>BNST01000565.1:0-395000 GCA_019650275.1 Xylocarpus granatum | reverse complement strand
TTGTTTCAATTGCTAGTTCCCAGAACCAAAATATTAGGATTGCCCTAATGAGATGAATAAATATTTGACTACCAAGTTGTAAATGATCAAATTGCCCAATTCTTTCCCTACAAGCAACATAGATTTCAGGTTACTGAACGTGAAATCCACCATACTTGGATTAGAGAATTAATTAAGATGTAAACTTGAAGCAATGTATTATATTAGTTTAACTTTTGCCCCTCAAATTATATGTTGTTTTTTTACGCACAGCAGCCTCCATCCTTAATTTATGGGGAAGAAGCTATCATGAACATTTAATTTAATCAATCAAATTGTTGAGAAATTTGTGAAGGGTGTCCGGGCGGAATTTCCTTGCAAATAAGTAACAGGGTCGTTTGGTGCCATTCCATAGGCAAGGCTGAGACCGAACTTCATCCTGTTAGAACAATGCCGAAAGAAAATAAAAACAAATTATTATTATTATTTTCTTCTTCTGAAAACATAAACCCTAAATTGTTGTGAATTAAAATTACCTTTTCATCACTGGTTGCATGCACACTTGTATCAATAGACTGTAGATCATAGACAAATATATTCAAATATAAACAGTGATTGTTTCCAAGACATGCTACTACGTAAGCAATTAAAATAAATTATGTATTAGTATTTATTTTTATTTGATACTAAATTTGATAGAGATGGTATTTTGAAAACTTGACACCAGACTCTCAAAATTTAGAATGTTCTTAAATATAAATCGATGTAATAAAAAGAAACTATTATTATTGAAATGCATACCGTTATGTTCTTCAGAAGCTCGGGAGTAAGATCGGAGGGCTTGTGTAATTTCGGATGCCATTTTCGTTCAGACCAATCAACATAAGTCAGTGACCAATTAGCAATTCCACCAGCATCAACCATCTAAAATTAATTAAAAAAATAATAACTAACAAGATAAATCATTAGAAAAAATGGATACTATTATTATCATTATTATTATTCTGACGTTGAAAAAGGTTGGCAAGTAATGTTCATCAGCGACGCAACTTCTTCCCACAAAACTCAGCTGCAATAAAAAATCAAAAACATCCAACGTCAAATATATATATATATAAAAATTATAATCAGTATAGGCCATGGACAAGACTGGCTGAATGTTTGTATTTTGGTCGTAGTTGTACAATATTGAAATTCTTTAGTGGGAATCTTGAATATTAATTAATTAATATGTCTATATTTTGATTTTCACCTTGCAGAAATCTCTGAATTTTGAATAGTACAGAGTGTCAGCCACAGTGATCAGCGCGTGTTGTCGTTTCATGGAGAACCACTGCCATGAAAATTATGAACATTATTGGAAGAAGAATTTAATCAGCCCAGTTAAAGCTAAAATTGTATTCATTGAATAATACCTGCGCACCCTTTCTGAAATCTTCTTTCTCGACTTCTGGCAACATCGATGTTGAATACCTGCCATCTCCGAATCGGCCTGGATCTTTATAACTTGATAAAATTAAACAAATAAATAAATATAAATAATTTAAAATTATATAAAATGGTGACGTATTTAATATACAATATTCGACTTACCTTTCAATGAAACTGAGATTTGCTAGTAACAGGTAGTTGTAGACGTATTCAAACCTATGCAATGGTACGCAGCTGCAATGCCGAGATGAATGATTCAGAAATTGAAGAACTCAAACATGGTAGTTGTTATCAAATTAAAGCAAAGAACACAAATGGAATAACACTAAATTTTATGGGGAAAAAAAAACTTTAAAAATTTAGAAGAAAAATCAAGAGAGAGAGCAGCCGATTTCATGCAGATAAAGAAAATTAACAAAATGTTGGTTAAACTAATTAATTAAATTGGTTAAATCACCTGTCAGAAAGTAATACAAAATGTTGGTTATCAGGATCTTGTAGAGCATTTGCTAGTAATCGTCTCTCGGCATCAACCATTGAAATTTCTCCCCACCTCACCTGCAAATACAATCAACGATCAAACAAACAACATGAAGAAGAAGAAGAAGAGTAGAGAAATATGATAATAACCTTGGCACTGCGTACATCGCGATTGACAAAGTAACGGCTGACAAGCACTGCTTTCTGCTTTGATGCATGGACATACACAGAGAACTTTCCCTCGTGTCCCTGCTTGTAAATATGAACAACCATTCCTTAAATTATGCACGGACGTAATAGATGATTATTCATTGTACGCTTGTATTTATCTCTCATGGGATCATTCCGAATTACTTTACAATTTTTTTGTGCTTTTTAATAAATAATTAAAATGCAATTCAGTTGTACTGTTGAAGTTTTACGTAGCGATGCTACAATGGAATATGCATATTACGAGATTAAATTATAAAAATTTACCATTTAATTAATGAATATAGCATAATTTGAGATCAAATGACTTCACTCCCTATTCCATTTTAAGTTAGTCTTTATCTTTCTGTAAGATTTATTAACAGAGCACAAAATACAACTTGATTAACTAAAGAAATAATTTTAAAATAAAGGCTGAATTAAAGTACCTGGAAGAACTTAACCCACAGCATCTCGAAAGGCAACGTACTTGGAGTCAAGAACATGAAGGCAATTTTAGGATTCTTGCAGTGAACCGGATTTAACATCTCCCTCATCACAACTCTGGAAGCGATTTCTTCGTCGGTGTAGTCTCTACTCACAGTTACAGAATCAGAAAAAGCACTTATTGAAGAATTAAAGTATGTGTCGCAGCAGCCGGAATTGTATTTTCCAGATGGCAAGATATAATAAGCAAGAACTAGAAACAAGCAGACCAAAGAAACTGAAACCATAATCCAAGTTGGAGTTTTCGAAGGAGTGCTATGGCGAGACCGGGGAAAAATCTGTACGCCGGCCATGCTTTTACAGAAGTTTTGCAATGAAGTATCATTCACCGTCTTTAAAAGAGAGGAAGAAATTTAAAGGGAAATGATTTCTAGAATTTAAAGAAAAGCTGTCTGTATCGTTTTGCATTGGTTTCATAAAAAGAGAAATCATTGAATTAAACATGTGTGGGCCAAATTGTATGAAAAATTATAGATTTTACAATATAATATATTAGTACTTAATTGAATTAGAAAATCAAAATAATATTCTTCATTTATTGTGGTTTCTTTAAATGATCTTCTTTGATGTTTAGGTATTGTTTTAATTACTTATGTCATATTAAAAAATTAAAAATAAATTAATTATATTATTTATTTAAAATGTATTTAAAAAATTAGAATTTTCAATTTTAATTAATAATTTTACTAGCCTTTGTAAAACATTTTTGAATTCTTAATGTATTTTTTAATTACAAGCCTGCTAGTTTCAGAAGAGAAGAGTTATTATTATTATTATTATTTATCTTGTTTGAAAGTTAACAGTTGTTTTTTTTTAGTTTTACAAAATTCAAAATAAATTACAACTAAAAATAATAAGAAAAGAAAATAAAGACAATCCCCCAAAGGAGAAATACAGCATTAATAGCCCAAGTGGAGGTAGAAAAATAATGGACAAGAAAACTACCCAGCCCCAAAAGGAAGCAACACTAAATTGCAGCCCGACTCTAAACAACTCTCCATGTATGCATGCAGTCCCTCCCCTTGCTTGCACCTAAGAATTGAGAATCTTTTTTCCTGGCAATCAAAAGGGAACAATAGATTTCCAAGTCTCAGTAATCCGGCAATTTAAAACTTTCAAAAGCTATATGGGAAACCAAGATGGAGAGTTTTTGGGGGGTGGAGGGTAGCCTAGCCGAAAGCAGCTGTTGATCTGACCAAAGAATTTCAAAAAGTAAAAAATATTTCACTCAAAGTGTTGTATAGTTGGAGAAAAGGTTCAACAAGTTATCCAGCGTGTCTGGGTAGAATTTCCTGGCAAATAAGTAACATGGCCGTCTGATACCATTCCACAAGCAAGGCCGTATGAGTGCTGACCTCTGTAGAATACCAAGGAAACAAAACTTTTTTCAGCTTTACCTAATTACATAAACCAGATTAGGTAAAGTAAACCAGACAGTTCTCACAGAAGTGTTCACCTGATCCTCGCTTGTTACATGCTCACTTTCGTCAATTGACTGCAGGTGGAGATATCACCGTCAAAATTACATAATCAAAATTCATGACACTACATAACAGCTATTTCACAAGAATGTAATCATTGATGAATTATTGCCAGAACAATGGAACTTTTACTATTGACTCTCACTTTGTCAAGAAGAGACAGCAGTTTTGTATTTTACAAAAAAGTTGTGGGGCAAAAAGCAGGTTGTATGTCAAGCCTTTGTTTCATAAAGTTTTTTGGTCAGATTTCTAATACTTAAGTATCAAGACAAGCTATAAAAAGTAAGTGGGACAAGATGTAATACAACAATTATATAAAAATACATTCAAGTAACTCAAAATTTCCTTGGCAACAGAGGATATTTTGTATGATGAAAGGGAGCAAAAGCATACCGTAATATTCTTCAGAAGCTCGTAAGAAACATCACGAGACCTGTATGATTTTGGATGCCACTTCCTTTCAGACCAATCAACATGTGTAACTGTCCGGTTTGCAATACCACCAGGATCAATCATCTGAAGATGCATATAAAAGTAAATTCTCATTAGAAGAAGATGAAATATCACAAAGTTGAAGGCCTAATTTTGAGAGAGATGCTCACATGGAAAAAGGTTGGCAAATAGTGCTCATCAGCGATGCAATTTGTCCCATCCACACCATGCTGTTCATCACCAAGAGCATCCATGTCAGTGGAATGAAACCCATTCAAGAATTCTCTATTTTTTAAGATCCAACATACATGAAACTACCCCACAAAATTCATTAAATTCAATATCACTGACCATCCAGCTCAGAAAGAGTGAACTGAAATCAAGTAAAGCTGAAAAAAATTCTATATACTTATAGAAAATAATTAAAGAAGATTTGGTGGTGCTAACTTTAGGTGTAAAAATGCAGCCTAAGAAAATTCATTTACAATGATCTCACCACTGAAGTTGTCCATGTACTCTGCATACGGTTATGGTACAAATAAATGAAGACCACCGCCAAGAATCTAAACCTCTAAAAGCTGGAGCAAGAACAGCAATTGCATAGGGTTCTCAAAACATATAAAAATTTTCAAATTCTTGAAAACAATTCAAAGAAAGCGGAATGAATAGATATAAAATTCTGAAAGACCTACAAACAAAGAAACAAACTATATAAACAGATTCAAGCTATTGAAAAAGCTTGAACAAGCCAAAAATTTGGCTCATACTTATTATACCATCAAGTATCAGGAAACATAATATTAGACAAGGACAATAGGAAGATTAATTCACCTTGCAGTAATCTCGGAATTTCGAGTAGTAAAGATTGTCAGCAATAACTATCAGAGCATGCTGCCGCTTCATTGTAAACCACTGCACAAAATACACACATTAAGCTTACCACAACATGAGACCAGAAAAAAAAATGTATATAAATGATGCTGCAACTTGATACATGTAGTCAAGATCCCTTTGGTTATCCATTTGAGTAGTTTCTTTTCTTTTACAATAATAAACTTCCATTTGAAGAGTGAAAAGGAATGGAACTAAGAAAAATACAAATGAAAAAAATAGTTTATCTCAAAAATAAACCTGTGCACCCTTTCTAAAGTCCTTTATCTTGACTTCAGGCAACATGTGCTCAGAATACCTGCCGTTTCCATGTGGACCAGGATCCTCAAAACTGGAAAGAAAAAAACAGTGTGCATCCATAAGGGAAAACTAGTCCCAAACAGAACCAAAATTCAGTTGGATGGTTCACCATCCAGGGAAACAAAATTACCAAATCAATAAAGCAATAATAATAAAACAAGCTACATATGCAACAAAAGTAAAATAAAACAGTCTTGAATTATATTATGTCAGATCACACTACCAGTCAATGAAGCTCATATTTGCATACAACAGATAGTTGTAGACAAAGTCAAAATCGTGCAATGGTACACAACTGCAATTCCAGGAAGAGTGATTCACAAAGTAATATCAGCAAGCGTACAATTCTGTAAGAAAGAGATGTCAAAGTAACTAAATAATCTGGTTACCTATCAGAAAGTAAAACAAAATGCTGATTATCAGGATCTTTTAGAGCATTTGCTAATAATCGTCTCTCTGCATCTACCATAGAAATTCTTCCCCAGACAACCTGAAAATATAATCAACCAAGTAATTTGATTTAGCTGCTCATAGGATACTGTCTCAGAGGAGTACAAATAGAAACAAGAAGAAGAATCAGAAAAGAACAGTAATTATAAATGAACATAAATTAAGTAAACATCATTGGTAAGTTATAGAAAAGCAACAATACTTTGATTATATTTTAAGACATTAACGTAGATATAGGAAAAATAAAAAAATAAAATTTTGGCTGATCTAAATTTTAGGTCAGTTTTATTCTTTTCATATTAAGGTGCAATTACCTTAACCCAGCTGCTGGCACCTCGACATTAACTTTACACCTAGTATCTCTTGAGTCTTGAATGACAAAGAAAGATAAATAAATTGGTAATGCAGTGAAGAATTTTTCCATATTAGTACGAGCTGTGAAGAAAATAAGGGTGGTTATTTAAGGTAAATGACCACCCTTACCTTCATTACTGCAATTTTTCATGTTGAAAGTAATTATCATCCTTTAAACATTCTCTCTTCAGCTGACATATTTCTTACTTCCACAAAAGAGAATGTACTAACAGAAACTTGCAATTGAGAGAAGAGAAAGAAATCCACTACAGACTATTATTTCAAATCTAAAAAGCTGAGCATTTATGTTTCTACAGAGCAAATATTGACCCAAGAACTCATGCATACTGTAAAAGAAAAGGCGTGCTACAACTTGGAACATTCTGTACATATGTTGTATGAGATCTAAAAATTCCCTGATCAGCAACAACGTCACCATCAAAGAGTGAATTGCTGCAAATAAAAAATGACGAAGGAATGGCCTATTAGGGTAGGGGGCCTACAAAGTAAAGCAAGGGGAAGAATAAGTTCAACACGGAATATTTTGGAGTTGCAATTTCTGACAGACTTGCAGAGGTTCATACTTCGTGGCAAAGCAATAACTGAAAATTTTGAGTTGAAAATTTCCAAATGGGCTAACTTCCTCCAAAAAGAGGTACAACCAAAAAAATGTGTAGAGAGATAGATAGCAACACAGGAAGAAAAGCAACAAAAGAAAAACGAGGTAGCATATAGGTGAATGGAACCTAAAATGATTTCTAGGAATTGAATCTACAAACCTGGTCACTTCGTATTTCCCGGTTAATGAAGTAACGGCTCAGATGCACTGGTTTGTCCTTTGATGCATGCACAAAAACTGAGAATCTACCTTCATGACCCTGCAAGAAATAACTTCCATTTAGAGTATGGCTTAAACCAAGCCAACTACGAACAGGCCATATAGCACCAATATCAATAAACTTAGAGCAAAAAGAATTCCACGTAATCGAATTACAGGTTCAAAGTTATTGCCAACCTTGGACATGCTGTAAACAACTTGCACATTTATTCATACAATGAACACACTGTTTTGCACTGATCTCAATGGACATATGGCATATATAACTGTCTAATTCATGTATGAATTTTTTCATACAAAAGTCTCACAACTCATTGTTGTCAGACTTAATTACTCCGAAGAATTTCACTGAGGTAAAAAGAATTTCTCAGTTTTCTCTTATATTATACCTGGTTAACTAACTTTGACTCACAAATAAACTAGCATATTGTATAATCACAAATGATATGCATGATTAGTCTGACATTTGCCCAAATGTCAACCATCTGATATCATTTGGCACACTCACCAACTACATAAAATTTTCTCAGAGGAGAGCGAGAGCAGCAATTAATATGTTGCAATGTCATTTAAAGAAGGATACCCAAATCCAGGCTTACCATTTAAAGATCATGCTAGTAGCAGCACTCTACAATTGCTTTGGTTCCTCCATCTAACCAAACCAAGTTATTTGTTTTCCCTTTGATAAACATAACTCATAACACTAAATTTTCCTAAAAAGGCTACTTAAAAAAATTTTAAAAGGATCTGAAGGCTGGCATAATAATTTCACACTAACAAAATAAGCAGCTGCTTAATATGTAACTAAACTTTCCATGCAGATATCAACGTAAACCAAATTACATTGTATGCTAAAGCTATCCCACCCTCACAAAACATGATAACCAATCACGAATGGGGGACAAATTTCTTTAATATCATATACTGGCTCATGAAGCAAAAAAGTATCAAAGAACCACACGCATTTAGTTAAAAGTTATGGAAGAAAAGGAAAATCTTACATGAAAAAACTTATCCCATAGCATCTCAAAAGGTAACGGACCAGGAGTCAAGAACAGGAAAGCAACTTTGGAATTCTTTGACTGAACAGGAGGTGTGTTCAAAATATCCCTGATGACAACACGAGCAGCAATCTCCTCATCGGTGAATTCCCTCACAGGAGATGGTGGAAGCCAATTGGAAAGTTTGCAACCTTTTGAAGAGAACATGTAGCAGGCACTATGGGTATGGGGCGGATACATATAAGCACAAACTAGAAACAGACTGACCAATGAAATCAACACAATTATCCACACGGGTCTCTTCGCATGAGCCCGGTGACGAGCTCCTGGTAAAATCTGTAAATCGCCAAGGTTGCCTACACGCCATGCTTTGACCGACTTCATCTTCGCACAAATATTTCACAGTTTAATCTTCACATAATGCTATTCTTTTACACTGAATTATCGTTCAAACAACAACTAGAAATTCTTTCTTCAATTGATTGATGTTGAGATAATAATCTGAAATCGCAAAGCATTAATTAACCATTAACAAACCGCATACACATTATGGATGCATTTAAATCCAACAATTAATAGTAAAATGTAAATCAGAACATGAACAGTCAAATTCCAAAACAGATCTCTAATCATAACCCACCATGAATTGAAGTTAATCTGCCCATCTAAAGAGTCAACCCAAGACGAAAGAAAAAAAAGAAGCAAGAAGAGGAGATGAATACCTAATGGACACAAGAAAATTGAACGTAAAGAAACAACTGAAATTGAATTGATTTGCCTAACTACTAAAACCAACCAATATATGAGAAATAAGACACATGTATCAATACAGAAAGACAATAGCCTTGCAATAAAAGTCAAGCTACAGAAAGTCTAAAAGACTCATTCAAAACTAAACTCAAAATGTACACTCAATCATAATTAACCAGTCAATGTTTCAATGTTGCCACATTTTCCTGTCGGTTGTCTGAGAGAAAAAATAAAATAAAACAAAATCAGAAACTGAAAACAAAGAACAAGAATGAGAGAGACTTACCGGAAAAAAACCGAGCTGAAAACGAGGTAAGGGAGAGATATCCGTGTCAGGCAAAGTGTGGAATGGAAGATCTTGAATCTGAGCAGTTTCCTTATTTGTTGTAGAGACCTAGGGCTTGTGCGCCAGTAATATAAAACAGCAAAACTCATGGAAAAAGACCCATGGAAGAGAGAGAAAGTAAGTTGGAAGTTATTTATTTATCGATTTATTTATTCGTTAATATTAATGAAATTTAAATATTTACGTAATATTTTTAAAAATAATTTTATATAAGCAGGTTCCTTGGACGATTCGTTTTCGTGTTCGTTAGTGGAGATTGTTTTTCTCCTTCTATAATAAAAATAAAAATAAAATAAAATATATTATTATTAATTTTATTTTATTTTATTTATCTGAGAGGAAAGAACAAGTCCAACCAGAAGGCAGTGTTTTTAGCTCTGTAACGGAAGAATAACGACGACGACAACAACAACAAAAGAAAATTACTTGTGATATTTATTAATTTATAAATAATTTTAAAAAATAAAATCGTCAATTAATTAGAATTTTATTGTTTTTATTTGCATGGATAATAAATGACAGAGCTAAGCGCATTCCAAGCGCGTATTGCGTACCAGTAATTTTCGCACAAGACATGGGTTAGCGTTAGTTTTTATCTGTCTAAATGAATGTGTCTATGTTGCCAATTGATTGGTGCCCACAATACCAAATTGCCTTTGCCAATTGGCCAATTGCCGTTTCATTTAATTGATTCGATGTAATTATTAATAGATTATTGGTATCGGTCTAGTTTGTTATGTAATTTTTCCCTTACTTCTCAAGGTCAAACAATGCTAGTCGACTTAGGAGAAGAGATTAAGTTCTTCAGGTAACTAAGATCGATAACCCCAAGTTGTCCTGCTGGGTCCACCCCACGACTTGTTCCAAATGGCCCAATGGTTAACGCGCCCAGTAGCGAGTGAAGTGGTAGCTTTCAGCGTACCACAAGGAGTTTGTTGGACCTGGTCAACTGGCCATTGGGTTGGCTCGTACATTCAAAACATGTTTGGTAATAGTAGTACGAAGTCTGGAACACGTCATTTCAATGTGCGTTATTTACGGGGTTGCCCATATTTCTTTTTCCACGGGGGTGAGAGGATGCCATTTAAATTACATATATGCCCTTCCCTCAAGATCATCGATCCAATCTAACCCAAGGTCGTATATTTGTTCGCAATCGGCAGCAAGAAAACATTGACACGTGGAAAATAATAGAATAAATATTTGAAAAATATGTTATTCTATTAATTATGTATGTAATTTTATTTGATAAATATGTAAAATATATATTGTATACAATTGACCAAAACAAAAAAGGGTAATGTCTGTACTTCTCTCCCATTGGTGGAATCCAAATGTAAATTAAATGAATCAATAGAATTTGTTGTCAGATTTAGTCAAATCCAATGGGCTGATGTGAAATTTAGAAGAAAGTTAATAATAATTACTTATTTTGTAATTAAGCAAATTATCTGACATCAGAATGCAAAATTTGTTAAATTATTATTATTATTATTATTATAAATAGATAATATTCTAAACTTCTAGAAAGGTTGGCCGACTTTTCTGCCTCATTCAACGTGACGATAATTTTTTTTTATATAAATAAATATAATTTACAACCTTTTTATTTCGTAAGTATCCATGGTTAGTTTGAGCGGTAAAAGAGTTAAAATGGAAATGCCAAGATTAGGGGTCCGTTTGATACTTTTTTTTATATATAAAAATTAAAGGACTTATTTGATACTTTACATAGGCAGTTGGAATATTTCGATATTTTTCATAAATTTAGAGACCCTTTTGATACTAAACATTTATTTCTCATATTATCCTTCCAAGATTCATTTTTGACCTTCACTATAGTAGAAAACGTAACTTAACAATGGATGGATGGTACTTCCAGTCATTGCCATATGGGTTCGAGGACCTATTTGTTATAAATTGACAAACTCAAAGACCCATATACAAGTATCCAAAAATTATTATTTTTTTAATAATTTTTTTGGTCTCGCCATTATCTCGTGGTGGGTCCCGTTTTGTTCCCACGTAAGGCCACTTTCCCTCTTGTTTCCCAACCAATGTAATGTTTACTAAATTAATTAATTAACAGTTTCTATGTTGTAAGAATCATCAACTTAACTGGCATCAATCATTGACAAAGTGTAACTGTCAACCAATTACCATATAGTAATTAATTAATAAATAAACATAACTAGTCGCCTCAGTTTGCAATTAATTAATAAATAAAGATAATTAATTAATCACCTTAGCATGTGATTAAGATAATGTTAATGATTTGACAAATGGAAGATACTTGATCCATCTTACCATGGAAAATGGAATCATTCCAACGGTGAATTTGTTCCTATTCCTCTTGCCAAACCACGTCCGCATCGTTTTATCATAAAAAAATAATTAATTAATTTAAATAATATTATTTATAAATTATATAAATTTACAATTAATTTATATTTTATTTAACATTAAAAAATAATATTATATATTATCAATTTTTTATATTAATTTTTTATTTTAAATAATTAATTATTTAAAAAAAATTATTTGTTGAATTGTCAAAGGCTGCAGTCTATCACAAAAGTGACCAAATTGTAAATGAATGATTTTTTTTCCCTTCTTTTAGTCAAGTAATTGCAAAAAGTCCAGAGTTCTAGATTTATTTTTTTTAAAAAAAATTATAATAGTAAATAACATTTAGGTCTTTAAATTTTATACTTTCTCAAGTAAGGTCATAACTTGTCTATTCTTATTAAATAGGTCCTTCACTCCTCTTGAAATAAGAATAAAAAATACCCTTAAAAATATTGAACTTTGACCAACAAGATTTATGTAATAAAGGACTAAAGGGTAATTTAGTTAATAAACTATAACGTAATTATCTAATGTTAAGGAAATCTTAACCGTCGAAATTATTCAATAACAAATATTTATAATTTATAAATTTTTTAAAAACATTTTTGATTTTTTGAATAAGATAAAAAAAAAGATTAAAATCGATCATTTAAAAATAAATCTAAATTCTAAATTTTAAAAAATTATGTGATTTTAAAGTCATGTCTCACTCTCTTCTCTTTATTTGTTTTCCAATTTTACCAATTGCCATTAATGAATAATGAAGATATTCCTAATCTTGTCATTACCAAAATTGCTACCTTATAATTGTAAACTAAAATCCCAAATTATACTTCTCTTAGTAACCTTTTAAATTATCATTTAATATTATGCCAAAGATATCAATTTTTTTTTCACTTACTAGTTGAAGTCAATTGAAATTTAAAGTAAATAAAATAAATTCTTTTTTGTAAAGAAGATGTTAGCTACCAAAATAGATAATCCTAAGCATCTAAGTTTAGAAATCTAATAATGACCTTAAATTTATATTATCTATTCTAAATTAATAAATTTCAATCCCATTAGCTAATTTGTTGACAAATTTATAATGGGTTTCTTGTACCTTCTTTCAATTTCTCCAAAATATTATATAAATTCATGCTGAATAGAAGCAACAAAAGATATCAAAATTACAAAAGAAGTTGAGAGTTTATGCTTTGATTATTATTTTAATAATTTTTATCATTTAAAAATTTACTTTTGAGGATTGATAAAATATATTTTTTATTGTACATATTCCTATTTTAATCATTATATGTTGTCCAAATATACAATAATTTTATTAGGTATGAACATTTGATGCAAGTTGTAAATCAAATCGTGGTAATCAAGCACAAGGCACTTGCGATTACAGTGTTCATCCTCCACTGTGCACATGCCAGTATTCTTGCGGTGCTTCGCCGGCGCAGCCATCAACTCCGACCAAAAAGTGCAATATGGGGTTGGCCGTATGCAGCACTGACTGCAGGAACCAATGCAACGACATTTACTCATTCAAATTTCAATTTTGATTTTATTAAAAATTATAACCTACTTTAAATAAATTCGAGAGATATCGAAGATCCAAGTACTGAACAACACTATCTAATCCTCCACAATCCTAGCAAACTAGCAACTTTTCTAAATAATCTGTCCAAAACTAAAAACATGGAAAACTTGAGAGACTTCTAATATTTAATTTCAATCTCATTATCATATTGCCAATTAATTTCTAACCCTTCTTGAATGTGCTGATGGGCAGTGCATAGTGTGAAAGGAGATACATCCGCAGATAAATTAGGTGAATGTGGCACAAACTGTGATGCAAGGTTTAAATCAACATGGTGAGCAAGCACTAGGCGCTTGCGATTTCAGTATTCATCCTGCACCGTGCACATGCTTTTACCCTTGCGGTGCTTTGCCGCCGCCGCCGTCATCAGCTCCGACCAAAAAAGGCAATATGGGTTTGGGATATAAAAACTTCCTAACGTTGGTTAAGGATTGTGTAATAATATTGATGCTCAATCTTTGTGCCAATGTACATATAATTGCTAAAATTACGTCTAAAACCATCACGCATTAAAAGTTTGTGCTTTGCATAAACTAAGAATATATTTCTTTTGGTTTTCACAATCTGTACAAATAATGTGTTAATTAGTTACCATATATCAACTATTCTTCTTGTGTATAGCGAGTCTGTAAACAAAAGTTAGAGAAAAAAAAATGTAAGTGTTCAATTCTTATGGTATCAGAGCCCATGGCAGCAAACTTTCAAACAGAAAATGCCTTATCTCTTCAATCTTTCCATCAGTGTGTAAGTTTAGTCTCAATTAAACTTTCAATCGAAAATTATCTTTTATGAAGTGCGGAAATTCTTCTTCTCATTCGAAGACTTGGAATATAACATCACTTTACTGATGTTTTAGCTTTAAGTAAGATTATAAGGGAAGTGGGAAAGAGACCATTAATCCAGAGTATATCCCATGAGCAAACAATGATGGACTTCTTTGCACTTGGCTCAAGAGCGTAATGAATGAAGATGTGCTAAGCATGATAGTCGGGATTCAAACAGCCAGTGATATCTAGCTCACCATTGAAGAAAATACGCTACCTAAAACCAAAGAGCAAGAAACATTGTTCAAAGACAACCTCTACTCATTAAAGAAAGGAACATCAAAACTAAAGGACTTTCTCAAAAGATTCAAGAATAAATGCGACAAGTTAGCTGACATCTGAAAGCTATCATCAATGAAGACAAAATCTTCCAAATTGCTTGTGCCTTAAGGCCAAGATATACAGACTTTAAAGTTGATATGCTGACAAAGCCACCATATCTAAGTCTAAAGCAATTTTTCAATGCTCTTCAAAATCATGAACAAATGGTAATTATTCAAAGGGATGAAGAGAAGAGATCTATTGCAAAACCATAATCAAGCACTCATTGGTCAAAGGGGACGAGGAAGAAATCAAAGAGGTGCAAGAAATGGCTGACGAGGTAGAGGACCGCATCCGAACATTGAAGGACGAAACGAGTTCAACGCCCCAAATTCAACGAATTACATCAGCTACAACCAAAATACTCAATCCACTCAGAAGACAAATGTTCTTGAATTTAAAGGAAACAACAAAATAATTATTTTTTGCCACATATGTGGAAAACAAAATCACAATGCTACTATGTGTTGGAATAGGTATAAATACTTGTATCTTGAAGAAGAAAATCAAGTTTTTGCTACCATGAACCTAGAAGAAACTATAGACCAACAATTTTATGTGGATTATGGGGCTACCTCTCACATGATCAATAATCCAAGTAATCTTGAGCGTGTCATACCTTACAGAGGATTTAATAACATCTTTGTTGGTAATAGACAAGGATTACAAATCTTTCACATAGGTGCTACCTTTATAAAAACAACCAATGGAAAAATAAAGCTTAACAATGTTTTAGTTGTTCCTAATCTGAAAAAGAATCTTTCATCAGTTAAAGCATGTCGATGAAAAACTCGCAGATGCATTACTTGTCACGGACAAATTATATTTCCATAGAGGAAGATAAAGCAGTATTCAAAGAAAACAGATAATTAATCGAAGAAGAATGGCACTGTAGCCAAATGTGTGCAATCTTAATGGAAAATGATGAACTCAACGATGAAATTTCAAACTCTTAAGAGGCAAGTCCTGAAGCTTCTGTTGCTGAGGACGAATATTTGAAGTTTCAGTCCGGGGAGTCTCAGATGGAGAAATAGAAAGCGAAATCGAGCCGAGAATGACCTGCCATACAATTGAGACCTATTGTGTTCACAACAAATGCTGTCAACGGCAAGTCATTCTCGGCTCAAATCTCCTTCGTCGATCTCTTCATGCAAGAAACCCTAGACAATTATTTAAACACCATTAATTCTTAAGCATTTGCTTGCGAATATATGCAGGCCAAGAACACCACGTACTTATAGCATGACAATTAGCACTGTAGAAGAGACAGGCTGAATGTCTAACCCTACTTTCCCTCCAATTCAATAACAAAGTTTGTCTGGAATAAAGTGTCCGGACTGATGACAGATAGCAGTAACTATGCTTGACCTGCGACATGTCAATGAGAATTTGTTCTGAAAGGGAATTACCACTTTCTCGAGGCATAGAATATAAATAGGATAAGGTTTTGAACTCAAGTTCCGGAAGGCATGTGGGCAATGGGGATGTTGATATTGTATATTTATAAATTCGATTAATAAATCGACACATTTGGACTACTTTCTCATAATTCGATTCTCATATTTAGTGAAGCATCCGGCTTTAAAATGTATGCAAGAGAATCTATATCCAGATTGAAATCAAATGGCCCATTATCTGATGCATGAGGCCTTGTTGGGAGATGAGAAAACATGTCACTCCTTTAATTTAATGTTCAACAAGCACATAATTATAGATTCAAGCCTAATAAGAGAAACTATGTGATGAACAAGAGATTGGATTGGGTTGAAAGGAAAGAAAAAAAAACTTTCATTTAAAAAATTTAAACTAATGCATATTGCATTAGTTATGCTTATCATATAAAGTTATGATAACTATCTCATATAACTATAAATATATTTTAAACTAAATTAAAGTATTCTAAAAAGAAAAAAAAATATTAAAAAGAAACGAGAGAAAACTTTTATTGTGAATAACTTCTACGATTTAATGATTATGTGAATGAATTAGAAATGAATTTAGAGTTGTTAAAATATTTTAATGATTATGTGAATGAATTAAATGGCTAGTAAAACCACTAAGAAACAGAATCAATTCTAGCAATAAAAATTAATACAAATGATATAATTTTCTCTCTGTGTACGTGAAAATGTAATAATTTTTGACTTATAATTTGTGATATCAGTATAAATTGTGGTAACAGCCCAAATTTTGTAAATTGAAGAATTAATATGGCAGAAAATGAAACTTTATCACTTGAATAATTCGGTTCATTGAAGAATGCATATTAATTTTGACCACTTCATTAATACCAAGTCATGCATGTCAACTCATTTGACTAATGACTTTATAATGGTAATTTTGACATAAAAAAATAAAAAAGCATGTCTATTCTTTTCTCGGTTGATCGAATATGCATTAAGATTAAGATTGAATAACTTTTTTTTTGAGAATTGACATTGATAATTATTAATATACCAACAGCACTACACTTATAAGAACATTAGAATACAATTTAACTTTATACAATTATCAAATTAATTAATACATCATATAAATAATATAATTTTATTTTGTAATCACACGCACACACATCATATAAATAATATAACTCTATTTTGTAATCACACACGTGCAAAATGAGATTAATAAAAAGCCTTTAATCCACTAAAATTTGGTTTCCATGATCTCTTGGGATATAAATTTTTTTAAAATGTTATATATATGAAAATTGTTTACGTTTAAACCCTAGAACAGTTAGGGGGTAAAAAATGTCTATACAAAAAAGTAAAAATTAAATTGGCAAATCAAAGTATGTTAACATTTGTTATGTCTTAGATAAATCAAAATGATAAATCTCTAACTAATTAATCTAAATCTACCATAAACAAATTACAATAATAAATTTAATTAATAATTAATAAAGTAATAAAAGTAAATCAACAAAAGATTTATGAAAAATTTTATGAATTTTTCATAAAATTTATGAATTTTATGAAAAATTTATGCACATGATAAAAATTTTTCAAGTTGATAATAGGAATTATCAAAATATTTCACTAGTAAAAAAGAATTTGCAAACAATATTTTTTTATAAGAACTATTATAACTTAAACTTGACTAATTTTCTTATCTAACTGATTTTGAGTTGTTACGTCTTCATAATTTTAAAATTTTCTTTCTTTGATGGAATTCTTGAACGTTACATTTACAAAATTAGAAGCTTTAAGCATTTACAATTATTAAACTCTGAAAATTTCATAATTAGATTTGTAAAGAGAGAAAGTTTTAAAACTCTAAAAAAACACTTGAGTAAATTTCACTTACAAGGATGTAATTTGTGTTTTCTCCTAAGAATAATAACGATAATACTTTTAAGAAATTTAGAGAACGGCATCTTTACTTAAAAAACTCAAAAATCTCCAAAAATGACATTAAAAACCCTAAAATACAACTTGGAGTACTTATGCATGGGTGCTTAAGTGAATGTCAAGTGTAGGTTGAGCATACTCTTCAAATAACTAAAGTGCTTAAAAGGAGGTCGAGCATGAGATACTATTCATCACTATTTCATGTTTCACTATTATTATTGTTCATATGTCACTATTCATTGCTCGAGCAAAGATCAAGCTCTAATATTATGTTTGTCGATACCCTTCATCACTGCTCATGCGATAATATTCATGAGCACCATTGTTTAATATTGTTCATATTACTCGAGTCCAAGTCAAGCAAAGGTTAGGCGCTAAGTTTTTAGAGGACTATTGGTGTCACGGCTCCAAAATCAAGATTTATGATTTAAGATTTTATAGAGTAATTTAAAACTAAAGGTATGTAATTTTAAATATTTTAACAAATTTTTTTTTCATATTATAGGCACTCAAAATTTAAATATGTACATTTCAAGCTCTTATAACACTTTTAATATATTTTGTGAAATTTCAAATTACTACAATAACAAACTCATTAAAAATAGATCATCAAACATTGCTCGTAACACAACTTAATACATTATTTTAAATAAATAGGTATAATCTCTAGTATAATTATAAATTTTTAATAAGTACAATATGCACAATAAAATATTCTTTTAATATTTATCTAGTTAGAGGATAATACTTTTTTTTATATTCTCCTAAACTCCGTATATCTAAAAAAAACTTGAAAAGTAGGTTGTAAGCCAAAATCTAGAAACTAATCACATAAAAAGGGGGTTTCAAAAGAAAAGCTAATAATTATTATGCTTCTAATTATTTTTTTTCTCAATAATAATAACAACAACAACAACAAAGCAATAATATAACGTATAATTTTGGGGCACTATTCTTAATTATTGCCATTCAATAAATGTATAACATGCATACCTTAAGGTTTTATATTTAGGGACTACTGCTTATAATTTCAAATTTACAAGCTTTTATAGTAGAATTAAAATCAAATCCATAGTTATCGGCGCTAAAGAAAATGCCCTATATTATTTTATAATTTAAACACATATAATAATAATAATAAAATAATTTATCAATGTCATTTTAATAATATTTCATTAATATTGAAAGTATAATTTAATTGTAATATCATGATTAAGTTCTTTTAAAATAAATACAAAATATAACAAAATAGAAATATTTTATTTGATTATTAATTCCCATATCATAATTATAGAATGAAATATTAACATTTTTAAAATAAAGACATGTCTTATATTGTAATATTTATTTCAAAATAAAAGAAATACATGTTTTAAATAAATTCATTTTATACTCACAATAACACGTTAGTGTAATAGCCTTTTTTATTTTTTTTAAAAATATTGAAATATTTAATTATATATGAATTACCTATTTGGATCAAAATAAAATTAGCACTTCTATAATTCCACCCATCTAATATCATTTTATAAAATTTAATGTATAATTATTAAAATGAACTCATAACTTATACTATTTTATATTTAAATATAAATTAATCCCCAACATAAAATTAAACAAAGATTCATTTCAAAAAATTTTAGAATTTTGGATCTCTAGAATAAAAATTATAATAATAAAAAATTATAAAAAGATCTTTAAATTATGAGTAACTACAAAAGTATTTCAAAAATATTTATAATTTAAGTCTAAAAATTCTGACTGCTTGCAAAATAAAGTAAAATTCTGTAAATTGTCATCTCCAACCGAAATTTCACCTATTTTCATCTAATTTTTAATAATTCTTAAGGAATTTTTTGATGAAACTAGCAAATTCAATTAAAAAAACCTATTGATTATGAGTTCATAAACTTAAAATAATTGAAATTCTAACTTTTAATCTACTAAATAAAATTTAAATATTTTATCTAATGTCAACTCTTTTTAATACTAAAATATAAATATTTTTCTTTCTAAAATAAAGTAAAAAGTAGGATATTATCTTAAAATCTCTTCCCTTATTTCTAAATTTCTTATTCTCTAATCTCTCTACTCCTCTTTTCTCTTTCCTCCTTTTCTCCTTCTTTCTCTTTTCTTTCTTCTTTCTTTTTCTCCTCTTTTCCTGAAGCTTCTCAATTCTTCTCCTTAATTTTAGATTTGACAAATCTAAACTTATCTACACATGCTAAAAGTTCATATATACATACATGGGCTTATTATTATTATTATTTAGGCTATAAAAATTAGACCTAAATTTTTCAGGGTTTGTCTCAATAATGAAGTCTATTTCCTCTTTGGTGGTAAATCAGATAAATCATCATAAAAAAATATTGAAAAAATTCATCAATTACAAAAATAGATTGTGTTTCCAACTCATTACTCTCTTGATAACATAAACTAACTCTCTATTCGTAGATAATCTTTATGCTCTTTATACTCAATATAAGTACAAGGTTAACTGCTATTGATATATTTTATATTTTTTTTTCAAAAAATTTGAGAAACTAAGTAACGTAGAGATTATTAATATGTTTTGATACTAAATATAAGTATATAATCTTAATGCATGCTTTAAATTAAAGAAATTAAAAACGAAAGTTATGAATTACTAATCTCTCATCATTACTTTGGTTGATATTTTTAATGTTGTTAAAACCTTTCAAATTCTCTCAAAATATTTGTTTAACAAGAATTTCGAATATAAAAATTTTAACAAAGCAAAATATCTTCTAATTTAAAAAATTATTTCTATCAAAAATTTTTTATTTTTAATAAAAATATTATGATTATTTAATATTGTAATTATAAATTTAAAAATTCAAATTTTATATTTATAAAAGTATAATAGAAAATTAAAAGTTATAATTTAAAAGAAACAATTTCAAATTTAATAAATTTGTAACTTGCAAATCAAGGCTAGAAGTACATCTATTATTCTGTGAAAATTTCAGTCGAATTTCCCCCGCCTAAACCAGCTCCAAAATGTGCATGCTCACCACAACATTGCTTCATGTAGTAGCTCTTACAACACCCACCAATTTCTCTCTTCTCCAAACTCATGCAAGCACTCACTGCCGTTGATTCCACATGATCTGGCATATCAGTAGTGGTGTGATGGCGCTCAGTATGATCTGTGCAGCACTTATTCGACACTGGAACAACATTACAACTCCGATGCTGATGACCACAACTATGGTTTCCTGCTGACTCCTCATCAGTAATATGGTCTATGGCATGTTTTTCAGTTTCACTGCGATGGATTGGGTAGCAATGTGCAGAATTTGCCACTTCGTGGCATTGTCTTGAGCAAGTAGAACTGTTTGAATGATCTTCTGCACAATTTCCTTGTTTTTCTGCAGATTTTGAACATGTATATGCTGTGCACGAACTCGTATTGTGACAGTTCTGGGCCTCAATATCATGATTATCTTTGTTACAGCTTCCATGATCGCAGTGCCCATCCTCTTGGTTTCCATTGCCATCTGAACAGTACTGATTGTTCGCACGAGGATTGGAACTGGAAGAGCTAGAATCACTTTTTGAAGCACATCCATGGGAAAAGCACTTTTTAGGTTCACAAGGCTTTTGAGCCTTGCTAACTTCCGAGCGGCAATGCCGTTGCTGGTGGTGGCTGCGAGGTAGTTGGCTATGATCGGACTCACATCCGTGTTTGTAAGTATCTAATCCTGCTGAAGATTGGCAACACTTTCCTCCATGGTTTTTGGGTTTCATTGCTACCGAAGATTTGCAGTTGTTTCCGCTTGGTTTGCAACATTTCTTTCCATGTTTGTGAGCATGCGACGAAGATTTGGAACATTTGCCTCCATGTTTGTGGGTTTTTTGCAAAAGTAGCATGCTGTTAAAAATCACCAACAAGCATGTACCAACATCAGCAAGAACTGCTGCCCAAACAAGCGGGTGACCTTCAAAGGCCAAAGCAAGGATTCCAGCCTTAGTCGCGATTGACAAAATGATGTTTTCTATCACTTTCCAGTGAGCTTTTCTTGCGAGTTGGATGGCTTCCGGTATTTTTCTAATGTCATTTGACATAAGAATAACGTGTCCTGTCTCTGTTGCAAGTGCTGAACCAGAAATTCCCATCGATATTCCAATGTCAGCTGTGGCTAAAGCTGGAGCATCATTTATGCCATCTCCAACCATGGCTGTTTTTCCTTCGGACTTAAACTGATTGATGATTTTTGCCTTGTTTTCCGGTAGAAGTTCTGTATGGACTACATCGAGAGCATGACTTAGCTGCACATAACATAATTTGTCTGTTCTTGTCAACTAGCTTCCACTAAATAAGTAGAAAGAATATATAAATGAAGCAAAACTATGTCACTTGAGACAGACACATATTTCTTAGGTATATTATGCTGTTTGGATATTCATTCATTGGAACTACTGGCGTCTCTGGTTGTTTTCAACAATTTATTCCAAACTTTCTCCACAATGTGACATTAAAAGGCAAAATCAATGTTAGTTCCTTCAAACAAAGAAGATAGACTATTTTAGGACAAGAAGTGCACCTGTTCTTGCGCGTGCGTGGCTGCTGCTTGATTATCTCCAGTAAGCATGGCAGTTTTAATTCCTAATGATTTAAGCTCCTTGATTGCTTGAGCTGCCCCAGTTCGACAGGCATCTGAGAGACTAAAAATTCCAACAGGAGATGCTCCAGAGTATACGTAGCCAATTGTGTTTCCCTTACTTTTAAATCCTTTTATAGATGGAACTAAATATTGAGAAAAGAAGTTATTAGAACAACAGAAAAGAATGCTCGCCTGCTGTAGTTAGAACAGTCTTATTCTAGATGCAAAGTTGCATTAACCTGACACTGAAGGCTGTTACCTGTTTCACACCCAACCGCTCTCTCTGCAATTTTTCTGTTTCCAATATAAATTTCTTCCCCTCGAATTTTTCCATAAATACCTTCTCCTGGAAAATTTTGATAGTCTTTCACGTCTTCAGGCTTTGGCTCAACCGAAAGTGATCTCCCATACTCAACAAGTGCAGCTGCCATTGGATGGCTTGACTTACTCTCAATGCTCGAGACCCTTCAAAAATTTAGGACAATTAGTATCAGTACCCCGTCATTGCTGGAAAAATCATCTTCGTTAACAACAGATCACTGCCAAGAAGCCTGACAGTTGACAGTTTTACTTGTGTATTCATGACTTCATGAAATGTTCCTATTTTCAATAATGGTACAATATAATGACAATTTGAAGTTTTAAACTCAAAACAAGGACAAAAGGAAAAAACAAAGGCGAGAAAAGGGACAATCCTTACCAGAACAATAAAGTGTTTAAGTTTATATCTTCTCTGAGAGATTGAAAATTCGAAACAACAAATTCACCCCTCGTAATCGTTCCAGTTTTGTCAAATGCCACGACCCTAACTTTTGCAAGAATTTCCAGATAATCTCCTCCTTTTACTAGAAGACCAGAAGTTGCAGCTTTTGTAAGGGCACAGAAAGTCACAACAGGCGTGGAGAGGACTAGTGCACAAGGGCATGCACTGACTAAAACAACCAATGCTAAGTGAGACCAATGGTTCTGGTTATGAACTCCTATGGCTGCTGGAATCACCACAAAGCAAGCTGAGACAACGATAATCGCTGCAAAATAACCGATCAAGAGAATTAGATCGTAATTTTTTTTCTGTGCAACCAGACAAGAAAAGATTGGAAACAGGGATTATAGTGAAAAATAACAAGTGTGAAGTTGAGAAAAGTAGTTTCTTATTGCCCTTAGCCTCAGCCTTACGTTTATTTTGATCTTCTGTTCAAGTCAACAATAAACAAGTATAATGGGATAGCAAAAAGAAAGTTTACTGGGTACTGAGTCATTCAGCCATTAAGTGCTTCAAATACATAAACCAAGGAAAATTTCATCAGCTTTTTCTTTTAGGAGCTAACCAATTAGGAGATTTGAAGGATCTCTTTATAACAGTTACCTCTAAAATTCATTACAAATATTGTCTCGAAAAATCTGTCATTGTTAAATTTTCTTACAACCATCCATGACCCCTCTTAAAAACTCACCGTATATCTTTTGAATCAAGTGAGTTCAATTATAATACAGGAAATTATGAAATTTACGATAGTTAGAAGTTTCACAAACCTGGAGTATAAAACTGAGCACATTTGTCTATCAGTCTCTGGGTTTTAGATTTGCTGCTTTGAGCTTCTTCCACAAGTTTTGCCATCTTAGCCACCGCACAATCTTCAGCGAGAGCAGTAGTTTTCACACTAATGTAACCTAACGGGAATAATAGTATAGAAATTTCAACCTCATGAATTTAGAAACAAAAGAGGGAAAGAGATGCTGATGCTACCATTTAGATTAATTGTGCCAGCCCAAACGGTAGATTCCTTTTGCTTGGAAACTGGATAGGACTCTCCTGTTAAAGTTTTCTCATCTACCTCACATTTGCCATCCACCACAATTCCATCAATTGGTATAACTTCACCAGCCTTAACTGCAAGAACAGTGTTCAACTTCACCTCACTGGCATCAACTTCTTCTCCAGTTTCAGCTATCACTGCTTTTCGAGGGGCTATGCTCATCAATGATGACATAACAGCAGTCGCCTGAGAAATTTAATATTGCATTTTAGGCTCACTTTTTTGCTCGGTAAATTGCAAAATGTAAGCGAGCAGAACAGGTCTTTGATTCCCTTGGTACTTTATTTCATTTTAGGCCAATTTGAAGCACCAAAAAATTTCCGGGCTTAATAGAAGACTGGGACAGGAACCATGGAAGTCATTCAGAAAATTTAAATCTTCCTAGTCGAAAGCAGAGTCCAAATGTTTATATAAGATCGAGAAACACCTAATCAACAGATTATAGTGAGTATTATCCCTCCAAACTAAATCTGAAGGACACAGCTTTGTGCTCACTTAGCAATTGGATCAAACATCCGTAGGCAATTGATCAAAACTCACCTAATATTTTTCTGAAGATCTTATTTCAAGACCCGGAACAGTAAATACAATATAAACAAAAAAAATGGTAAAATAACTAGAACAGCAATCAACCACAACACAAAGCAAGCAAAGCAATATATCTTGTTTAAAAATAGGATATTAACAATGACACACTCAACTGGTCTAAATCTTTTAACTTCACAACTCTCTGTGTTTAAAAATTTTTCCCCCGTTACTATTTAAATATTTTGTTCTTTATTTAATCAACAGAAAAGAGTACCTCACTGTATAGATAATTTGATCATGCCATATATAAAAGATGAAAGCAGCATGTGACTGCATATTACCTTGTGGCTTGCCCTTGTTTCAAGCCATTCGGCAATGCTGATGAGGAAGACTATAGTGCCAGCTTCAGTATAATCATTCATAGCAATTGTACCTGCCACTGTTGCAAAGAAATACTTCACTTGTAAGACAAGTGGATACCATTATCAACAAACGCTTAACATTCATCAATGAATTGGGTATATTTTAAGTTCAATAGTAGTCTTCTCTGTATAACAGCATAGATACAAACTTTTATATGATGACATAATCTAGACACCAATGCAAGTAATTACCTAATCTGGGCATAAATCATAATATAAATCATACTTGAGGTCCTAGAGAATTGTTTATGTTGGAATTCATTGACTTCACAAATGACAAAGGATATAATCATAATTATGGAAAAAAAAATAGAGAGTGCTTTTGCTAATGCACAGAAGTAAGTTATCATTGGACTTGATTATAAATAGAAGGAAATTTGTACTTTTGTGGACATTCTGCTATGTTCGGTAATAAGTAAATTTCTATTTAGCCAAATATAACACTCTTCTCAAACTTTCTCTAGTTCGTTCACTTTCTCAACTTTCTGTTTATTTTCTCTATAAACAAACACTCTATAACATATTACAAGTAAAATATACAATTTTATGGAATTAGGAGCATAATGCCGTATGATTTATCAATTAAGTCATTAACTGACAAAGAAAGGGACAAAATGCAAGATGGGCTAAATCAAAATGACGACTTTCTGAGGTGTAAAGGTGAACCACTCAGCCACCTCTAACTTACTTTCTATGGCTGAATTTTTTTTGGGTTTCCGTGTGCTAGAGAAAATATGATAGGAGATAATCGTGTCTTTGAACAAGAAGAAGCTACAAGGCAGGCAACAAACTTTGTATTGTGGATGATGCATTATTAACAAGGGATAAGGAGTCAAAAAAGCAAGGATTAACGACAGGGAAAACACCCACGAAAAGGAGAAACAAAAGCAAAGATCACATACAACTTTATTTCATTTTCTTTATTTTGTTTCCCACGTTGTCTCCTTCCGATTTTTCATTTTATGTTCATTACGATGAAATAAAAAGAGATGACTTTTGATTAGCAGAATCAATCAAAATTAAGGAATACTGATGCATTTTTTGAAGAAAAAAAATATATAACCAATGCATTTTTTTTTAAAAAAAAATTAAAACTTGTAGTTATATAACTTAAAATCATTTTTATAACAAAAATTGTTAAGAATATCAAAATTTTTTTAAGTTCTTGGAATAAGAGTTTTAAATTGCGAAAAATGTTGAAACAAACCCCGAGAAGTTGGTGCTGCCGCTGGCTGGTCAAATAAGTCATACAAGTTGAGTGACGGGTTTTGGAGATTGTTGGGTAACTTTTCAACAAAAACAAAAAAAAAGAAGAATTTGAGAAATTTTCTTTTTCTTCCATAATTTTAATATGAATTATGACATTAAATACCAAAAATGCGCCTTGAAATGAAAGATTTGGTTAGTTCACCTGCGATGAGCATAAGAATGTTTATATCGAGCCGAAAATTCCTCAAAGAAGCAAAGGCTTTTAAGATAATGGGGAAAATGCCAACAGTAACAGCACCGATTGCCAACCAACGCATCGGACGATAAGCATATTTCACGAACGAAACTGAAAGCAATATTCCACAAGCAATTGCGAACGGGCTCGGCCACATCTGTTGGTTCTTTGTCCCTCCGTATGCCCTCACATTTGCCTCCAGTCTTGCTTGGTTCAATGCCTTGACTGCGTCATCAAACCCAAAAAAACAAAATGTTTTAGGGGTATTTCGATCAATAAAGTTTACACAGTCGCTGGTGGTTCTGTATCACCAAGAGATTTAATTAATTATAATTAAGGTGTTGAAGGTTAAAGTCTCATGCTCTGACAACCTAATTAATCTGACATATAACCACGTGTCTATCTTCATTTATTTCTTCATAATAATAATAATAATAATAATAATAGAGATAGCCAAAGTCGAAGGTTGATCCATCTTGACCAATACGTATGAATGAAGACGTATTTCTGCTCATGCAGTAACGTGTACATCAAACATACCGGCCTACACGTGATGACTGTCAGCTTCTGCTCTATATGGGAAACTTTATCATCGAAATGAGCATTATTGTCAGAAGCAGATTATTGGAAATCACTTTGTGTATGTTTTCAGCAAAAAGCCAGTAGCTGTTTTTTATTTGTGTGACCAAAAGCAGTTGAAGAAAGCGGATGGAAAGAGAGACGAAAGAGTTGTTGATCATTTTACCAATTTGAAGCTGAGAAATTAGAAGATTATCATGGACAACGATCACTGTTCTTGTCGGGACGACGACGGAAAATTCCTCGACGCCGTCCAGAGATTTGAGGATTTTTTCAATAAGTGGAACTTCCGATGAACAACAAAGACCTAACACATCAAAGTAGCTTTTCTGCAACTTCTTCTTCTCCTCTGAATGATTTATATCACTGTGCTTCAACTCTGCACCTGCACCAGCCATTCTTTATGTATACACTTCTGCAAAACCAAACAACAAGAACAAAAAGAAACAAAGACGGTTAATTAATGAAACTTTCTCGCTCTGTCGAAAATTGAGGAAATGATATTTACCAAATGGAAGCTGTGATTTTGGAGTTGTGAGAGGAGGAAGGGAAGCTTTAAATAGGGAAAAGAAAGCAGGGATGTATTGTACAACTATTACCATTAAATAAATAAGAATAACAAGAAAGAGAACTAAAGCCAAGAGATAAGAGAATGTGCGGGTTGGAGGGGGTGGGGGGGGGTGTTAAGGGGTGGGGGGCGATGGGTTTTATTTTCTTTGCGGGAATAAAGGGTTACTTTTATTTATTTATTTTTATTTGTCATGGAGAAGGAGAGAAAGAAATAGGTAGGCAATCACGCAAGGAGGATGATTGGGGAATTGGAATCCACGTATGAATCCCACATTAGGCATAAATGCGAATGCTTTGGCCTCTTTGCTACAACAGTTATGGGCATAAGCATTTCATAAGAGGTATCTCGCTGCCTACCCACAGTGTAGTGGCTATGGTTCTGTCCACATCAGTGAAATGCTCTCATGTAATGCGTCCCTGTTAATTAACCGAATGGAATTTCTTAGAATGACTCAAAATGGAAATATTATTTTGCATGGCACTCGCACAAAGTCAGAAAGAGGATTGATCGAGGATATCATACGATTATCACGTGACTAGACACACTTTCCAAGTTGTAACGGCCGCCCTTGCGTCCGAAAGAAAACCGAAACAGGTTTTAAAATGAAGGCTATTCTGCCTTTCTCTGTTTTGGGTAACTTTTGTCACGTCATTGCTTTTGCTCTTCCACTCTCATCGTAGTTGCTTCTGCTCTGTTGCTACCCTCCTTCAACATACGCACGACTCTACCTCCGTTTCTAATTATTTATTAGGCAACGGTTAATATATTTAACGGTGCACGTATAATTTTTAATGATTAATTTAAAATATATTAAATAAAAATTTTAAAATTAGATGTATGATTCCGGTCTAATTTAGATAATCTCTATTTAAGGATGTTGACGGATAAGTCCCTATTTTTGATAAAAATAACAAATGAGAACACGCTTTAGTCATTTACAATAACGGTTAATTTTGCGTGGGATCCACGCTAGCAATATATGCGGTGTTGTCAATGAGGCCCAATTTGAAGCCCACGATAAGTACGAGAGATTGATACTGCATTGATTAAGGGGCCCACGAAGGCCCGTCATATTTGTAGCGGAGAACATGATGTACGGTTTTTTTCAATCACGAAATTAGCATAATTATCCTTGACCCCCAATCTTTGTTAGAATTAAAAAAAGAGCATCTTATTTTTGAAATTTCATCGATATTATACATATTTTTACAAGATTGCTTGGACCGGCTGTTTCGCTCTTGTACTTATAGGCAAATTACAAAGGAATTATGGTATTATCTTTTTATTTATTTTATAGTTTTTAACAATAAAAGTGTCGACAATAATTCTTTAACATGTCCTTCTTTCTCTCTCAAATAATTGAGAATTGATTCTTGGATATATATTTAGAATATACATCAAATTGAATGAAATAAAGACAAGTGTTTCTTACGCTACCATACACATATTGTGATTATTTTAAAAGACACTATCTCAAATGATAAGTTGTCAATAGAAAATTCAACATTTGATTCAATATAATTATTAAATCTAAGCAAAATCAAATGATGATCCAATGAATATATACACTAAGTAGGATTGCATTAGCATTAGCATAAGTGGAATTCCACCAATTGAGAATCATGCAAGCGTGAAAAATGATAATGTGATAAGCTTTTGACTATAGCTAGTGATATAGGCCATTTCATTAATGACAAGTAAAATATGAATGAAATCTTGGTATTTTATTCTTTACCTCCATTTATATAAGCAAATTCATATTGCCTTTTTAACCAAAGTGTCATATTCCCTTCTTTACTTTGGCATGCAAACATCTATTTCTTTTTCTATTGTTATTTAAGGTAGGTATGGTATTGAAAAAATAATCATATCATACGTACATTTACGCATACAAAAATTCACGTGCTATATTTTACTATGAAGATATGATACTTGTTGATATAAAAATAATTTTTTTAAATTTTTTTAAAAAAAATACAAATGAGAAATAAATAATTCTCTAAACAATAATGAAAGTTCGTTCATGCAAAAGATATCATATACTTTAGATTGTTTTGATAACCTTTTAAGATAATAGTTGATTCTTGTAAGCCTATTCTTATAATTTTTGTATATTCTTATATATTTATATTTTTTGAATAATAATGACATTCAAGTTCATTCGTACAAAAGATAGCATATGCTTTGAATTTCTTCGATAATTTTTAAAACAATGGTTGATTCTTTTAAACCTAATTTGCATTTGATGTAAATTTCAAGAATATTACTTTTGAAATTTTAAGAATAAATCTTAAAATCTAATAACTTGAATTAAAATTTAAGTCTCAAAAAATAAAATTCATATTTAAAAATCTTAACCCAATAATTTACTAATGATGAACTAAAAGTACAAGGAAAAAAAGTTTTAAACGTCATACAAAAATTTCTTAATAAGCTTATAAAATTTTTTGAAAAATGAAAGAAAAAGAATTATTATTTATAATATTATTTAAGTTATTTTATATAAAACTTACAATTAAATTCTAAAATATTTAAGGATAAAAGTACTAATATAAAATAATTAGGAGTAAAAGTTTTAATATAAAAATAATTAAGAAAAAAAAAGTTACAAAATAATAACGAATAATAATTAATTAAAATATATACTTACATGATATTCTTAAAAACACAAAAAATAAAAATAAAAATTCAATTAAAATATCACAAATACATATTCTAAATAGATTATAATTCGCTCTTACTCTAATAATTAGTCCAATCGACGTATGCAAAAACTTCTTATAAACTTATTATTGATCTTCATCAATATCTTTTTTTATAATATTATATATTTTTGTATATAATAATATATGGTTAAGAATATAGTATCAAATTCAAAATCCATATATGTATATATATATATGTATATAATATAATAGAATACAAAATTAGTTGAGCTCCCACCTTAAAAGCATCGGTTCTTAGATGAGATTATTTGAGATGAACGGGGCAATGTTTCAATTTTTTAAAAATGTAAAAGCTTTGGTCCTCACTATTGCAACATAGGGTCAAGGGTCAATATTCCTTTCCATAACTTTTTCTTTTATTTTAAGTTATCTAGTTCATATTTGTTCCACAACCTGCGACAAGAATACATTTTTGGCTACCTCCCACAAAATGAAACTTTATTTTATCTTTTATTTCGAGTTATAGAAAACTAAAAAAGATGAAAAAAAGATTTTACATTTTATTATTACTTAAGTGAATTACATTTATACGTAGAGTTTTTTTATATTATTTTTATCATAAATTATTTATATAAATTGACGTGATATATTTTTAAAAATTAATTTTTAATTTAAATATTAAGATTTCGAAGAATATTGTTCATATTCATCTTAGATTTGAAAAGCATGTATAAAGGCGGGGAAAGCAATGATGATTTAGCTCCCACTACTGGTATTGGACTCCTTATGGAGCAAGTTTTTCGATGATCGCAAAATTTCACAACAATCATCCACTATATGTTGTTGGTCTCAAATTCATTGCCCTGTGGCTTCTGCTTTATTAAATATTGAATGCCAAATTGCACCATCACGATCCACTTTTATTTGAGTGACACACACAAAATAATTGATCCTTTGTTTTAATTCATTGACTCATGAGATTCTCTTTCTTTCTTTCTTATATGCTAGTGCTTCGAAAAGATAATGGCAATCGAACATATCTTTGACTCTTTATGCCATTTTTCAATTTGATTTTCTTTGTTTTTATGGAGGATTGCTTCATTTAGAAGACAATGATAGAGATGGAGGTTTAAATTATGCACATAAACCAAACCCACTTACTTAAGAGGAAGAGATTATCTATCTTTTCGTATATAAATTTTAGAATGCGTGTATTATGTCTTTTAAGAAATGATAACGGAGATGAATGTGACAAAAAAACAAAACCTTAGAAAATTTTTTTTTACTTTGAGAAGATATATATATATATATGTATGTATATATTGATAGTTAAATAGATAGATAGATTCATAAAAGAGCCATTCAAAAGCAAGCATATATTGATGCTTTTTGCTCAACACAACTCATCTTTTGCGAAATATTATTTCATTAGTTCATATTTGTTCCCCCACCTGCAACACGAACGTGATAAAAGTAAGATTTTAATTAAATCAGTTCCCACGTTATGGGAACTTCATCTCATATTATGGCATTTTTGTTGCTTCATAAAACAGAAATATTAGGTACGCTAACTACTTGTGTGTATGCAGATAGCCTCATCTAAAACAATGGTAATTAAATTATATTTATTGACGCATGGTGTTGTGGTTTGGAAAGAACGAAGGGCCAAATATTGCTAGTGTTGCAAGACGTAGCTCTAGCGTATACAAAAATGGTGGCAACAGAAGAATCCCACAACTGCAAATGGAGCACCACGATTGAATTATGGAGCATGTCGTTTGCTAAAAAGTTGTAAAGAAGCAGAAAAGAGTAAGCGGTAGTGTGCAAAATTAATCCACAAAGTGAAGACGGCAATGAAAATGATGGGGACATCATATCATATCATGCGTATCAAAAGTGTTGTTACAGTAAATTAAATAAATGAATAAATGAGACAGAAGAGAGTTCCTTGTGATGGAGAAAGTTCCCATAAACAATTGTTTGTCAGTGGAAATTATTCAGGATTCCACCAAGTAAAGGTGTGTCTGGTAACAATAAAATGAATGGACAACCACATGCATCATGCCACAAGTTGCAACCCAATTATTCATTCCATTTCTCTGCTACAGGCCCATTCTGTGTTTCTTTTTTGACCTGCGTACAGATATGGATTATTTAATTTTAACAGTTAAAATATATGCACACACTTGCTTCGCATGTGTGATGTAGATAGGAAGAACTACTCAAATATATCGTATGACACTGTAAAATTAACCATCAACCAATATACTACAGATCCAGTTTTTTCCGTAATTCATCCAAAAGCCGATGAACAGTTTCTTGAAGTCTAATTTGATCCACTGCAACGAGTGAAGAAGATAAAGGATACACGACCAAAATATAGAACATATATCTAGAAATCTTTTTGATGAACTCACAATGCGTAGCAATGGCCTTAAATTGCCGCATGTTGTATTGCTCTTACGATCTAAAGTAGCAAGAAACTTCAGTGAAAAATGTGCCAGCAGCAGGCATGTCGACGTCTGGAGACGGGGCGGATGGCTATCCGTTTCCCTTTCCTTGTTATCACAGGGGTGGTGTCCCTGTTCTCGGTCCCTCTCCCTTTTAATGATATATATATATATATATGCTGTTCATGTTCCGTTCCTAATCCATTCCTATTTATTAAGATTAAATAATAAAAAAGTTATACAAAAATATTAATAATCTTTATTGTTGAATTTCATTTGTTAATTTCATTGAATTACTTTTCTATTGTTGGTCGAATGAGTAGCGTGTTGCATCAAAAGTAGTCCTATAAATGTAATGCCATCCGGCCCGGCAGCCCCACCTCCGCTGACAAGGCCTGATGGCCCTGTCCATTGAGATCAAGAGCCCAGATCATGGCATTCGAGGAGAAGTATTTTTTCACAGTGCCTAGTCTTTGAAAACTTTTAGTGCATTTGCTACGCTCGCATGCTTTAGCATAGACGTCCATTAAGGCTGTACCAACGAAGATGTCATGTTGTAATCCTCTCTGTGATGCATAATCACCAACCCATTTCCCCAACCCCCCAGACTCTTTCATGCCATTGAATAGCATGATTGCTTCATTTGAAAAGCCCTTTTGTGCATCTGTCACTTAGAGCAAGTATTTTCATTTTTTTTTCTTTTTATTCAACCAGTTAACTTGACTTTTCAGGACAATCAATGGATGTTAAAATACTTCAAAAAAAATATTTAATTATGTACTTATTTGAGATGTAAAACTATAAACCAATAAAAAAAAATCCTCATAAAAGGGTAAACAAGCATGACAGAATCAACTTTCTTATTCACATATTTGGACATCGGTTATGGTGATGAGAGTCATTGTGATGAGAAAAGCCAAGTCATCAATCAAGAAAAGGATCTACGCTTGGTGAAACCTGTGTGAGACAAATTCAAGCCAATATTTCCTTCAGAGATGATCCTTGAACAGTAATACAAACACGCATGAAAAAGAACACTTACCCTGTGCCATGGCCCATGTAAGTTGTAACCACGTCCTCTTTCACCATCCTATCAAAGATCCTCCTCGCAGACAGTACATCCCCACACTTCCCATACATATCAATCAACGAAGACCATATAACCCTTATCCGCATGCCCCAAGAAAGCTCATCCACGTCATCTCATCTGGGCACAAGCCTTGGCGCCTTATTTTCCCAAGCACCTCCACCGCATCGAATACCCAGAAATCATCGAATTCCACAACACCAAATCTCTCTCTGTAGTTTCATCGAACAGCTTACGTGATCAGCCCCATCCATATCAATTTAAAACACCGACGAATGTGCAGCAAGTCCATGTTTTTAACTCCAAAATATTATCACATGATTTGAACAAAAATGGCTATGTAAAATATTGGGTTTCAAGCCTAAACTTTTCACTTCATAGTATAGTTCAAGCGCAAGCGAGTTTTTCTTCCAGATTATTTCTTTATGGTAAACGCGTATTCGTTGGGTTTGGGAATGTAGCGAAAGAGAATGGAAGCGAGCTTAAGTCTTTGAAGTCAATGATCCTGAAGAGAAGGAACTTGGGCTTTTGTGAATGTATGCGCGTTTGAGTGTGGATTTGTTCAAGTGATTTTGTTGATGGACATTATTCAAAAGCGATAAGAAATTTTCTGTTTAAACGTTTTGGGTCATTAGGTTTTGAACAGGGGCGATGACGGGAAGAGACTTTGGCCATCAGAAGCATAATTCTGTTAAATAAGGATGAACATAGGAAATGCTAAGCTATCTATATCCCCGGTTAAATATAATTACAAGTTAATTAACAGTTTATGTTCATATAAATTAAGTTTCGATTCCATTTTATTTCATGCAATGTGATCCCTTTAAGGCTCACTTGTTACAGAGGAATTGACAATTAACCATACACTGATACATAAGCTGGAAGCTTTCAAGCCACCTCCGCCAATTTCCTCTGGTAATTGATTTAGGAATGGCAACGCACAAGTTCAAGAGCTTCACCGGCCTGCAATTTAGTGGAGAGTCGGAGCTTCCTGTAATTTTGGAAAGTAATCGGTAAATAAAGTCGTGGGTGTTCAGAGTCAACGAATTCCTCCGGAGCTTCCACAGCTGCCTCCTTTGGTCCCAAAAGGAACGTAGCAATCGAGAATCTGATTGTTGCTTGCTTGCATTGTACCCTATGCTTCACGCTGTGCAACCTTCCGTTACTCCATGCCTGGCAATTAACAAGTTAATTAACGAAATCAAAACAAAAAATGTGAAGTAATAACAATTCTGTAGTACGGACCGTTGCAATGTCTCCGAGATTGACAAGGAGGGTGCCGGGCAACGGATCGACGGCTACAAACGCGCCGGATTTGTCCATGACTTCAAGGCCGCCAACGTCTTCATCATCCTGAAGAATTGTAAGGAATCCGGAATCGGTGTGTAACTGTACTCCAGGAGAACCAACGGTTTCCGGAGTGAAGTTGTACTTGTTTATCCTGAATTGGCAAGCCCAATCCCGGAAAGGGTTGTCATTGCTGATCAGCCCCATGCTTTCAGCCAATTTCTGCGATATATTCATCGCCAGCTGTTGTATTGCTCCAGCATACTTCTCTATTATCTCTCTGAAAATTTGTATCAACGAATGAAAAACATGCAGGATTTAGCAGCAAATTTAAATAGAATTTTCTGAGAATTAGGCGCTACCTCTGATTGGGTGAGGCGTCTAACTGAGAACAAAAGGAATTTACTGCTTGGGAGGAGGCCATGTCGTAAAGGCCTAAGGCTTCGTACAGCGGATTAACTTCGCTGGGAGCCATGTAGCCGCTGCCGGCGATTACGTCTGTGTTCCGTCGTTTGACTTCCGAGGGCAGATCCAGAAGAGATCGCACCACCTTCTTCATTTCCGACAGGAGCGTCGAGGAAATGTTATGGTTCATGATCCTGAAACATCCCAATTCTTCACATGCCTCTCTCAATGGCGTGTACGGCGCCGGTAAATCTTGTAGATCTATCTTCGGGATTCCCCCTCTTGTCTCTGCCATTTCTCTCTGTTTCTTCTCCTCCTCCTTTTATTAGTAATGTGTCAAGTGATGATACAGATCTCTTTCTTTTGTTTGTTTGCTTATTTATGGACTGTGACCAGAAGAGCTTTGTTGTGTCCGAACACGCCATCTCCCCGACAAGATTGAACAACTTTTGTTGAATTCCAGGACAACCGATCAACCTAAAAAGCCCATAACCAAAACGCCTGCAAATTCCTCAATTCCCTCCATAATATTCTCTTGGTTGAGTTCTAATCCTTGTGACAACAATTTGATTTGTTGAATTAATTACACAATCAGTTAATATTGTCACACTCATACACAGTAGCCTGACGATGTCGTTCTTTTTTTTATTGGTTCCAATTTGATCCGTTTTTCCAGGGCCTTATGACTTTTGTTGAGTTGAACACGCCATCGCCCGACAAGACTGAAAAAGTTTTGCTGGAATTCCACTATAAGCCATCTAAGTTTCAGACAAAACACTCCTAACCATTGAAACAAAAAAAGTTGTAACATTTCTATTCATAAAATAAATAATCTAACAGTTCTTAAATAATTTATAGTATTTTTTTTTAAAAAGATAATGATTTGGTGTTGTGTTAAACACTGAGATTGGCAACATTTTTACATTGACCATTATATTTTATACATAGATATATAAATATAATGATAATTATTTTTAATAAACAACAATTGTAACAATTCAGGCTTAACAATTGAGCATATATATTATTCATTTTGGATGCATAATCCGCCGTAAATTTATAACTTGAACTCATTTATTAACAACTCACTTATTAATAATGTAAGATGTGATATTATATATATTTTTTAAATTTTATGTCATCGTAAAAGAACTATAACAACCATTTTACATAATAAAAGATATATCACGGATTAAAATATTGTACATAGAGTTACAATTTAATTATGATATTAGATGTAATAATTCAAGTTTAATAATTGAGTATATATTATTCATTTTGATCACAAAGCTTATAAATTTATTGTTACCCTTTACAACTTAAAATGCATTTATTAAATTATAATTCAAATTCAGCTCGTTAATCATATAATGAGTGACATTTATTAAGTGCGCTTATAGATATATGTCCATCTTTGATATGATAAGCTGGCTAGGCTTGCGAGACAATATTGTTTATTATAATACAAGTAACATCGTTTAAATTATTATTTTATATATATATATATATATATATATCTTAATAAACATGCCATATTGCTTTCTTTTTTAGTCAAGTTTTATCGAAAAAGAGATATATATAGGGATGGGATATTGGGCCGACATTAAATTTGAGGTCCATTTAAAAGTCAGCCCAAAATAAAGCCCAATAAAATAGACTTAACATAATTTGTAACAATGCAATATAATTTATATTAGTTAAATATACATATATATATATATATATATTTTTTATTTTAATGAATTTAATTATAAGTAATCAATTATTTTATAGCTATTAAACCAAGAGAATCTTTGTATGCTAGTCAGCTTAATTTTAACTGCATTAATTACCCAACACATTCAAGTTGTATGTATAAAATTCAGGTTGGGACGGCGAAGAATCCTAGAGAATATGGTTTATGTATAGGTAATTGAAGGGAGAGACTGATCAACAATGGTATAGGGCAAATCCGAAATATTATTGACAATGCGAGGGTAACTTACGAAGGAGCCGTTACCGAGGCATCTTCCGGGGGTCGCGTTGGAACAGAATCCTTCTGTATCTTTACAGTGCGTGCAGTCGGTTTGCTCTTTCTTTATCCGCCCGGGTTAAATTCCCCAAATACCCTCACCTCCAAACAAAATTACGATACAGGGCCCGTATGAGTTTTAAGGTGGGGTCCAGAAACAAACGGGCCCATCAGAAATATAAAGTTTGTCTGTATACGCCTGGGAGTACCATCCGTTGGATTAAATTTTGGGCACGTGGGCACCTATCAGAAACTTATTGTGCTGTGGGTCCCCTTCTGTTTCTAGCGACCGGTCCGTACAAGAAGTGAATGAGATTTCCTACTGTTTTTAGACGGTGTGTGTTTGGTGTATTTGACTATTTTTAAAATTGAAGGATCCTATTTGATATTAACCAAAGTATAGGGGTTGAAATGAAACTCAATTAACCATGTTAGAAAAAAAAAGAGTAATTTTAACTTGTGGTTTTAAAGCAAATATTACATTATTATTTGTTTCATCATTAATTAATAAATAATAAAATTAATGATACAAAATTTATAATATTTTTTAAATTCAATTTAAATTTTATTTTAAATAGTAAATACAATATTTTATATTTGTTTTAATTCAAATCAAATCAAATTGATAATAAAAATAAATTAAATTAAATCAAATTAATATTTATTAATTTTATTTAATTTATTTAGTTTGAATTTAAAATTAATAAAAAATAAATTTAATCGATGTAATTTTTTTAATTCAATTGAATTAAATATAATTTAAAAATTAAATTAATAATTATTAATTTAATTTTTTAAAACATAATAAATTTTTAAATCGATCAATTCTTTTGGATTTTTCCAACCCTATTTTTAAGTAAAAAGTCTAAATCATATTTATTTATCATTAAAACTTTTTAAGCCAAAAGATAATTTAATAATTAGGCATTAATTTGTTAATTAATTCAATAATTAAAGAAGTCTAATCCAAAATCCAAATGTCTAATCATTTCAACAAGCAACAATAAAATTGACACAGTGGCATTTAAGAAATAAACGCAAAGATGAAGGGTAACAATGTGAACCTGTCTTATTCGTTGTTTCCTCTTTCACTTTGGTTAGTTCTCTACAACCTAAAGATTTTATTTTTGTTTTCTTTTACTCGTGAGTTTCGACCGTTGCCTTTCTCAACGTCTCTCTCGCTCCTTCCTATCTCTCTCCCATCAGGCTTCGTCCCGTTCCAAGCTTAAACTACTCTCTCTGGTAAGTAATGTTCTTCAACCCACTTCATTCTCTCATTACTTTTAAATTTTGGGCTGCAATGATGGGGGACGTAAACTGTTCGTTTTCTTTTTTCTTTTTTGTTTTTGCAAATTTTCGTGCTCTGTGAAGCTTGTTTTGTTGTTCATTTCTTTGCAGGTTTTAGCAGCGGTTTATTTGTTTACTTATGAAAATCTCAGAGAGTTCCTGAAATGGGAGCCATGTTTTCATAATCATATAAAGTTTATACCTTCATGTCATGTATTGTAAAGTTTTGTATCTTTATCTTTTCTCTACACTTTTTTTTGGGTCAAAATATGAGATTTTCTTTTTGTCTTTCAATATTCATGAGTACTAATTTCTTCCTTGGAGGAATAATTGATTTTGGAAATGGGGTTTTTAAGTATTTTTGACATTCATTTTTATTTCTGGTTTACATTTGAGTTTAAGAATAATATTCTTTCAACATTTGCTGCTCATCAAAGTTTGAGATATTTTGTTTTGAAAGAGTTTTTTAGTATTTTTTTTCCTTTTTTTTTGGTTTTTTTTTCTAATCTTCATCTTCATATATTTTCTAACACATTTTTTCTTCCTAGTTGTGGTTCATAACAATTTCAGGTTTTGCTATGTGAACTTTGCATTTTGTCATTCTTTTTCTCTTCTTTATTTAAACTTTTGTTTTCTTTTGATTACTACTTTGTAACTAAAAATAACCTTTCTGCATACTGAATGTCTATTCTTTTTTCCGTATATGACCTTGTATCTCCTCCTTTTGAGAATTAAATTAGCTTAAATATTTTGCACATATTCCATCAATATCCCCTTGTGTTGCATTTTCTAGAAAAAGTTTATGTTCCTTTGAGCTTGTGGGGTTTGGCATGTTGTCTTGCAAATTATTTGTTACTTATTGGTTAAGCTTACTTTCATCTCTGTGCATTTGTTCCAGATTATTTGATTGTTGTTGCTCAGTGAGGATTTGAAGGGATTGAGTTCTCCAGTATTTGGAAAAATTGAAGAGAGTGATCGAAAGAATCTTGATTTCCTTGTCCTTTTATTCAAGTTTGACAACTCTCTCTATGACTTGAAGTTTAAGAAAAGCACCCAAAGATTTTTGAAGTTTCCCGTTTGGGAAATTTACTATCTAATAAATCTAGATGCTATTTCCTGTTTTCTTTGTGTGCTTGCTCTCTTGCATGTTTGATAATCTTTAGATATGATTCAAGTTATTAAACTTTTTTTCCCCAGTTGAACAGCATCACAACTCCTATGAATCAAGTGAGAAATACTAAAGAAAACTATTGGAATTGTCATTTAAATTCAGGCCTGAAATCTCCAGAGCTGAAGGTAAAGCGAAAGAAGAAGTGAGAGATGGGATGTTCTACTTCAAAGCTGGATGATGAAGAGACAGTTCAGCTTTGTAAATATAGAAAGAGATTCATCAAACAGGCAGTAGAGCAAAGAACCCGATTTGCATCTGGACACCTAGCTTATATGCAATCTTTAAAAAGAGTTTCTGCAGCCCTTCGAGATTATGTTGAAAGAGATGAACCCCGTGAGTTCTTGTTAGATTCTTTTATAAGCCCAACCTTTACACCAGTAAAGAAAACGAGTCCTGGTTTCATCTCAATTTCACCAACATCCTTCACACCAGCACAGATTCAGTCTAAACCCAGTTCAACTTTGAGAGTAAACTACTTAAGGTCAGCTGGGAACCCAGCAGTTTCAGTTGAAGAAAGGCCTCCATCACCAGAAACAGTCCAAGTTCAAAGTTACTCTCCAATTCACCACTTTGGAGCTGATGGGTTTTTTGCAATGCAATCATCACCAATGAATTCTTCATTTTTCTTGTATTCGCCCAATAATAGGCCCAACATCCCTCCCCCTTCACCGCAAACTTCACAATGGGATTTATTTTGGAATCCATTTTCATCACTGGACTACTATGGCTTTCCCACCCGAAGTAGTCTCGATCAAACGACCTTGGATGATGAGATCGGAGGACTAAGGCAGGTTCGAGAAGAAGAGGGGATTCCTGACTTAGAAGAAGACGTAACTGAACAAGAAGATTCTGAGAATAAGGCACGTGTGACAGATGAAAAAGCTAAAGTTGATAAAAATTGCTCTAGGGAAGAAGTTACTGTAGAAGATTGTGATGATAACAATGAGGATGACGACGACAAAGATGAGGAGGAGGGGGAAACAGATAGTGCAAGTGATGTTGAGCTTGATGTGAACGGTTTAAAATCTCAAGGTAGGCCAAGCATAAAAGTATCGCAAGATCAAAAAGCTGGGCAAGTAGATGTTGGTAATCAAGAAATGGCAGTTAGTGGTCAAGAAGCTGAGGAAGAAACACCAGGTTTTACTGTATATGTAAACCGAAGGCCAACAAGCATGTCAGAAGTTATAAAGGACCTTGAAGCTCAATTCTCAGTTGTTTGCAGTGCTGCCAGTGAAGTCTCAGCATTGTTAGAGGCTAGTAGAGCCCGGCACTTAGCAACCTCTAATGAAATCACAGGTTTGTGAGTTTTTTATGTTTGTTCCTCAACCTATATTTCCTTGGAATTAACATAGATACAATGTAAATTATATTCTTGCATTATATATGTACTCCATATTATTGTTGTATATGCCAATACTGCCTATTGTTTTAGTATTTATTTCCTTGTGTTTGAAGTTATTATGAGTTTTTAAATATTTTGTTTTTGCAGCTATGAAAATGTTGAATCCAGTATCTCTGCTCCACTCAGCTTCATCTCACTCATCCTTGTCAAGATTTTTAATCAATTCTTCAAGTTCCAGAGATGAAGGTTATGAAAGCAGTAGTGATTTCTCAGAGGAATCCTGCATGTTTTCTGGTAGTCATCAAACAACATTGGATAGATTATATGCCTGGGAGAAGAAACTCTACAAAGAAGTCAGGGTATACTTATAAACTTCTACCCTCAGAAATATTGGTCAGTAAAATGATTTATTAACCTTTTCTTTGGACCAATTTCTCTGAGAAAGACTAGGAAAAAGTGCAAGCAAAATCTGCTCCTGGCAAAATTTTCCAAAACATTCTTTTTTTTTAAATTTTATACTTTTTGTCTATGTTAATGGCGACCCCAAACAGTTGCTGCTTGCTTCCTTTTAGAAATTATTTCAGCTAAAGAACTTTGTAAAATTACTAAATGATTAAATAACTCCTTGTTGAACTTGTTTGCACTAGGAGAAGAATAATTTTTATTTAAGTACATATGTATGTATCAAAGTGAGCATATTCTGTGTTCGAAATTGCTTCATCCATGCTCCTCATTGTGGTTATGTAGTTACTAGAATTAATTTCTCCGAGTTATGCATAATTGAAACACTAACATAAGCTTTTAATGATTATGTTTTTTTTGTTCACAATAGAAATAATGGAAATTTGATCCTCTATTACTTTTTCAAGCAGTCTGGAGAAAAGGTTCGGATTGCATATGACAAAAAATGTGCGCAGCTCAGAAACCAAGATGTTAAAGGAGATGACCACTCTGCCGAGGATAAAACAAGGGCAGGTATTAGAGATTTGCATACCCAGATAAAGGTTTCAATACACTCAATTGAAGCTATCTCGAAAAGGATTGAAACTTTGAGGGATGAAGAATTGCAGCCTCAACTTGTAGAGTTAATACAAGGGTATGTCACACGGTTTCAGACACTGATTTTTGCACATTCCAAAACAGTGCTAAGTTAATCCAAAACAGTGTAAAAATCATATAATTGTCCTTGTATTGCAGGTTATCAAGGATGTGGAAAGTAATGGCAGAGTGCCATCAATCACAGAAGCGAACCTTAGATGAAGCCAAGCTTTTACTTGCAGGGACACCTTCAAAACTGAATGGAAAGAGGCACTCTTCCATGTCAGTTACTGAGCCGCATGGTCTGGCCCGATCTGCTGCCAATCTTGAAACAGAGATCAGGAATTGGCGAGCATGTTTTGGGTCATGGGTCACTTCTCAGCGATCCTACATGCATGCATTAACTGGCTGGCTTCTCCGTTGCATGAGGTGTGATTCTGATATGTCAAAGTTATCATTTTCTCCCCGGAGGTCCGGTGTAAGCCTTCCAATAATTGGACTGTGCATACAATGTTCAAGGTTTCTTGATGGCATTCGAGAGATGCCAGTACTTGAAGGATTAGACTTCTTTGCAACTGGGATGGGGTCGCTTTATGCGCAGCAGCAAAGAGATGACTCTTGTAGAACCCCAATCGGTTCAAAGAGATTCTCAATCGGGGTCACGCATGAACCTGGTGGGAATATGGAAGTGGTGGAGGTTGGACAAGTCGAAGAGGTTATGACTGCAGAGAAAATGGCTGAAGATACCATCAGAGTACTTTGTGCCGGAATGTCAGTTGCAATGAGCACACTGGCTGAATTTGCTGTTGGTTCCGCAGAAGGATATGCCGAAATTGTTAATCAATGGGAGAACACCAAGTGTTCACAAAGTCATTAGGGAGAGGACATAGTTTCTGATATTTTGTTAGGTAGTTTTGTTGCAGGAAGTGTCCATGTAATTGCAAATGTATAACGATTTATGACAAGGTAGAGTACATTTATAAATGTCTCTGGTTTCTTATTGCTTCGCTAGCATTTGGCTATTGGGATGATCAAGAGAAGGAACCACCATATATTCCAGGTTTTCGATTCTTTGACAAAACCCAAATGGCTGTATACTGAAGTTACCCCAAGTCCTAAGATCACGAACTTCAACCTGTCGTAGCCAATATTAAAAGTATTGCGGGAAGGTGGTTGTTAATCATATTTTCTTCAAGAATTTTCTACTTAAAAGCAGGATGGTTACTTCCAATAAGAAGGCTTGTCTGAAATTGCTTTGATTGACTACGTAGAACAAGAAAAGATATATTCATATATTGAAATTTATTTTCTCCATTCATCTCTTACAGCATTTACGTTTGTGCTATTTATTCCTACACAATTTGGTTATTTAAGGAACTACTGTATGTCCTTACCAAACACGCCACACCATTCAGTTCAATCTCAAAAAATCAATCCTGTTTAGCATTCAAAGTAAGCTTTGCCAGTCAAGATAGATACATTGTGCTTGTTAAGAGTGCGCTATCAAAATCCAAGAAGTGTTTTATTTCTTTCTCCTTCCTGAGCCTCAAAAATTACAGTTAGTCTATGACAAATATCACACACTTCAATTTGTATGGCTTTTATTTTCCAAAATCTTAGATAAAAGTTACAAAAATGACAAGTGGATAAGAAAAAAAATTATCCTCATCATGCAGTCAGTGCTGATCCGCAACACAGTCATGGAAAGAATTTTGGTACTGACAAACAAAAGTGGGTAAGATACGATTTCAGTCAAAACTGCCGTCTTCATCGTTGTCAAGTTCAACTTCCAAAAAATCGTGTCCACCCATGATAGAGAGGAAAAGTACAATAGCAAATAGCTGTGTTGCCAGAAAGTATTTAGCCCTTCTTCTGAAAGTTTTCTCCTCCTCTGTTTTTTCCCTCTTGGGTTTTGGCTTAGGTTTTGATCCTAATAAAGAAAACAAGAAAGTTACAATATTTTAAAACTGTAACTGAGGACAGAAGTTACCAGCTAAACTTGCATTACTGTCGGAACTTGAGATGGAATAATACAAATGACAAAGAAACGATGTTGTCTGTATGCATGTGATTTCTTAATAATCCATGCTAACAATTAACTGTGTAAACAACTCATTGAACGAGGAAAGAGCTCAATTGCCCACTCCATGACCTGGTCCTTCAAATAAAAAGTACATATAGACATAAATAAAACTATTAAGGAGGCTGAGCATCTTCCCCGCTCCACTGTGAAGTTACACCCAAACATATTAATTCCTATAATCCTACAAGCCAACAAGGCATCTGATTCTTTCTTGTTAATGGAATTGTTTTTTTCTTATGAAAAAGTCCCCAACACAGGACCTTATTTGGCCTTTTGAAATTTCAGAAGGAATTTTTATTGTCTTTTATTCAGAAACAATAACTAAGCAGAAACACTTTAGTCTCAAGTGCAAGCGCTGATAGACACTTGAGCTGCACCTGCAGTCTGGGCCATAAAACTACAACAAAGTACACATGAGCTAGCCTGAACCTTTTAAAAAGAAGAAAGTTAAACTGATCGGTCCAAGGTTACATTTTAATATCAATAAACATATGTAATAACTGATTGGTAGCTCAAATGATGCAGCTCAATGTCACTATGTGTATTCACATAACCCCAAAATAAGAGAAAAAAAAATTAGCTCCTAAAATCTTAAAAACAAGAGGTTTTGGGAAAACCCAAGACAGATATGCATATAGATGGTTTCCACAAGCCATCAGCAGAGAATCAATTATTATTTACTCGATCAAGCCATAAAACTTGGCCACTAGTCCTAACTGAATTAGTTATGCCAAAAATTTCCAGCACAACAGCATCAAAATATCAAACAAGAGATGGTTTGGTCATGAAATCAAACAAATATCTGTTTGGTTGTGAAATCAAACAAATATCTATCATTAAAATAAGAAATACATGTAGGTGGAATATCTTACTCCAATTTGAGGGACCTTTTCGTGGGGCTGATGATGACGGGTCTGACGGGGACTGTGGGATAAAAGACGATGAACCAGCTTCTATAAACTCTGTCTTAAGGTTATCTGCATATCTTATGAGATTACCATGCTCTAAGAGTCTGCTCCTGAGCACTGATGTTTCCTAATAGTTTATAAAAACGTAAAACAGGCATAAAATTAAAATAATTTCCAAAATAACAAAAGAAGATTCTTGAGTGTATGGTAAAGAGCCAGAATTGTTGAGCCTTAACAACAGATAAGAGCAGCTTCAAGTCGGCTTTAACAACAGTACATTGGTACATGTCCATGTTAGCATTTAAAGAGCTCAATCTGCCCAAGTGCTCAATGTGTACTTTCTACACAAGACTGAAGAAGTGATAACTATCACCTCGAGGTATCAAAACCATGAACACCACCTGATATTAAACTGCTTAGTTTGCCCAGCAAGTCCATGGAACCCCCATGAGGCATATTAGGGACATGTTTTGCCCATTGCCAATTTACTTATGCACTGAACAACCAAGACTCTAATATATATGGATCTATGCCAATTCTGATTACAGGTGACATTCAGGATGAGCAAGTCAACAACATGTTTGTTCCTAGTAAAATAACTATAAAACAGGAAGAAGCGATAACTTATAAACCAAAAAAACAAATGGAAAAAGAAAAACAAATTAGCACCCTCATCAGCAGCGCAACTAAGAATAATCTATCCAAGTAACTCATCGCAGGCAATCACTTCTATTGACAAATTAACCAGAACAACAATGTACACTGTTATTTCCTGAGCAAGTAAAGCTAACTTAATGCTACAAAGCTCACTTATCTCTGATAAAAGTTGCAATCATACTTGTCAGAACTAATATGACGTCACATTATGATTAGGTTTCACACTGGAATTAAGCATATCAACAAACTTTCTCAATCAACCATAGGAGAATCAACTTCTGGGAAAAGGTCAACTAGACAGAACTTTAACTGCTACTGCAGCCAGAACAAGCAGTAGTTTGTGAGGCAACTTACTGGTAATACATGAAAATTGACAAGCACATGTCCAAGCAAAATTGCATCTACACTCGATGGCCTGCAAGGATGTAATTTGTAGGTGCATCTCAGCAATTTAAAATCAATTGTTATGCCAAAAATGCAATCAGTCACAGAAGTTCCTATAACAATGCTCTTTACATGAATCTGACATTTAACAAGACATCCAAAAATTTACCTGTTTTCATACAGAAAGTTCTGCTCCCCTAACGTAGTTGACAAAGCTCTGTATGCAATGTTAGCTCTTCTGTAAATCTGTCCAGAAATTAAACATAAGTATCTAAAGAAACATAATAGAAGTATATTTTTAAAAATGAAATTACTCATGGACAAAAAAATACATGATGAAAAAAGCGAAGAAAAAAAGGAAAAGAAGTTGACACAGTATGAAGGTTCATGGAAAAAGAGAGACCTCTTCTTCCCTTTTCTCAGAATTCTCTTTAGAAATCCCAAGTCGCTGCTTTACTGTTTGTACTTGCTGTAAGAACAAAACCTTTCCTATTGGCCATGCAAGATCAGAATAATAAATCTTGCGAGCAGAACTTCCATCAGACCCCACCCAGAGTTCATACATGAGAGCTTCTCCAAGCCACGACATAATCATTGCGTTTATTGATATCCACTCGGGGATAGAACAAAATTCATTGTCGAAATCCACAACGCCATCTTCCTTTAACCGTTCAATAACTCCACCATTCTCATTATTGTATGCCACATAAGTGCCAGATTCGACATAAGGAATTTGATCTGCCGAAAATATCAAATACAACATTAACGTGTTAGAAAGTATAAACCTTCAAAAGAACAAAAAAAGTGAGAAGTTATATGCATGACCATAGCAAATGAACAAGCAATAGGAGAGGTCCAAGGATAATAGAAAAGGGGTGGCCTTTAACAGGCATAGTAATTACTAAAATTAAATCATATACAGAGACAAGGGTATCTAAAAACGAATACGTAACACAGTGAAATTCAATACTATTTGAATATAAAATTCTATCCCGCAAAAATACATGGAGCATCAAAGAAGAAGACGCTTATATCAACAGTTAAAAGTATCAAATAATAAAATAACCATATTTGCCCAAAAAATCGCCCAGACATCAAATTTACAAAATAAACTTGAAAAACCACTGAAAATGACCAAAACCCAACACAAAAAGCTGAAATGGGTATAATCAGAAGCTTACAACAGAGCACATCCTCTTGGAATCAATAAAAGAAGCTTCAAATAAAATAAGCATACGTATAAAGAAAAAATTAAAAACAGAATAGTACCAGAATCAGGGTATTTAGAATTAAAGGCCAAGCGAAAGGGAAGTCGAGCGAGTTTCAGATAAATGTAAACAGGCAAGCAAATTGGACATGCAGTTGGCAGACCAAAATAAGGCTTTCTCGTCACCAGAGTAAATTCGTCTCTTTCTTGTTGAACTTGTTCCATGGCACACCTCCTCGATACTTTCTATTTACGACAGAGAATGAGAATGATTTTAATGGGTTTAGTCAGCCAGCATTCAAATAGTTTCAGTAGGGTTTTCCGGGGAGAAGAATAAACAGAGGAGGGTTTGGTGTTGATTGAATATGGAAAGAAGTCTATTGGCGTCATATGAGAATCAATGGGCCGGAATCTGGCCCAATAACAAATTATGCATCATATTAAATAGAGACCAAATTAAAATAATAATTATATTAAAAATTAAAAATTTTAAACATAATTTTACGATTAATAAATATTTAAATAAATAATAATAATTATATTTTTAATTTAACATATTTTTATATATTTTAATAAATTTATGATACTATATATACAAATATAATTAATTTTAATTTAAATTAATAAAATATTTTATAAAATAAAATAAACATAATTAAATTATTTAAATATATAAAATAAAATTATGAAATTATAAATAAAATAATTTGAATTCAAGTATTAAAAATTTTAAATTTAAATTTGATATAATTATTAATTATATTATATTATATTTATTAATTTAATAATTATATAATTTATGTCAACTTAATTTATATAAAATTTGTATTATTTTAATTAATTGTGTTAAAAATTATTATTTTATATTAAAATTTTTAAAAAAATTATTGACATAAATATTAATATATGTATATTTTGAATTTAATTTTTCAAAAGTGCTTGCAAAATGGAAGCGCTTTTGGACACAGGCGAGACATGACGGACTCCCTTCCTGCTTTTGCTTTGCTTGCTTTGACTGTCTATCAATTTCTGCCATTTATTGTTTTGTCAGTTTCGTACGCCCTTTAGTCATTTCTATACAAACACCAAAACCAAATGCCAACGCAATTGCACCCAATCAGATTGGGTAATTATATTCGAGTCTATAAATTTTTATAATTTTATATACAAATATATAATTTTTTATATTTTTTAAATAGGTCCTAATTTATATTTAAAAGAAAAAATATTAAATAAAATGATCTTCTAATTAATAAAAATAATAAAATTTATTTCTTAATTATGAATGAAAAAATAATTTTTTATTTAATAAAAAATTTATGAGATTTATTTGTATTTATATATAATTTTATTATATTAATTATGTTAATATGATATAATTATTTGTCTCGTTAAAATTTAAAATGACTAAATTACCCTTATAAAATATTGATGTAATTGGTTGCTTGTTTTTGGGTGAAAATGCATTTTAAATCATTCAAATATCACGAAAGAATTTATTGCCGAATTTAATATCAATTTTTATTTTTTAATTTAATATTCGATAAATATGGAATTTATTTGCTATAATTTACAAATTATATCTTTATTTGAAATTATATAATAAATGGAGGAGCTTATTGTTATTATGTCACTAGAAAATATAACTGAAACTTAGCCAAATCTGGTCTGGACATAGCGCTTTTTTTATTTCCAAATATTAATACATACCTACATATCCGCTCTTTCCAAACTCCCCTGACGAGCCAAGCACGTCATTTTTAGAATCGAAGTTTCTCTGAAAGTATCTAGGGTTTGCATCAGTGACTCTTCTCCGGTTACTGGTATGAGAATCTTTTCTATTTGCCTTTTCTCTGTCTTTGTTGTTAAAAAGTTAGTTTGAGGGTTTCAAAAAGTCGAGCTTTGTGTCTTTCACTGTAAGAGGCCTGGCTTCTTTCTTTTGTCTGTGTTTGCTTTTCTGCCTGCTTACTTGAATTTGGTGCTCGGGCTGTTTTCCTTATATGGGTTGTTCTTGTATTAATGTGAAAGTGTATGTTTAAGCTTGCTGACGCCTGCTGTTCTGCCATGATGGTTCTCTGTTGATTGACGAGGGTGATAATTTTTTTTTCTTTTTCTTATTACAATTCCCTAGGTTGAGCCGATTTTTTCTCCTTTTATGGGTCTGAAATGTTAAATTTTTATTTTACATTCTTTGACCTTTTGTTTAGATGCTTATAATGCTTGATATTGTGCTGATTAGACATTCACATGCACCTGCCTTTTTTGAGTATTTGTCGATTATGCATTTCGGAATGCGTGTTCGTTCTGATTTTCAATTTGAATATTCGTTTATGAAGTGAAAGTGCTAAGGAATATATCGGTAGAAAATATTTATAGTTTTTTTTCCTTACATCTTGAAAAATACCATTTTGTGTAATTTTATTGTTTATTAATTTTCTTTTTGATTTTTCTTGTTTGATTGTGTGAAAAGAAGTTGTGGTTTGCAGGGGACTATGTGAATCTTTGTTGAGTTACTATTGAAAAAGAGGGCATAAGATCTTTTGGGTTATGGCTACCGAGAGTCCTATTAGAATTTCGGAAACAAGTGGGAAATGGCCTGCTCCGAAAACATCGGCCAACATGGCAGCAGAAGAATTAGGATTGGTCAGAAAGGGTCATCATTTTCATGGCAGCGGCAGAAGTGCCGTGCCTAATAGAAGTGGAAGTGCACCCCCAAATATGGAGGGTTCATTTTTGGCTATAAATAACCTTCTATCCCGGCAGAACTCTAGTTTGAGAACGAGCTTGGCTAATTTCAGTGGTGCTTTTCAGAACCCCGAGTCCGAGAAAAACTCACCAGCTGATCCAGCTTATTTAACACATTCCCGTTCCTATGCCAACTTGAATCTTCGACTTCCTCTACACCTTGTTGATCACCTCAATAGATTTGGTAATAAGTGGGGACTAGTTTCTTCAGATGACAGTGGTAATTGTTCCTTGCCTTCATCTCAAGTCACCCTTTCTACTCATAAGGAAGAGTCCGAGGATGATCACTCTCCCAAATATTCTTCTGATGAAATGGTGGACAGGCCAAATGAATTTTGGTGCGGGAAGGATGCAGTTAAATTGGGAGTCCAAAACAGAAATTTGACCGATATAAGACAGGTAAAAGTCTGCGTCATTTTGCCAATTAATATCTTCAGTTATTCTCTTTATGTTCTGTTTTACCTTAGCCTCTTCTTCATCTTTATTTCGTTGTTGTTCAGACATTAAATTTCAAATTCCTCATCCCCTCTGTTACAATATTGTTGGCAAATATACTCTGCATGTACCATACTGTGAATTTCAGATGGGCTTTTTCTTTGGTGATTACAATTCTGGTTTTCATAGTTTTCAAAATTTCTTCTGTCTTTTTTGTTTTGATTCACAATTGAACGCATGATTCTTTTCGCATTTACAGGAAGGCCTTCCTCGCTCTTCATCGCCTGTATATAATCAGTCTCATTCCTTGGGCTATAGAGTGACAGAGGATGCAGTTGATCATGATTCTGATTCCAGTTCCTTGCGAGATCCCCCTGCTAGCTTATCAAATGCAGTTACAACTCATGTTGGTGCAAATAATATATTGGTATCATCAAAAGTGGATCTGTCAGCTGTCCACACTTCAAGCTTATCATCTCGTGATTGTACAGGAGGTATACCTTTCACTCCACCTACTGAGGAAGGAACTTCAAGCAATAAAGATATTTGGACAAAAGATGAAGTGTTAGTTCATGACATTAGTCGTTCGGATATTAATGTTATTATATCTAATATGAAGGATCTTAATATGAGCCTACCAAATTTAGGAAATGAGAAACATCAAGATCAACTCCAAGTTCATCGACAACTAAGCAGTTCCTCTCAAGTTCAAGGTGCCCAGTTACAGATAAGCTCTCAGGGAGTAATTGCCAATTATGATGGCATGGATCAGTTTCAGCATCAACCTTCTAAGCTCTCAACAGCGGTGCTGCCTGTACTCCAATCATCTGGCTTCACACCTCCACTCTATGGAAGTGCAGCTGCCTACATGGCTTCACCAAATCCATTTTACTCTAATGTTCAAGCCCTAGGCATCTATCCTCCTCAATTTGGTGTAGGAGGATATGCGATGAATTCCTCTATTGGTCCTGCTTTTGTTGCTGGATATCCTACCCCTGGTGGTATTCCTTTGGTTCTTGATGGTTCTACTGGTCCTAGCTTTCATACTCAAACATCTGGGGTTTCAACTGGAGGAAGCATGGTTCATGGTATGGATACGCAACATCTTAACAAGTTTTATGGACAGGCTGGGTTGTCACTACAACCTTCTATTGCAAGTCCCCTTCATGTGCAATACTATCAACAACCTTTCGGAGAGGCATATGGTATTACTGGTCAATTTGATGCATTGGGATCAGTAGGTGTTTTGGGGAGCCAAAATAGTGCCCATGACTTGCAAAAGGGATCTGATGTAGCTGCTTCTGATGATCAGAAATTCCAACATCAGAGAAGTGGAGAAATGGACAATCCTAACTTTGCCAAAGGGTGCACAAGTCATTATTATTTTGGAAACATGCAACATTTGGGCATTTACATGCAGTACCCGCCCTCACCAGTTGGTGGCCCAGTTTTGCCTGGGTCCCCAGTAGTGGGGACAGGCCTTTCTAGAGGGAGAAATGAAATGCGATTTCTACCCAGCCCTAATAGATATTCTGGTTGGCAAGGTCAAAGAGGGTATGAGAGTTATAATGATCCCAGTATATATAATTTTCTTGAAGAGTTGAAATCTGGCAAGGGTCGAAGATTTGAGCTGTGTAATATTGCAGGACATATTGTTGAATTTAGGCAAGTTTCACTGCCTTTTAGTTTCATTTTCCATGTATTTTTCCCATTGAAAGGTTAATAACCAAGCGTTTCCAATTCTAGTGTTGATCAGCATGGGAGTCGCTTTATTCAGCAGAAGTTGGAGAATTGTAGTGCTGATGAGAAGGCATCTGTATTTGAAGAAGTTCTTCCACATACCTCCAAATTGATGACTGATGTCTTTGGTAATTATGTCATTCAAAAGGTGTGCGTTCAAAATATTTCCCATATGTGTAATTATGTTGCATTCTGCCTGATTTAGTTTTGTTAATTTCCATTTTTTTGCCCTGTGTACTTTCAGTTCTTTGAATATGGAAGCCCTGACCAGCGGAATGAACTGGCAAATCAGCTTGTAGGACAGATTTTGCCTTTAAGTCTGCAGATGTATGGCTGTCGTGTCATCCAGAAGGTGTGTGTGATTCTTACAGTAACAGTTGGATTATGTTTTTCTATACTGTTGAAATTTTGTTGTCTGTTTTCATTGCTTGCATTCTCTCAGCAGAAGTCAACTTTTCTTCTGGTAAGAATCTGAACCAATATTCTACATGTATGTGTGTACGTGCATGCTCTTACTTTGGATAATGTTTCATCTACTTGTGACACACACACACATTTTGGATAATGTTTTATCTACTTGTAACACAAAATGGCACCATTTACTAGAAAAGGAACAGATTTTTTCACTGAAAAGTTAGTCTAGAATGTTGACCTAAGAGCTTGCTAGTAACAAAAAAGTAACAGTTATGATTGGGTGCATTGTAGTTTGTCACTAATAGAATTTGTGGATCATCTGCTATATTGTAGGGTTTCAAGCTTTATATTGAACCTGAAATTTTTAAGGTGCAGCGGCTTTTGTTGGGATCCTTATGTTAACCTTCTTGACTTCATACAGCTCCTTTTCCTGCATGTGAAGTATCACAACTAGCAGAAAGCTTCTCAAAATCTTGTAGTCTGAGAATTGAAGCTTCTATAAGAGATATTGGATTTTATTCGAGGCTCATTGTGCTGATTTGGGCCATTCCAAGTTAGCTACTTTTAAACAATTAGTATCTGGAAGCGTGATAGACCCAAAATTTCATATAATCTTCTGTAAAAGAAAGCTTATCTATGGAAGCTGTGAACTTCCCCCATTAATTTGGGTGCTGGCCACCTTCTATAGACCGTACTTTATGATGATCTGGTTACAATCCAGTAGCTGACCCACTGACCCAGCAAAGCTGAGAAACACAACCTTGTTGCATTTGAAAGAACATTTTTTTTCAAGTTTACATAGTGTTTATCCTTGAACCTTTGTGCTGATTAATCAAATGCATATCTATTAAAGTTATCCTGCAACAAATATATCATGAAATAGACAAGTGCAAAGGAGCCCAATGAAGGTTTTTGGACCTCCATCACAAGCTGCATGAAAGTACTTAAATCATTGAGTCAAAATGGCATCACTGACTGTGCATTATCTGGAGTCTTCAATTCATTAGAGTCAAAATGGCACAGAAGTTCTCGTATCTGAATTTTATGAAAAATGATAAGAAAAGTTGCTTATAGAGACAAGTAACTCTGGAATCTCTGCCCCTCATTGTGCATGGCTATATATCCCAACCATCCAAGGTTGTTGGATGTCTCATGCTAGTCGCATGGCACTTTTAAGACACCAAGGCGTACCAATAGATAAGATATAGGATTTTTTTTTGTAAAAGCTAAAGACTAGGTTTATACAAGGTAGTTGACTGGTGGCTGGGCTTTGCTTTAAGCATAGATGCTCCTATATTAAAGATAATCCAAATTTCCCTCACGGGGATGTTTTTAAAGAATTCCAAAACATTTACATTAACTCATATTAATATCTTTACTACATTGGAACATTTTACATCCCCCTCTCCCTCAGTGAAAAGATATTCATTTGATACTTACTTCAATATTATTCTGCATAGGCACTTGAGGTTATTGAGCTTGAACATAAAGCACGGCTGGTCCGTGAACTGGATGGTCATGTTTTGAGATGCGTGCGTGATCAAAATGGAAATCATGTCATACAAAAATGCATCGAGTGTGTTCCAACAGAGGAAATTGGATTTATAATTTCTGCTTTTCGTGGCCAAGTTGAAACGCTTTCTACGCATCCTTATGGTTGCCGTGTTATACAGGTTAATAACATCTTTATTGGATTGTCATGAATAATTCTTCCCTTGCCATCTGTGTTGGTTGTTTTTGAGGACACTGGAGCTTTTTTATGTTTGGCTTCATGTAGAGAGTTTTAGAGCATTGTACGGATAATCATCAATTCCAGTTTATAGTGGATGAGATCTTGGATTCTGTTTGTACTCTTGCTCAGGACCAGTATGGCAATTATGTTACCCAGGTTGGTATTTTTTTTTCTGGGGATTAGTTCACTTGCAATTATTCTCTTACTGAAGTTTATTTTTCAATCTGTAGCTGTGCTCTGGAATTTCTTCTATCTGTGAATTTCATTTCATTGTTTGATGCTAATTAGTGGCTTCCTGTTTACTTTTTACAGCATGTACTGCACAGGGGAAAACCTCTTGAAAGAAGCAAAATTGTTAGGAAGTTGTCAGGACATATTGTACAACTGAGCCAGCATAAATTTGCATCAAATGTAATTGAGAAATGCTTGGAGTATGGTGGTACTGCTGAGCGAGAATTAATTATCGACGAAATTCTCGGGCATAATGAGGGAAATGATAATTTATTGGTAAGTTGCATTTTATGCATTGCTTGCATTTTGTAGTAATTATACTTAAAATATTGACCTGCCTAAAGGAATGGGGTACACATTAGTTTATTTTTCTGTAATTTGTTAAGAGTAACTGGTGTTTGCAATATTGTTTAACTTTCTTTGCAATTCACTGTCAATTTATGTTATTCAGAGTATATATTAATTTGTTCTGGTAAGACTTTTATGCTTTTACTGGCCTTTCTCCAAAAGACATTCTTAAAAATGAATCTGGCTATGTCTCCTGGTATTTTGTAAAAGGGGCAGTGAGCTGATTACTTTACAACCACCAAAAAATTTGAGATTGACAGGTAAATGAAAAACTTATTCCTTTTAGAAGACAAACTGATATTATCTTCTTGAGTCAATTAGTATTTACATGCTGTTCTATAGTCCTCAGAAACTGTAGCAAGTTATCACTTGACCAAAAAGTTTGACCTGCCTAGGAATTTTTTTTTCTTGTTTTGAGATTTTTGCTTATGTTGAATTAGAAAAGGAGTACTTATCTGATGCTGTTGCTTCCCTGTCCAATGTTCATTTTATTATTTGTTTTAGCGTGTTTTTTACGGAGTACCAAGTATGAAATTTATGTGCCCTTGCAGCCGAAATAAAATTTTTCGATTTTGAAATATGTGAGTTGTAGTTAATTCTGTCATTTACTTTTTTATGCCCCAGACGATGATGAAGGACCAGTTTGCAAATTATGTTGTTCAGAAGATTTTTGAAATGTGCACTGATAGTCAGCAGGCCATGTTGCTTAGTCACATCAGAGTACATGCTCATGCTTTAAAGAAATACACTTACGGGAAACACATTGTTGCTCGATTTGAGACGCTATTTGGGGAAGGTGTGTGCTCTTATGTATCAATTTGCTTTATTTATACCTTAAGTTAACTTATTCATCATTGAGATTTTCAAATTAGGCATTAGAAGATGCCCGTCATGCCATAAAATACCTATCTGGTACTAAGAATAATTATCTTTGGCAAAGAGTGGTATCTGCTTAAAGATGGTCACTTGTGGTGCACTTGTGTGGGATGAGATCATGTGTGTTCCTCTTGATGAGTAAATTAGTTGACAAGATTTTCCCTCAAGCCTCTGATCAAGTTAAAGTTACCATTTTTTCAATCCAGACACAATAATGGACCTTTGGATAACTGGGTAACCTGCAGCAATGGGAACTAGACAAATAAGTTGGGTTAGTTTTGTTCATACCCTTCTTGTTTTTATTACCATTAATTAGACCCCCTACTCTCAACAATGGTCGTCTTCTACCTTCCTTGATGTCAGTTTCCCTGGGAAAAGCACCTCTATGTTTTCTCTAGGGCAAATTGTCTTCCAAGGTGTGATTTCAAACATCATTCAACTGGCTGAATACACTTTCATTTTAGATCAACAAACTGCAAATCTGATGTGTGAGAGGTGGATGACTACTTTTTAAACCAGGGAGATATAGTTGATGATAACAAATATAGAGAGAACAAAAAGAATGACTGATTAATGTTGTTTACTCGTTAAAAAACTACTATATTGTTGGGGATATATATATATATATATATATATATATATATATATATATGAAACTGGGCAGGAGTTTTCTTGAATCCTCATTAACATTATAAGAAGTTCCATTACATTGCCCATTAATCATTTTTGCTTCCTTGTGAATGCAGAAAATGAGACATCGGTATCATGATGTAAAACCTGACAGGAACCGTCCAGGACCTTCATGCTAGTGTTGCTGTGGTGTGAAAGCAGCTGAGCAAAAACCTAGTATAGGATGACACAAATGTTTATATGCCATGCAATTTAAAGCAAGCTTTTCCATATCTTCAGCTTGTGCAATTTGGTACCTTATGCTGTGGGAGGCTTTAATCCTTAGGAGGTGGGTTGTTAAATCAGTAAATATGCATATTTTCAAGCAATGTTTTTATGTTCCGAAGTGCAACAATTCAGTTCCAAAAAAATATAGAAAAATAATTAGCTGTAGGATGATTGTTTAATCACAAAATATCCGAGCAGATTAGGTGGAAGGAAAAACCTTCCTGATGGGTAAAGTTGTTTACTGGAATTGCTTTTATTTGTGCATATGTAAATGGAAATTTATAGAATGTATCTTACTTGGGAAATGATAGTTACAGTAGAATGGTAAGATCAAGCCTTTTGCGCACATGGTGCACGACGATTAAGTTGAAGCTGTGCCATGGGAGATATTCCGAACTTTTTGTACTTAAAAGGACAATCAACCTTTGTTAATTGGAGTGTGATTTGGTTTCTCAAGGGGCCAAGTGACTATTTACAATTTGTGGCCCTCTTATGACCTAAACTTGCTTAACATGACAAAGCTATACGATGCTATCAATGTAAACATAAAAATCTGCTAGCAAAACAACCATTTTGAATTGTAGGAGGGTTAGGCAAACAGATTTTGGGCATCACAGATTAGGCACGCAAAAAATGCAATTCCACCCAAGGAATCAACTTGAAATTGAAGAATTTCGATGGCAGGTTAGAAATATGTTAGTTTTGGTCGAAGGAGAAGCCAATAGGCAATCTGGTATTCTGCTGTGCTTGTCTACATTGTTTCTCAAAAAAGTTATCCCCATCTAGGGTACTATTTTCTCAGGCACCAGAAAGTTAGAACAGTTCTCGAGACCAATTGCATAACCCTGGATTAAAAAAGGTGCAAACAAAATGATACTCCCACGGTTCCACTCCTGAGTTTTACATGGTGATACAAATTCTTAATTATCTAATCAAAATAGAGAATTGAAATGATTTTGGCTAAGCCTCTTTCCAAAATTTCTGCAGATGCTTGGGAAGCAAATGCACCGAGTATTTAACAAAATATGTTGTCTATGCTGTCTATATGTTGTACATAAATAAGCATGTGCTACCATCAATTTCCACACAGCCGATAGACTATTGTTTGCATGCCGGTCTTCCAACTGAAAGGCAAAAACTAATCAGGGCTTGAAACCATAGTAACAGAACGCTTCCACCTCCCCCAAAACCAGCACTGGTTGAAACGTGCAAGTGGAAGAGCAAACTTCCCTGCTTAGATATAACGTACAGAAGATCAAAAGCGAGCCTTCCGTTTTCAAGTATGCTATTTTCTGCTCATTTGTTCCTTCTTCTTCAGCACCCATTCTCTACCCTTCCCTTTCTTTTTGTTATTTTCTGCTTTTTCCTTGGGTCTGTGCCAATCTGAATAGAAAGTGCAATCATAATAAACGAATTTAATTCCAATTTTGAGGGGAAATTATAGAAGTATTCAATAATTTTATTTACATAGACCCAATAAAAGTGCCAAAGAGACACACACACACACACACACACACACACTCACATAGGCCCAATAGAAGTGCCAAAGACACACACATACACACGCACTCTTAAGAGCAACTTCCCATATCATCAACCTTTCCTTGGGAAGCTCTGAACTTATGGATGGTGGACTGCATGTGAGGACGATAAATTCTTTTCTCCTATTAGAACTACAAGTACTCCTAATTTAGTGAACCATTGGAATGAACAGGAAGGAAATGACCAACATATAAATATGTTTAATAAGAACTTGCCAATTGATTTTAACATCGAAGAAGGTTCCCCACAGATACTAGCTCTCAACAAGCACTGCTACTGAGAATGGAATTTTTCTCTCTATTCATCAGAACAATAGGTTCACAGGAATATAAAAGGGGACAGAAAAGTTATCAAGGGGTGAGAAGCTCTCACCAGACCTCTAGTATATTCTTGTGGGTAGTCAATAACCACACCACCAGCAAAACCAGTTCGCATTGCAGTATCAACTCATGCTGGGCTACACTTACAGGACACACCTGAAATACTGCTCTGGCTCCTCTTGCCATGCATCTATACAATGATCCAAAGAAGGCCCTAAAAAAGAGAGATTTGTGCAAATTATATTAACACTGCAACTAAAGAAACAATCTAAAAGCAAAGAATATTTCTTTCAAGTCAACCTTCATGATTTTATCACAAAAAAGAACAGAGCAAAAAGAGAAAATTTTGACATAATTTAATCTTTACTTGCTACTCAGGAATGTTAAAAATGAATAAGAAAAAAGAAGAACTAGAGATCCTGAATGTACTTCAATCTTAATCGTGGCTCATGCGAAGACTTGTCAGCATTGCATAACCACTGTTTGGCCAACAAAGATCAATATGGAAAATTTATCAAGAGATATGCAGTAAAGAGTTAGGGAGAAAACTTTAAAAGGTTCCAGAAAAAAGATCTTTGAGATGAGATACAATTGAGATGAGCTTAGGGACGGAATTAGCTCCAATTGAAGCGACATCCTTCGTAATTAATTTACAGTTATGAATTTCAGCCTGTCCAAAAATGTAAAAAGATAATGACATGCAGAGCATTGATGTCCTGTTCTACAGCATAATATAGTTCAACCATAAAATTTATTTCTATACACAACCTAGAATCTGAAAATGAAAAATAAATGTAAAAAGGTACAAAAATACCAGCTACAATATTGATTTTTGACAGGCTTAAAACTGTCATCTGCATCCTAAGAATGTGTCCTCTCTACCAAAATTCTCCTATATGAATAAGTGAATGATCAACAGAAGCTATCATAACAAAATTAATTATCTCCTTTAGATGGCCTGTTTTACTAGATCAACTACCACCTCGTGTGACATGAAATACAGCATCAATACCTCTCTACCACACGGACGCCCCATTTTGATAAATCCTCCACAGTATCAATAATCAAATGATAAGTTAGAGGTCACAATATCATCGAAAGAAAAAGAATGGGACTATTTGATGACCTCTAAATCAGCTTCTTTCCATCTCTCTCTGCCACTAAATTTCCGAGTTCTTTCATACTGACTGCCCATGTGAACAAAAAACTCCAGGAGTATTTACTGAACACTTTGGAAAGTATAATGGTTAAAGTTAAAATGATAATCAGTAACACAATCCTGTAACAAAATCATATGAGATAGAGATCTGATAAACATAAGACCAATCTGGGGTAAAGCAAAGCTAATCAGCTCAATTTTGAATCTTGTATTGCTTAACAGATCCTTTCATCAAAGAATGCTAGGGAGCATCACATAAGTGCAATGAGAGGTTCCAGTTCAACTTAATCGACTGCCAGAGTTTTCACTTTTGGTTTTTGAGAAAAATAAATTAATCAAAATGTAAAAAGATGTTATTACTGAAAAAAAGGAGTACAAAATGTAATATGGTACAATGCACAAAAAAGTTTTTGTATGCTGATTGTTTCAACTCCATCCAGTCTGGTTCACTACTACTTTCAAAAATCTGATAGCAGTAATAGTCTAAGTATGTTCAAATTATCAGGTTATTATTCTTCCATCCGAAGATAAAGAAAGGAGCAAACATGATTGATAATGAACGACCAACAAACCTGAATTTCAATGATACACGAAGAAGAAGTGTATTTGCGAGACTCAGTATCATCATAAAATATCTCAGGTGGCCCTTTTAACTCCGGCCGGCTCGCCATTTCTGCCAATAGTAAACTCAACTCAAAATCCAATTCACGGTATTATTAAAACCTTCAAAGAAGCAGGCAATAAACCCACAAACAAAATCCCGTTTTGAAAATTGTCCTCAAAACCCATTAACCTTGCAATAATTCTGAATAACAAAGAAATCTAGAATACCATTTTGTGTACTAAACTCTCATTAACAATAAAGGCAACAAAGTTTCTCAATTTGAATGAAAATTCGAAAGAGACGAGCGTGAAAAGAGTAGGTGAAATCAAACACACGGAGACGGCATTATGAAGCGCTCTCAATTTGCAGCTGATGGTTGAAGGTGAAGCTGCTGGAACTGAAATACAAAACCTCTGCTATGCTGCCGCCGTAGCCAAAACCTAAAAATATGATGACATGTCCGTGTTTTTCAGGTTTCGGGTACCCGAATGGGCTGGTCATCAATTAAATTAAAAATAAATAGAATCATTATAGTTATTTTTTCCGTTAATGGGGATTGAGGAATTTTTTCATTCAGTAAATTAATACTCATTATTGGTTATTATTATTTTATTAAAATAGAATTTGAAAATTAAGCAAATTAACAAATAAAATACTCGAACTAAAATAATTAATTATTTAAAGTGAAAGAGAAGATCGATTTTGATTCAAAATTCAAAAAATTAATCAAATATAGTGAAAATTCTTCTTGCATAAAAATTTACGACAAATTAATTAATATTAATTTTAAATTTACTTTTATAGATGAAACATGGTTATTTTATAAATAATTTTTTACGTTTAAATTAATTTTAATTTTTATAATTTGAATCAAATTTAAATAAAAAATTAAACAAATAATTATAAAATTAAAATTAAATTAATACATTTTTAAATCAACTCAAATCAGTTTATATACATCAGTTTAGATCGGTTCAATTACCCACCCTTAATTCGAAGTAACTGGTCAGAGGCAGGGAAATGTTAAGGTTTAATTTATAAATTCAAAAGCAAGAATAATAACACATGAGCTGGATGAGTTGCAGAACATAGCCAGCACAGTTTTGCTAACAGAAGCTTTTATTACTTTTCATTTTTGCAAATGAATAAAACAACATTTAAATTCAATGAACAAAACTGGGTAAGATGGGATTGTGCATTCATATTTACAACGCTAAATTTTCAAACCTGAGTGGATGGAGACTACTCCACCTACAAGATTTTCGTACTCAACCTTCTGAAACCCTGCATCAGCAATCATTGAAGCAAATTTCTCCTGCATTTAACAAGTTACAATAAATTAAAAAAAGTTATTGCAAAACAGAAAACAGTAATATCATAATCTATCTGAGAACTCGTGTTCGCCGCCATTAAAGTTTGCTATTATAGAAAAACATTGATCAACATCTATGTTTTAGTCCAATTACATTCTAGTAATAAAAGAAACTTGATTTTTTTTTCTGACAGGAAATGTGAAGGATTAATAAGTCGTTAGCTTACCTGAGGGGGGAAACGCCGGATACTCTCAACCAAGTACTGATAAGAGTCCCGGTCGCCAGCTATCAGTTCTCCCATGGCAGGAATGACTGAAAATGAGTAATAATCATACCTGCATGAGGGGTTAAAAGAAACCAAGGTAAATTACAACTTACAATAGTATAACACGAGAGTAAAAAAAGAAAAGCAAGCTACGTTTCGTTATGAGAACTTCCATCCAAACCCCACCAACTAAATATTCGGTAACACTGGCATTTGCTCTACAAATCAAATAGGTAGTTTTTAACCTGCTCTATTCATATAATCCTGCATAGATAAACGATCACTTCTTGTTATTGCTCCCTGGAAGAATTAAATCCAGTGCAGCGTATTCTCTGTAGTCCCTGTATGCAAGTCTCTCATGGAACCTAAAAGTAAGTTCTTGACAAGTCCCCAAGTACCAAAGTTATAATTTCAACACTACAGAGCACAAAGTGCTATATAAATACATCCCTCCCTAATGTCACCAGAGTTCAAGGACAAACAGAAGGAAAGGCATTACGTACAGATTAAGAGAAAGGAATAGCTTATTAAAGAAATGAAGGAAAAGGATAATGTCATCATGTTATTTCTTTATTTATTTGGTAAGCACTTTGATATTGCCCAAAGAACAGATAGCAGTTTTGTCACTTCAACAATTACAAGCCATATAGGTCAATTTCCTGCTTTCATAATGGAGATATCAATTATACCTAACATATGTGTACCTTTTCCGGCAGCATAATATTTTACAGAATGGAATATATAATTCTACTTGGTTATGCAATCCTGGTTACCTTTGTTCACATGAAAGCAACCACTGCCACTGACAATCTTGGGTTGTCAATTTATGAATAGCAGGAAAAAATAATACAAGGAAAATAAGGAACTTTCAAGGTTGTCACTTAATGTTAGCACCATAAAGGTATGTGGAAGTCTCCTCACATGGTAATGATTTGATAAACCGTAAAAGAAGACCATGCATCTGGATCCAGAAAAACCAAGACTTATACACTATTGCTGGAAATACTCCCAATTGAGGAAGTAATTCGAACATGTCTAGCATGCAATTTGTACTAGAACAAAATAACACAGCTATTTGGCTTATCAAGTATGGCATTGTTGTAGCAGCAAGTGCAAAAATACTCACAACTCCTTGAATACAGGAATCTCCACATGGCTCAGCTCAAGGCAAAGGAAACTTCCACCACGTTTCAGAACCCTGATGAACAGAACCGGAGAAGCACACATGATAAATATTTACAACAAAACATAAAGAAGAATAACATTCACAATGATTATGGCTAAAAGGATTCAAACATAAGATATTTTAAGCATAAATTAACAAAGGTAAACCCCAAAAGTAGAACTCATGCTAGTGAGGATAGGAGGTGGACATCAAAAGTTACAGGTGTAATGGAACTACGATAATATTGTTATTAACTTCTATCAAAAGTCTATAGACAAATGGAACCACAATAACAAAATTACAAATAATGACAACTGTAATTTTGCATATAATAAAGCTAGAAAGCATGAAATCAAAGACACCAGATGTGTTGGATTTTTTGGATACAGGGCCTGTTTTCACATGAGGCATGAGATTACACCTTTGAAATTGCAGAGGTCAAATGTATGAAAATTGGGCTTTGCATAATTAAATAATGAGCAAAGGGCAGCAGAATTGCCATTCTGGATATACTTTCATTCCCAAAGGAATGTGGTTGGATTTCACAAAATAATTGATTCAAAAGATAGTCACGATGAATGCTACATCATTTTCAGCAGTCTGTCTCACCAGCATCACATAAATTTCCGTCCCTCAAATCTATTAAATGTTTAAGGCTATTGAGTAAATCAACTATGCCAAGAAGTTATGAGCATACCTGTGAGCTTCAGCAAGAGCCTTCTCTATATGAGTAACATTTCTAATCCCAAATGCAATTGTGAAACCATCCATTGTACCATCTTGAAAGCATAAGGCTTCTGCATCCCCTTCCACCCACGCAAGGGATTTGTTCTTTCCGAGACCTAAAAGGCATCATGATAGAACCTTCATTTCCAAATAAATATTGATGTTTCTTGTTCAATATTCAAATTTATTCTTGAATTTCACTCCTATGGAAAAAGATTTAGGGTTGGGAAGAATCCCTCTATTTTACCTCTCTCTAAGGCCCGCTTTTTGCCAATGTTTAACATGCTTGGGTTGATGTCACAAACATATATTTGAGTTTCCTCCAGTAAATCATCTTCAAGAACATCTTGCAGTGCTCTTCGCTTGATGCTGTTGATATTTTCTAGGATCCTAAAAGCAACATCTCCTGCAAAATTAAATCCTTCAAAACGATTTCAATAGAAACCTCACTTCTAGGAGAGAGAGAGAGAGGAGAGAGAGAGGCTAATAACTCCAGATCGCTAAATTTCATTTTTGCCAGAGATAAGGTTGAGAGAGAGCACACACATTCACTCCTTTCACTTGACAACTGTTACAACTCACTACTTTGTTATTTCACACATATCAGTTTCAAGTATACAAATGACCAAAATACATGAATCTTGCAGTAGTAACTTAGTGAGTTGCCATATTGAATTTAAGTAAATGGAAATTTTTGCACAATTTTGGTGAAATATCCCCAAAGGAAAAGAAAAAACAAACCCTTTCAATACTCTTAATTAAATCATGAAATTACTGAACTAAATGAAGATGAATATTCAATGTACCTAGACTGGTACACTTTAAATTCAAGATAATCCCTTCAAAAGGCAACACTCAAATTCATAGCTGATTACAATAGGTCTCCCTTAAACAACCATATGTTACTCTATTTTATTATTTTTTCAATTTTCTCCTCACACTAACACTTCTTGTGCCCTTAGTTTTATAGGCTATGTACATCTATGCGTGTTGCAAATAGTAATAGCATTAGTTAAACTGACCTGTTCCACCAGCCACATCAAGATGCTTCATTCCTGGAAATGGATTCAGCTTGGAAACCAGTCTGAACAGTGCAAAGAGAATGTACATGTGAGAGGAAAGTAAAGTAGATATGAAAGATGACAAAACTGTTTAAAGATACCACATAAGACACCAGCAATAATCTAACCTGTCCTTCCATAATCTATGCAATCCACCACTCATCAAATCATTCATAAGATCGTAGCTAGAAGCAACACTGCTGAAGACATTACCAACCAAATGACTTTTTTCTTCTTCACGTACTTCTTTGAATCCTGAGAATTAAACTTGCATGAGCTATCACTCAAACAAGCATTGTAGATGCATGATGTGTAGCCTGGTACAATTTATGAAACAGCACATACATGACAGCAAGTACAAAAGAAAGAGAGAGAGAGAGGTTACCAAAGCTTGTAGCATGTGAATGCAGACGGGAAGTAGAAGAGAGCATTGGCAAGAGTTTACTGCCCAACTTCCGAGTCACCACTTGCAATGCCATGGCTTTAACAACTCTCTAAGTAACAGTCAAATCGAAATTACATGGGTCAAATTCAGGTACCACAAAGTATGGTTTCATGACATTAATATAAAAAAGGAGAAAAATGAAATGAATTCTATTCCCAGAACACAAAGGATCAAAGCACCAAATCTTAAAAATGCAGAACAAGAAACCACAATTTGGTAACACCCAGAAAAGATTTCATGCGCCAAATCTTAAATGTAGATTAACGTTTTACTACAAAAAGAAGCTTCTATGGAAAGTTCTACACAATACCCAATTTTGGCAATGAGCTTTCATAATCTTTAGCTTACTGTTTTTGATTTATTACAGTATTTGTGCCAAAATATCTTCAAATGTGTTGATTTTGTACTAAAAACAGTGTTCAAATGGAAAAAAAATGGTTATAACAACCACTATTCCGCTACCAATAGCATTAAACTCTTTTGAAATAATTCATAAACCACCACAACACCACAAAATCAACTACAGTAAATTAAGCACACTTAATGCAAAGTTACAAATTTTCAGGAAATAAAATCTATTGAGCAATGAAGCTCGAGATAAGTTACCTATCAAATTGATTCTGAAAACAACTTCAACAATCACGGACCACGTTCTCAGCCTCTCGCTCTCTCTCCGGTTCTCTCTCTTTCTTGTCGGTTCGGTCGAATTCCAATCAAGAAGTAAGCAAGGGCAGTTTTTCTTTTAATTAAATATCAGAAAACCACCAAATATTTGGTATAATATAAATGTATGGTTTAATTTTCAAAATTCATCATATAGATACTAAATTTTCTAAAACTTCTTGTTTAGTTACAACTAACAGCCAGTCAAATTCGCGATCAGTTAATCGTAGTGTCTTCTATTTAAATTACTAAATTGCCCTTATAATTTGTTCATCATTGAGTGAGAATGGGCTTATTTGAAATACAAAGATACACTATGTATTTAACGAAAAGATAAAAAAAATTAAAGGGAGCTGAATGATATTATTGCGGTCTCATTTGAAAAGTAATAAGAAATGCTAATAATAATATTAAAAAATTGCTCGGTTCAAGGACTTTTTAGCTCCAGTCTCTCGTTTACTCTCCCATTTCCCGATCCTCTGAAACGACGTTAAACCCTAACAGTTTTCCGATTCCTCGTCCGGCTTTGTTATTTTTCGTTGCAAACATAATTTTTGAGTTAGTTTGACAAAGTTTCTTCCTTTTTCGATTAGAACTAAACCTATTCCTCGGCTAAAGATCGAACTGAAAACCAAGTCAGATGGTCAAGAAAATAATATCGTCCTCATTTGTCGGAGTTACAGCTTCTGTCTGTTTGGCAGCTGTAATTTACAGATTTTCTTTCAAACACGACTCTCAACAGGTTTGAATATTTCAGAAAATTATGTCTCTTTAACTGCGCAGAAATGATTTATTTATTTATTAACTCAATTTTGAATTTGGCTCTACTTTCAGAGACTGTTTACTGCACAAGAATTGGCTTTGCACAATGGAACTGATGAATCATTGCCAATCCTTCTAGGAATTCTTGGGTTCTTTTTCTCTGTTGCTCTGGTTATCTCTATTTCCTTCAGTTAGTGATGTTGATTTCCATTGAATTTTACTTTTATGGGTTTGTGAATCAGATCAGTGTATGATGTGACGAAAGGAAAATCACATTATGGTGTGGGAGGAGGTTACCATCACTTTGCTGGAAGGTAAACAATTTCAAAACTTGAATAAAGTGATGACAAGGTTATATAGTTTTAAGTAGCACCAGCATTCCGTTTCTTGTCAGAAAAGAGTAAAAGGTCTTGCGTGGATAACCCTTTTTTTTTGTTGCATAAAATTTACTTTATTCTTTATGTTCCGTGATTGAGTGCGTAAGAACTGATTGAGTTAGTATTATTGGGAATTCACCCTGGAGTACAGATCTCGCTGTAGTTACTGCTAGCTGTGTCATATTTTATTGAGTCACTGCTAACTGTGTCATATTTTATTGAGTCAATTGTGTCTAACTTGTGTCCTCAAATATGAATTCGTCATAACTTTCTTATATTTTTGTCTGAATTTGTACACTTGTTAGTCTCGAAATTCATATGGCAGTCTTGACACAATTATTTGTTGCGGGGAAAAGCCCATTGTTTAAGTCTTGTGCTTTGTTTGAATATGTATATGGTTCATCTCTAAATTCATTCTGATTTCTTCTTGCCCTTGTTTCCTGCAATTTAAGAGATGCTTCCCGTGCGTTCGTTTCAGGAAACTTTACAGGTATAAATCTTCAATGGTAATCTTTTTCTTCTATTCTTATAATTATATAAAGTTGTTGGTGGTAATTAAAAAAATTAATGAGTAGAAGGTTTTGATCGGCTCTTTCATCATATTATTTTTTGCTCAAGCAAATTGGAATGAAAGTGAGTGCAGCAACTGGATTTAAATTCAAGAGCAATCTAATTAGATAATAAAGCATGCAAGATACACAGATGCACGCAAAGTGTATTCTCCCCTATCATCAATTTGGTACCTATGAGTGCGTTACTTATTCTAACCTTCTATAGAATAGTTGTTTCTAGCTATGTGGAAGTTTTACTATTTGCAGCATTTTGCACATTTTGGAAATGAAACAAGTGATTGTATGGGGAGTCACAAACATTCAATTGCTGATGTAAGAGGTGTGTATAAAGAAACAAGAGGTCATAACTGCACCTTCTGAACCAGGAATGACAAAAAGGAAAAAAAAAGTACTGTATATTCTGTAAGTACAAGTCATAAATCTTGTTCATGTTGTACAAGCTCAAAATCCAATGCAGAAAATCTTTAAAAATATACATTCAAGCTTATTTATAAAATTACTATTATTGTTGCTATTGTTTTAGTCATAGTTTTTGGATTTCTCCTATTATAGAATAAGATGTCAATGATGCATTGCTTAAAGATCTCCAGCATTTTCTGCTCTTCATGTTCTCTCAGATACCTTGTCTACTCTTGTAAAACATTGCTTCTTTTGATACAAGTTTATACAGTTTCTAACAAAAATAAGAAAGAAAACCTGGAAAAGCTAGTGTCAACTCCTAAAATGTTTTTATCAGAGAAACAGGGTTTGGAACTTCTCTAATATGCAAATACTGAATGAATTTTCATGGCGAAGAGTGTGTGTGTGTGTGTGTGTATTAATTGTCTACTAGACACATTCGAAGATGGCAAAAAATAAAATTCAGTTTCTTGTTTCATTTGTGTATTAATTGGCTACTAGACACATTCTATGATGGAAAAAAATAAAATTCAGTTTCTTGTTTCATTTTACAAAATAAATTTCTGAACATAAGTTTGCAGAATTATGGCAAACAAGCTCTAGAATTGTTACTTCTGAAGTTATGCTGCATCAGTGCCCTTTTACTCACTGCTACTTTTATTCGTTTATCTATTTATTTCTTCTATTTTGTTGTTGACACAGGAGATGGACTTACTGATTCATTGCGTGGTCTGTCGAGCACAGATGTAATTTCTTTTCTTTATGCTTTTTCTTCTTGTTGATGTGTGACAATTCTGTATAGCAAAGTCCTGACATCATCGTTTTTCCGACCAAAACTCTACTTTATCATCACAAGTTATTAATGCATAAAAGAGAACATGAAATAGTAACATGTTTTGTATTGAGTGACCAACCTCGCTTGAATCCAAGTATTTATGCATTGTGACTCTAAACTTTTCCAATGCACCAGATGATGGCCCCAACACTTTTTAATGTGTATATTAGAGTGTTATTTTTTGCTTTCAACAGTCAGAGGACTGCCTTTTTCCTGCATTCTGAGTATTGGAATGCATCATCACATTTTGTGATGCTTTCATTTTTACATGATGCTTAGGCATTAGCTTTTTGGGCATGTGTCTTGATACATTTTATTAAGATATTCAGTGTTGTATGTTTTCTCTTAATAGTGATTGATTATCGTAATAAAGTCAAATTTTTGGCATTGTAACCAAAATGTCTAATGATTTGTTTGGATTAAAACCCTCAAATTTACTTCCCAGCCTCTTTCTTTTATCCTTCCAAAACATCCACAACTAGTAATTTAACATCTCCACTTCATGGCAATTGCCCTACTTTAGCATTTTCGAGTCACACATGACCTGTTATTGATACCAAAGTCTTGCTGTTTCTCCCTCATCTTTTTCACTGTCACATGCACATTAGGCATTGAAGTACTACTTATGTCTAATCATGGTCAACCGTCACTCAAGAGTAGATTCATCTTGTTCTATAAGGATGAATATGTCAAAATGTTATATGTTTCTGGTTTTTAAACTAAATAGCTTGTTGTTTACATTTAAACCATTGGATGAGTTATATAATTTAGATTTATGCATTAAGAATGATTCAAATTTTGGATCTATTCAGATTTATTTTAATTTTATATGAGTACACAATCTAAATGTTTTCACATGATTATCCCTCTTTTTCCCTTTCTCTCCCTACCCTCTATTTCTCTTTCTCTCTCTCTCTCTCTCTCTCTCTCACACACACACACACACACACACAAATAGAATCCCTCCAGTGTATCATGTTGTTCAAGAGAGCGCAACTTTTGCTGCACAAGTTTTTTGTTGAATGCTTTGTGCTAAATTTCATTAGACTGTTGATTGACTTTTTTGGTTCATTTATTGCAAATTTGTAGGTAAAGAGTATTGTTGAATGGCGGGAATTTTACTTCAGAAGCTACACGTGAGTCTTATGTCATTCATTTTTTATTTTTTTACCAATAGTCCTTTGAGTTGGAAACTGAAAATGGAAAAAAAAGGAATAATTATTGAGGGAAATATCAATAATTATTGAGGAAACTCAAAAAAGAATAATTATTGTGTAATTTTTTATATCAAAGCCTGGTGAGCTAAAGTGATAACCAAGTCTATTATAATACAGACTAAGGTTTTTGTAGGGCAATGTTAGAGCCACTTGACACATTTGTGAACTGAAATGGCCACATTGACGTCCATGTTTTGTCTGCAGTTAGATGCTGATGAGCATAGTGAAATACCTAAGAAGCTAAAATTACTATGTAGTGTCTACTAACATTGTTAGTTACCTCCCTATCCATGAATACAAAGGACTGTCATCACTTTTTTAACAAAATGGATGTAATACGTGAATTCTGGGTATGTTAGAAATGGTTTGCAAATGTGAAACATCAGCTTTATTTAAAAGATAAAATTCCTTCTTTTCCTGGCCCATCTATGGCATGATACCAAAATATTCTTTAATGATAAAAGATTCTAAAGGTTGTCTTGCTGAAAGCTGGTATTTTTTCTTCGTGTGATTCTTGATTCAGTGTACGACTGACAATGTTATTATTTGTTATTTTTTGAAACATATTTTAAACTGTCAGAATCTTGTTTTTCTTGTATAAAAAAAATTTACAAATCTAACTGTCTGAATCATAAGATGCATATGATCTTATGTACATTTGTTTTCCATTTTGGGATCAGCTGTAAGGGATCCATGAAATAGAAATACAAAAATCTAAATTTTAGATTGTCAATAAATAAGCTCAGTGCTCGGTATTTACTCTTCTCCTGCTATCAGGTTTGTTGGTAAGCTGGTGGGTCGATTCTACAATAGTGAAGGATATCCCACAAAATATCTAAAAGGAGCTGAAGCAAAGGCTGCTAGAGGGGCACAACTTTTGGAGAAACAGAAGACTGAAGAAGCTAAACAACCAAGTTGCAATTCTAGGTGGAGCCAGGATGAGGGTGGAGAGGTATAAGTTTCTAAAACTTGGAAATATTATCTTGATCCAAACACAGTTGAGTTCAATGCCGGTTTCTGAATAGTCTTGGAATTTTTACCATCACGGGAGGGTACTAGATTTTCATATCCATCTTGGCACCATCTGTAGCCAAGCCATTTGTGATATTTGTGGCACTCCATTTAGAATGACACAGCTCTATTTCTTTTTTTCATTGAACCACGCATCTGTCTGTTTTTGCTAGGTTTGGTGTGACATTGGCTTGCCAAGGTTAGTTCAAAGACCTCTAGAAATTGCTCTGACGGGAAAGATGAGCAAGCGATGCGCTTGCTTTACAGAAGATCAGCTTGATCAGCCAGGTTTGGAAGTTTATGAAGGATGTGATTATCTTTCCAGCACATGCCGAGTTTGAGATGTTCTATGCTGTAGATATTTATGTTCTTCACGAGTGTATTAATTGGCATATATATACAATGTTCAGAAATAGAATTCGGGGACAGAGGAAAATGAAACTAGTCATGTATGTGTTTCCTTGGTGCATATTGGATTCATTCTGTAATGGCGCCTGAATCTCATTCTAGTAATTGTTATTAACTGAAAAAATGCAAGAAATAAACAAAATTGAGAGCTCTTTATTTCAATCCTCCTCAAATCTCAACATAAAATCGAACTTCAACAATAATAAGTGCAAAGACAATTACGGTATACACCAATTTCATCACACATTCCATGTCCCTCCATTGGCCCCGGAAATTTGGCTGCACAACTTTCATCACAGCATTTTTCATTACAAGCAGCACTGCATGGACCAATACCAACATTGCATTTTTTCCGGCCTGGAGCTCCGCATTTATAGTAGCATCTGCATATCCGAGTGCCGTCGACAAGTACACAAGATGGCACACCATCGGGATGTTTTGCTGTGCATTTTGAATTACATGTACCATCACATGGTCCCAAATCCTCTGAGCATATTTGTCCTCTCACATTAAGAAATAATGCACCTAGTGAATTTGTCAAATGTATACCACCAAATTAGCATAAATCGATATCTTGTAATAACATTTTGAGATAATTCTTACCTGCTATGAATGAAAGGAAGACGAAGAGAATGGGACAGGGAAGGAAGAACTTCATCTTCTTCAAAAGATATTATTGGCTTGAATGTTTTGAGGAGTTGCAATAAATTGGTATTTATAAGGAATTAAAAATTAAGGAAAGTTTACATACAGCTCAGAAGTTCATTAACATTTGGGTTATGTTTTTGGTAAGTTCATACATTACCTTGTTAACGTGTTTCATTTGGCTAGTTAATGAAAGATCACTAAGCATACTGAACAATGCCAAATTTTTGAATAATTGAAGTGCTATCTATAATTAGACTTTTAAATTAATGATGGGAGTTAAAATTGTGGTTTGGCCCCAGATTTTTAGTCCAACATAGACCTCAACACTCCCCTTAATCTGTCCAACTATCAAATCTCAGTTACCCTTCAAAATTACTTTTTAAAAGACATTTATTATACTGTGTTTATAGTAACCAAGTGGCAGATGTGCATGGCTACTCCTACTCATGGTGATTTTGATTTTGAAAAAAAGTAAGAGGAGGAGCAAGATAGTTGCATATGGGTTTTGATTTTGGTGCATGTATTGGTATTGTTTTCGGTGCATGCATTTAGAATGATGGCCTAGGTTTATTGTAAAAACATTTGAAGATACTTAATTTAAATCGATAAAGATGTAGGCATTTTGTGAAAATGAATTTGCCTTGAATCTAACAGTTCCATGGTAGAGAAAAGAATTTAGGGCCATTCCATTAGCACACGCATCAAAATAACAGTAAAAAAAATGGACAGCAATAGTAATGTTTCTCCTTCCATGGTGCGACAGGTAAGAACAGAGTTTTAGCTAGGAATTCAGCAAGTGACATTTTTCTATCAACTGAGGTCGCATGACTGACAATATTTGTCATGAATTAATGGATCGCCATGGTGTGACAGTTTGATACAAGATTTGTTCAATGTTGTATTTACATTTGAAAGAACAACACAAAGATATAGAAATGATTCAGAAATTGATGTTTACTTATTTTGGTGATTATTTACACAAACAAATATTATAAAAAGCACCAAATAAATAAATTAACATCAATTTATTCACAACTTTGACAAGAACTTGAAGGATTTTGAAGATTTGCATAAAGGCATGAACATGAATTCAACTTACGGAGAGCATCATTAAAATCAAGAGAGTAGTATCTACAAAGATTCGGAGTGTCTCCTAGTCTTTTATTTTTAAGCTTCTAGGGATCTCATCATTCATGGAATTTTAATATCGTAGCTACATTATTTCATGCTTGAGAATGACAACTTCAATATTTCATATATATGTCTGCTCTCCTTTTCTGTTTCTTTAAAATTTCTTAGCATGTATTAAAATTACTTTCAGAGAACACATACTGTAACTTCGAAGCTACACCATTTGATTCTTTTGATTTATGCTATGTTGGGAAATGGAGACATCTGGGAGATATTTAGTGTCGCCCATGAAGTTTAACCCGCATAAGGGCAACAAGAAGAAGAAAAAAAAACGTTGGTTGGTGGGGTTGTATTCAGTGCCTTTGCGTAGAGGGAATCTAGCAGCAGATTATTCATTACACTGAGAGTCGTAGCAGCTAGAAGTGTACACTCCAAAATCTTCATAATATTGTTGGCCCTTCTCCTTTGGTTGTGAGAAACATGGTGTCTGTTGAATCATATATCAACATATAAGAATTGCAGATGATCCATTAGTAATTTAATGTGGGAAATTAACTGAGGCTGGAATCTTAGAATATTAATTCATCTTCTCAAGGTTAGTCACATTAGATCCATCCGATCTCACCCGGTATATTCGTGTTACATATCGCTCGGGTTGATTCAACATAACAATTTAAGCATTTGGATCGAATATTAACTAAGAACATTTTTCCATTTCTATATTGAACTTGATCATATAAAAATATATATGTGTTAATGTGAATTCTAGTTCAATTGATGTCATATTAAAATTAAATGAAACTATGTTAATGTGAATTTAGTACAAGATCCAACTCCATTATTTCTTTGGCTGGAAGCTACCACTTGCACCTGGTAAAGCTGTCACGACATTCTGCCACACATAACAGTAATTATTCGCACTGACGAGGCGCCTTAAACTAAACCTTAGTCATAGGCTGGCGCAGCTTTGGTTTTATTCTTGTTACTTGAACAATCTCGTGTCCTCAGTTAGAGCTGAACAAGGTGGCTGATGTCATATGGGTGAGCATCAAGCACCGTTTGTGCATTGTATGCTCTTTCTCCTATTACCGAATATGCAGAGTCGGTGAAATGGATTCCGTCCCAGAAAACGTACTCTTCTCTGTGGGGACACGGTGTTTGAAGAGGAATACATGGTATAAAAATCGTTACACAGCAACTCTCATTCGTAACCTTGAATACTGAATATGACAAAACATTAATTTGCCAGCTCTAAGAAAGTAAAAGTCAGAAGGCTATCAAAATAACAGCAAATCAATCTCTCTTTCTCCCAGCATATTGGATATAAAGAGTGTTTTTCCCTCCTACGAATATCTATATTCTTTGAAAATCAAATGTGAACATTGACATAAGAGAGAAGTATTACTGATGTGAAGGCAAACAATTGACAAGAGTTTGAAATTCATGAAAAACCTTCTTATAAGATAGGTTTTATGGAAGAGTATAAGAGAAAAGGTTTTTGACAAGTTGCGTGATCATTCAATTCAATCTGTATTTTAGTTAAAAGTCAGAAGAGGTCCCCAGAGGTCTCCTTTAACATCAAAATCATGTTAACATTATTTCTTAGAAAAGTAAATAGAAATTTTACCTGGAGACGAGAAAATAGAATTGATTATTTCGTAAGTATTTATGTAGGTGAGGTTAACACCCGTCAGTGCACTTTGATTCCTCGACCCATCAACAAATAATTTGAGCCTGTCATTGAATAGCTTGACGGCGTTGTTGACTTTATCTGAACATGCTCCTGCTTTGGTACCTGGGATTTTATCTAGTGCTTTACCAAATGGGGAGCAACCCAATGGATACAATCCGAATAGAGCAATCTTCCTCGCACCGAGTTTGTTCAAAGTCTGTCGAATTCCAGCGTAAAGACTTTCAATAAATCACACGTTAAAATTTCCAAAATAAAAAAATATCAATATTGTCTTATCATTAAATGATTAAAGTTGTAATCCTAACCTTTAATTGTCGAGAATATCGTTGAATAAGCACATCGGCATACTGTTCTGTGGTGTATTGACTGCTCGTTGTATAGAGAAGTGGAACGAAATAGTTTAAGATATAGTCATTAGTACCGATGGCAACTGAATACAAGCACTTGTTCAGATAAGCTGCAGCCGCGGTCGCATTTTTTCCCATAAGTCTAGTAATCCCCCGCACCGTTGTTTTGTGATTTGAAATCTGTTTATTCAAGCATAGTCGCCCACCCTACCAAAAATAAAAATCACATTCAGTTCTATAAAATGTGCAGTGACATTTTCAGTTTCTGGGCTTGAAAATGGATGTGTTACAATTTGCTTTCCTGTTTCTTCGCGAATTCCTGACGAACCTGACGCGTAATTTACACCTTTGAGGATCCCGGAACCCTTTGCAGTGGCAAAGGAAGGAATGAAGCTGTCGAAGCCTAGGCGTTGAACTGTAACCAAAAACCATTTAACTATATAATACATTCAAAATACCATAATTAGTTTCATGTTGGAATCAAGTTAAAATGGCAAGCCATTAAAGAATAGGTTTATAAGACAGACAATCTTGATTAATAGATATATTAATATCATTCTTGAACAGAGAGAAAGGCTAACCAATGACATCGATCGAGTTACGGCCGTCGCTAAATCTTCCAGTCGGACCAGAGGGAAAGCGTATCCCATATGGTAAATAATTTGCTTTCGCAGCTGTCACAAGATTGTTGTTGTTTCCGTCATCGGATAACGAATCTCCGAAAATAAAATAACAGGGAACTTGAGGATTGCCATAAACCCCATTTTGCAAATTCATCAACAAAAATGGGAAGACTAACAAGAAACACAATGTTTTGGGGTTAATAAGCATTGAAGAAAAGAGTCGAAAGCAATATACATGCAATTGATGAAGAATATGTGCAGTCATCTGCAGCAAACATGGTCCGATAGCTGCAGCAGTCGGGTTAAATATCTAGCAATTTCGGAAATTAGTTACCCATCATAATCTTAATGTCTGTAGTTTGTGGTCCTAAAACTAGTAAATAGTAGCTAATTCATATTCTTAATATCCTGTGGTTTGTGGCCCTACAATAGTAAATAACTATGTGAAAAATGGGCATATATGCGCGCGTACATACATACACAGTGCATATATATATATATATAAAATAAAAAAATAATATTTAAATATATAATAAATAAAATTAAAAAATATTGAACATAATTTGATTAAACACATTAATTCAAAAACTAACCTCAAATTTCAAGAAGTAAGAGTAAAATTTTTTCTAAAAAAACAAATAATTGATTTGCATATATATTAAATAATAATTATCAAAAACAAGTATAAATTTCTTTGATTTTATAATTGAATGAAATAAATATTTATTTTTTAAAAAATAATATTTTCTTATACCGTTAATGTTTATTAGAACGATACTTCACCTAACTAGTCCCCAACTAATGTGAAGTTTGGCAAATTATACTGAAATCTTGAATAAAGAATAAATTTAATTTTCTTTGACTTTTGAAACAATGAAATAAAAGATTATTTTACTCCCTTTAAATTTATCATAACTTTATTTTTTCCAACTTAATTAATGCAAAACCTAACTTTATTTTATCTTAGTTTAAAATAGAATGATAACAAAACATTTATTTTTAAATTCATATTCATATTATTCAATATAATATCCGAATTTGATTCGTCGACCCATCAACAAATAGTATTCAAAGCCTGTCGAATTCCAGCGTAGAAACTATCAATAAATGACATGTTAAAATTTTCAAAAATTGAAAAAATAGTGTTGTTATTATTATTATCTTATTATTAAAGGAATAAAGTTGTAATACTGACCTGTAGTTGTTGGGAATATTGTTGAATAAGCACATCAGCATACTGTTCTGGGTTGTGTTCAGTTACTGCAACTGAGTTGCTGATACGCATTGAACTGGTGTTAAGTTACTGCAACTGATGTGAGAAGGTTTGAGGTTTGCTGAAGTGGACGCTGCTGAGGTGTCATAGTTTGTTAAATCTATCAGAAGAGAAGATCTTAAAGAAGTCAGTTTAGAATTTGTAATGCTCATCTAATATCGTATCTAAAATGTATATAGTATTTGCATGTTCGTCAATATGAATGTAAGTGTTTTACTGATTGTATACAACAATGATTGTTTGTAATTTGATTCTGATATCGTAATTTCTATGTCGATGGAAATGGAAGTTTTATTCTGATACATTAATTCATCTTCTCTTGGTACATAAATAACATAATTTTTTGGACACTGTTGTTAGAAGCTCGCATAGCGGGTAAAAAGGAGTTCATCTTTATCTTTTTTAGAATACAGAAATCAAAAGGGGCATAGAGAATGCAGGAAAGATAGAGAGGATTTTACACTGTGATTCACAGAGGTTTCTTTTGTTTATTCATAATTCTTTCAGAAATGAGAGGTCTTTACACTCTGTTGGTTTACGCAGATAATTATGGAAAGAAAATTAGTATATTTTCTTCTAACGAAGAGAATATCGAAAAGAATTTGGGGTGACTTCTGATCATTTTCCCATTTTATTTTCAAGCTTTTGAGGATCTAATGGTGCATGGCATTTTTAACATTGTAGCAATAAATTTTCCTTATTCATATGTTTTATGGTGCATTGTTAAAACATAATGCTTTTTCCCTATTTATATATTTTATGATTTATTGTTAGAACATAAGGCTAGAGAATGAGAACCTCATGCTATGTTCTAAAGCTGTCACGTTATTCTACACAAAATTATTGGTATTGATGTGGCGCCTTAGCGTATCGCTTAGCCACAAGCTAACTGGAACGTCCATGTTGATGGCTTGATGCCGACTGGCAAGGCAGTGGCCGTCGATGCCAACGGGGTATTTGAATTTTTTTTTAAAACTTCACCACTCTATTTTCAATTCATCACGCTCCAGTTGGACGTGGTGAACAGCTCATCTCTATGCTCTGATACTCTGAAAAAGTTTTAGAATGAAAAATAATTGTATTTATTTGAAAAATATTACAAACCCTCTATTTATAAAAAAGAGTTAAAAGATAAAATTGAGAATAGTTCATAAATTACACAAATGCATGATTAAGTTTTCATAAACTATTGAAGGGCATATCATGATTTAATTTGATTCATGCCCTATAAATCAAACAACTTGAGAGGAAGATCTTAAACATCCTCATTATTATCAACATGCAGAGAAAATAATTGAATTATAATATTACTTGGACAGTCTCCGGTCCTCAGTTAGAGCTGAACAAGGTGGCGGATATCATATGGATGAACATCAAGCACCGTTTGTGCATTGTATGCTCTTTCCCCGATTACCGAATATGCAGCGTCGGTGAAATGGAATTTGTCCCAGAAAACATACTCATCTCTGCTGGGACATGGTGTTTTAAGAGCAGTACATAATCCCATAGCATTCGTTTGACAGCAAGTTTCATTCGTAACCTTGAATGCTGAACATGACAAGACATTTCTTTAGAATTTCAGCCTTTTTTGTCATTTTTTTTATCACATTCCAAGCAATAAGAAAGTAGAAGGCAGAAGAATATCAATAACAGCAAATCATTATATTTGACATAAAAATCATGCTACTATTATTCCTTGCAGAAGTTAAAGATATTTTACCGGGAGACGAGAAAGTGGAATTGACGATTTCATAAGTGTTGACGTAGGTAAAGTTAGCACCGAATGGACTTAGATTCAGCCTATGAACCAGGGCTTTGAGCCTGTCATTAAACAACTGAACGGCGCTGTTAACTTTATCGGAACATGGAGCTTCGGCATTTAGGTTTTTATCGAGTGCTTTACCGTATGGAGTGCAACCTAATGGATTCAATCCGAATAGGGCCATCTTCCTGGCTCCTAGTTTGTACAAAGCCTGTCGATTTCCAGTGTAAAAACTATCAATAAATCACATGTTAAAATTTTCTAAATTAAAAGGAATAAAATCAATACTATCTTATCACTTAAGGAATAAATTATTAATGCTAACCGTCACTTGTAGAGAATATTGTTGAATAAGCACTTCAGCGTATTGTTCTGGGGTGTATATGCTACTGGTATTATATTGCGATGTTACGAAATAGTTTAAGACATAGTCATTAGTGCCGATGGCAACTGAATACAAGCACTTGTTCAGATAAGCTTCAGCTGCAATGCGATTGTTTCCCATAAGTCTAGTAATCGTCGTGACAGTTATTCCGTGATGTAAAATCTGTCGACTCAAGCTTATTCGATCACCCTACCAAAAACAAAAATAGAAATCACTCGCAGAAGTATAAAATGAGTTGTAAAATTTTTATTTGCTGGGTTTGAAACTATACCACTTGCTTTGCTGTTTCTTCGCGAATTCCTGATGCACCAGATGCATAATTTACACCTTTGAGGATCTCTGGACCATTTGCAGTGGCAAAGGGAGGAATGAAGCTGTCAAAACCTAGACGTTGAACTGTAACCAAAAACCAATTATGCAGTTAGTTTCATGTCAGGATCAAGTTGAAACGAAAGCTATTACAGGAGTTATTTATAAGAAATATAATCTTAATTAATAGACATTCTTTTGCATCTTTAAGTGCTAATAAAATTGGACAGAGATAATGGCTAACCAATGATATCGATCTGGTTACGGCCGTTGCTAAATCTTCCAGTAGGACCAAAGGGAAAATCTATCCCATATGGTAGATAATTTGCTTTGGCAGTTGTCACAAGATTGTTATTGTTTCCATCATCGGAATATGAGTCTCCGAAAATAAAATAACAAGGAACTTGAGGATTGCCATGAACCCCATTTTGCAAATTCGTCCAGATCAAAAATGACAAAACAAATAAGGAACACAATGTTTTGGGATTAATAGCCATGGAAGAAATAATAGATGAGCTAAACACACGTGGAAGGAGAATAGAGAGCAGTATGCATGCAATTGATGAAGAATATGAGAGAAGGCTTAAATATATGTAAGAAGTAAAGATGGTCCAACTCCTACTTTCCATAGTTGGAATTATGAAAGTATACAATGAAATCATTACATTCTAGCATTTTGGTTACTTGAGTTTGAATAATATTAGGCTTTTGAAGTTATGTCATTTTACTGGATAATACTTTGAACTTTGGTCTTACCATTTTGGTTACGAAGCTATATCTATGGGCATTTGCTGGGGTCGACTGTTGAGTGTACATACAGCTTTAAGAAATGATAACGATGCTTTTAATGTATATAAATTAACTTTCGTATGCGCATGTACCAATTTTTGCATTAAAAAATTTAGAAGATGAGCCTACCATGTGAACCTCCTCTTTTCTACATCCTTTTCCCATTTCACTTCTCAGTGGGAAAAATTTCCATTCGATTTTCAGGCCAAATAATAATCAACGTGTACATAGTTGACTTAATTATCAAATGCAATGGATATCACCGACATTGATGTGTACGGCATAGAAAATTGACATGAAAAGCACACACTCACAAGCCTGTTATTTTTTCAAAGATTTGCTTCATGATTTTGTTCTTCGTTTCAAGAAAACAATTGCTTGAAGCGCACGTCCTTGTCCTGATGAAGTAATTCGAATTTTAGACGTAACTGCATTGCATTTAATAAAAATTATGATAATAGTGGTTGGTAGGTGGGGGTATACATACAGATTTTCAATGAGCTAAAAAGTGTATCTCCGATAAACCCTAACCCTAACACTAAGCAAGGGTTTCATGATACTCTTCCATTAGCAGCTAACTCTATACGTATCTGATACCAGAGTATAGTGGAGGTAATTTTCCCTTCAAAATTTTCGAGCAATGATTGATTTGAAGTATTTATATTTCTTGAGCATGTTTAACGTGATCATAAAAAGCCGTTGAAGAATTGCAGAGCCATCACCCTCATTCGTGAAGTAAATGATCGCAACAAGAAAGAGTTTATAAATTCAGACCAAACATATATAATTCAAGCAAGTGTATGATATCAAGCTTCCATAAATAATTTTTTTAAGCCTGATCATTATTCTTTAAGTAATATCTAAGATGCTTTCAGTTTGGTCATTCATTCAAGTATGTATTACAGCTGAGATAGGCAGCTGATATCATAAGGATAAGCATCAGTAGAAGACTGAGCTGCATATGCTCGTCCGCCATTAAGTAAATTTAGAGCCTCCGTCGGGTGATAGGCATCCCAGAAAGTGTACTGAGACCTGTTAGGACATGGTCTCTCAAAAGGAACACACAACGTTCCATTTCCTACGTTACAGCAGGGAGAATTCCTCACAGTAAAACCTGAAATCAGTGAAAATACAAATTTCATTAATAGTTTTTCCCTCAAACGAAATCCTACTAGACACTATGACAATTGGTTCAACCGATAATCGAATGGTATAAGAGTTTTCTTGTTCGAAGCTAGCACACGTTAGAGTTATCACGATTGCATAGATGTTTTGCTTGCACGTATATGTTAGGTTATGAAAAAGAAAAGAGTTTGGATAGTCGATACCAACCTGGAGATGAAGCACTCGTAGAGGCAATGTCATAGAGATTTATGTAGATAAATTTAGCATCTGTAAGGTTTTTGCTGAGGACATCAACAAGGGATTTGAGCTCAGCATTGAAAAGTTGGGCTGCATTGTTGATTTTGTCCACACAGTTGCTGGAAGAACCATTTGTGCCATATATAGCAACTTCAGCCGGAGCGCAGCCTAATGGATCCAATCCAAACAAAGCTATTTTCCTCGCGTTGCGATTGTACAAGATCTGGAACCGGTAAAAAAGAAACTAATAACCTTAATTTATCACAAATTAACAAGAATAAGTGAGATTCCCTGTCAAAGTTATATTATCTAATTTTTTTCTCCCGTAAAATTATGAAATATCAGTAATAATATAACATTGCTACATCAGCTTGTATGAATGAGTTTGTATTAGGGTTTGCAGAAAAGTAAGTACTACTCACATTTAATTGTTGAGCATATTGATTGGCGAGAACACGGGCATATTGCTGTGGGTTGAACCGAAGGCGAGTTAGAGGATATTGTGGCAAGAAGTAGTTGTTGATGTAATCGTTACTGCCAATTATAACTGAATATATGCACTTGCTTAAGTAATTCACTGAATTTTTACTTCCCATTATGCCAACAATCGTACGTACTGTAGTTTGATGATTTTGTATCTGACGATTCAAGCTTATTCGTCCTCCCTACAGTATATTAATTAATGTCATTGATGAGCACCTTCAAAGAATTATAAATATTTCATCCACCCAGAGTCAAATAGAAACGTGATTTATTCAATTTCTTACCAGATCAAAACCAGATTCATCACGAATTCCAGCACCTCCAGATCCATAATTTACACCCTTGAGGGTGCCATTGCCTCTGGCAGTTGCAAAGGATGGAATGGGATTCTCAAATCCGAGACGTTCAGCTGCAACGAAAATGTACATTTAGCAAACCCCTGCTTAAAGTATGTATAAATGTTGCATATTTACAATTCAAAAATCTTATTACGTTAGTAGAAGTTAATTAAATTAATATTTTAATTCTTCTAGAACAACCACAGATACATTATCGAGATTTTAAAAGGAAATAAGCTGAGATTGAGGAAGGAAGAGACATACCAATAACATCAACAATAGTGCGACCATTAGTAAACCTTCCGGTGGGTCCTGTAGGAAAATCGATACCGTATGGAGGATAATTGCATCTTGCCGTTGTTGCTAACAAATTGTTATTTCCATTGTCAATCTCCAAAAATGAAGTAACAAGGAACCTGCGGTTCTCCACTTGCCCAATGTGGCTGCTGCAGTCCTAAAACCAGCAACAAGAAGCACAGCGAACTAACCCTAAATGCCATTTGCACAAGCATGCAGAATGAGAGACTATCAAACAAGCATGACAATACATTTACAGGGAGGGAGCAAGGGAAGGTGTATTTCCTTGTGTATTAAATGATTAAAGGAGTATTTCAACTCTACCTTTACATCTATTGTAAGTACATTCGTCCTTTATAACCAATGTTATATCAAATTGACTAATTCAGTGCATGTTGTATTCTTTAACATAAATTTCAAATAATTAACTAACGTAAAATTTAAAATATAAATTATAAAAATAAAATAATTGATATTAAACTAGACATAAATAATAAAAAAAATTAAGTAATTAGTATAATAGTTGAGAAAATTAAATATTTTTTACTCGTGACGTATGTATTGAATATCATAATTTTATTAAATAAATGTGTAAAATTAGAAAGAATTTGAACTTCTTGTTAATTGGGTCAGGTTAATTTTAAACCTCCATGTCTGCTGGGTTCCAGCATTTTACTTCAACTGAAAGGGCAGGTTACAAGGTTAGGTACTTCTCGAGTAGGGTTTGGTTATTTCAAAAGTACAATGCTAAACGAATTCCATGCTAGATTCCATATGTTTTACGTCAGAATTCATAAGTCAAAATGAAATGAGTAAAATTAGTTATTTTGTGAAAATAATTACAATTAATTTTAAAAATAGATTTAAAAAATTACTAAATATTTAATTATATTTTTATATTTAATAATTATAATTTCAAAATTTTATCGAGTCTCAATATACAATCTAATTAACATAAAGAATCATTGAAGAAACACATTACAATTATACTATTTTGCATCACTAAACAGCATTTCTAATGCCATTTTAAACAATATTAAAATTATAAAAAAATATTATTTAATATTATATCCTTCGACATTAAAAGAAATTACAGATAATAAAACGATACAATCAATTTGTAACGAGCAAGATCGTAAATTATAATAAATTTGAGGAAGAAAAAGTAGAAATAAAAAAAAATAATTCTAAAAGAAAGAAAAAAAAATTAAATAATGCCAAAATGACCCCACCGGGTTTTTACAGCTTGTAAGTTTATACCACAAACCATGAGCAAAACTTCTGTACTCCGAGAAACAATGGCTTCAACAGATTTTATGAGTTGAAATGAAAGCTATGGGGGAAAAAATAAATCACACTTTTTATTATCAGAGAAAAAGAAGAAGTGGACTAGTCTTTTTACACTGCTGTACACAAGTTTCATCCTCAGTTGTCGAATACAACCTAAATTGTCTGCAATTTGCAAGCCCCTAATCACTCCACCAGAAATCAATCTCTTAAGTAAAAAATGTCAAAAATAAATAAAATAAACAAACAAACAAAATGCAAGCTCACAACCAACCTGTGACCATAAAGAATAACAAAGCAACTAGCTCAACCAAAGATAAATTTGACCCCAAAAAAAATACAGAAACAAAATGCTAGAACTCCAAACCATCAAGTGAGAAAAACAAAAAAAGGTGGGGTGGGAGAGGTGAATATCTGATTTTGTTCATCAACCATGAAAACAAGCTGCTTTGGGATCAGAATTAGCTTAAAATGCACTGCTGCTGTCCCTTCCACTCCTTCAGAAATTGTGTTTGCCCACTGCACGAAGGAAGAAAGAAGGCGTGATTAGAATGGTTCTGGGATTGTAATTGTGGTTATTAAATCAAATGCAATCTTTTTGCAAATGAAAGAATTTTGAACAGATTTACAAGCATGCTTTCTTCCACCTGCGGGGCTTCAATATCAACTGCAGAGAGATGAACAGAAGGCGGAGGCATCGAAAAGACTCAGAACAATTGAAGAGCCATTTTAAGCTTGTTCTGTTTCCATTTTGGCAATTTATAGAAGGCATCTTTTGTCATTCCAAATTTCTCCCTAAACTCCTCTGATGACAGATAAGTCTGCACACCATCAAAATATAAAATCTTTTCAGAATGACATTAAAGCCATTAACTGAAAATAATATTAACACAATTTTGATATTGTACCTCTCGCTTGGTCACATCAATTTCTGTAACAGGATCAGTTGATGTTATCTTAAGGCGTTCATAATGATGTACTGGGAGACCTTCCTCGTCTTCAGCTTCACCTTCTTTAACATCTTCCTTTATAGTGAGGGATTCAATTCTGCCGCTCATAGAGTTCTCCTTGGAATTTGATTCTGATTTTGATTTGGCTGAATTCGGAAGTGATTTGGCTGAATCCGGGCTCACTGCAGCCACAATGAGAAAATACTTTAAATCTCAAGTACATATAACTGGTGTACAATAGCAACTAAAATTTCTTTCGGTAACTCAATTAATTCATACCTTTAATAGATTTAGGTATAATAGGCTCTCGAACCGGGGGTGATTTTTCAAAAGAAGCGGTGAGAGCTGCTATAGCAGCAGACTTGGGAGTAGCCACTTTTGCAGAATCTGGAGTCACAGATTTCGGGTAAAGCTTCCTAACCATTGGTGGTGGAGTTGAAAGGTTCCTAGCATTAGGGTTCTCAAAATTAGCTGCTAGTGCATTGAAAGCAGGAGACCTGCCCCTCACACGAACTCGGTCAGGGCTGAAAGACATGCTTCTGGAACGCTGTGATTTATCTGGCACAATGGACCTTCCTCCGTATGATACAGGTGCTCTCCGTTTGGGTTTCTGGTCATGAATTGTATACAATATCAGAGGATAAAACCAACAGAAGAAAGGCAATTAAAATCCAAATCTGGTGGTGAAGAGTTAAATGAAATAGATAGCAATCAACTTGCCCAATTAAACATTTCATCCATGCAGTCAAACTAAAATCGCAGATTAAAAGTATGACTAATCTTTCAACTGCTCGTCCCTTACTTTTCAAAATGATATATTTTCAAGTCTTTCATGGAGACATGTTTAACAGAAATGCAAGTATGTGAACATAATCTGAGAAAATCAAACGAGCTCAATAAGTCAATAGTACAATACAAATATATAAGCAATAATGTACTAACACGATAGATAGACATGTGAATCAAGTAAAAATTCCTTAAGAGTCAACGAAATATCATGTAACACTTATCAACCATTAAGAAAATTAGATGTAAAGGAGTATTGTATATAACAAGGAATTCAAGGTGCCAGACATGCATATGCACTAGGAAAGCATCAACTCACAACCAAGATAACAAAAAAGTTTTAAAAGAAAGCATTGAAAGAAATCTTACATCTACAGTTGGAGTACCACCATTTTTCACAATTGCAAGTTTCCTTTGGAATGAATTTCCATGCATCTGCACCGGACAAAAAATTTAATCCCTTGCAGAGTTCAGAGTCATAACAACCACTTTACAATAACTATAAAGCCACTTACTGTAGACTTCGCTGAATCCCATGTAAAGAATCGGGTGAAGAAAGGCGGCTCATTTCCTTCCATTATGATATATATCGGAGCTTCACGAGATAATTGTTCCAGAAGAAAATCATGCTCAAGAAATTTCTGTGACAGTGACCAGAAAAGAGATGAAATTGTCCCAAGGAAAATTGCCAGGAATTAAAAAATCTTAAGGAACACTAAAAATGCACTAAAAACAATCACCACAGACTTAAGTTAAAATAAGCTGTGGTATAGGCCAAGCCAAGTGTCATCTGATGATACAGGTTTGAATATTCCATAATAAAACCATACTGTGGCATCCCAATAAGAGTATCCCGTACGAATATTTTAACAAACTGCAACAAATGACTATAACTTAGAAGCTAATTAATCTTACCTCCCCAATAGTTAAAGCATGCATTTTGGTCTTATTGTCAACCTTTTGCCCAACCCAGACAAAGATCTCTGAGTGACAATCCAGGATGAATATATCTTCAGTCATCAAATCATCCTGGAAGAAGTTATAGATCTCCTTCACCTGCAATAATAACTTCCCACTTTAAACCCTGTTGCAAATAACAGTACACACATAATATGGCTTTCATACAAGTGTCCCTAAACATGCTAATGAAGTAAATTTACACACCAATAAAAATCACAAACTATTCTTATAATATGATAGCACTTTGTACATCACAAAACATACAGTAATATTTAGCTACAGCAACACAATGGACAAGCAAGCAAAATGTACAAAAATGACAAAAATATGTTCTAAACAATCACAAGTTGTAAATAAGCATAACTGATAAGCAATTTAAAACTACGCGTGCCAATATTCAAATTACCTTCAGATTTCCTGCAGATAAGCATGCACACAAGCAGAAATCATAGCCATGGAAAGAGAAAGAAAAGAAAAAAGAATTAGATACATTTTATATTTAAAATACTACAAAGAAAAGGAAAAATCACAAAAATTTATACTATCACCAGAAATATTTATGCATACCTTTTGAGAATGTGCAAGAAAAAAGGTGAGGGTCACTTTCAGGCTCTCTTCCAATTTTTTGACTCGGGTATTCAGATTTTCCTCCCAACAGATCCCAAAATTGTTCAGATTCTGAACCTTCCTTTTGTGGCTTGCTTTGTAGATTTGTCTACAAAAATCAAGAAGCCATCAGAAACAGACAGTCAAACCCTAAATGGACAAAAAAAGCATGAGAGTCCATAAGAGCCTCCAAGAGCATACAATGTATCAGCGTAGGGATAAATTAAGGTACCCTTGGTCCTTCACTCAAAACTTGAATCTAAAAGGATTTTTAATCAAGAGTGATAAGTGACTTCGGCTGCGATGTATGCATTTTTTTAATTTAGTGACATATAGTCATCTTTAATATCTGTTCTATCCATTGTAAAAACTTACCCAGAGAACAAGCATGCATAAATGTGGATGTGCAAAATCAAATTTCTCTTAATTTAAAAAATAATTCAATACATATTATACCTTAATCAAATCCAGCTGCCTCTCAACAAGTTCCTGGTCCTCCGAGGATGTAAGATTTCCAGACCACGTAAAGACAGTGGAACAACTATGCAATATGTAACAGTACGAGGAATTCAATGATGATGCCACCTAATTGAAGTTTAAGGAGGGGGGAAAAAGGATAAACACCATATTATGTACAGAACAAGTTTACACCCTCAAACATTACAGAACAAAGTTAGAAATGTGTCAGTAATAGCATCTGGACTATGACTTGTACATGATGTTGAATAATTAGCATCACCACCACAAATTAGGAAAAGACTATAACAAAAATAAAAAATAAAATGATTCTTTTCAATACCTGAACTAGGCAGTTACTTGTATAAACTAAAGATGGATAAAAGAAAATTATAGTGATTCTGCTGAAAAACAACAATCTCTGAAGTCAGGCTAATGGTCCGTTTGGTATTGAGGCGTGGTGGTTTCTAGGCCACAACTGCTGTTGAGTGGAAGCAGTAAATGTCAAATTTTAGTGAAAAAGTGGGTGGATTCCACTAAAAGTTAATGATACCGAACACCATTTTAGCTTTTTTTCCAAAGTTGATTGCAATCACCTGAATACAAAACGGACCCTAAGGGACCAAGAAATTGAAACAGCCAAGAAGATAGTTCAAATAAAAAATGTTATCATAAAATTGTTAATTTGAGAAGTACTTCATTCGTAAATTATTGTTTCATCTATAACAAAATTGGTAGTGAGATCCAAAATCAGTTGGCCTCAACCAGGAAATCTGTTATGACAATTGCACAACTGACTCTAGAAAAATTTACAGTGGTCTTCTGGAGATAATAAATTTCCCATACCCAAAAAAGAGTCCCATGACAACATAGCATGAAGAATACTAGCTTAATTGCACATCCAAATTAGTTATAGAGGATATAAGTCAGTCTCAGAGAATGACATACTGGATCAACTTGTATCGCTTGCATATTATCAGGTCCAGAACCCTGAACTCGAAATAGTGCAACACCATCTTCATTGTATGTATCGTCAGAAATTTCATTCTCCGCAACATATTTCTTGTAACCATCACTAAGACCACCCTGACATGTTTTACATTGGTTGATTTAGTAGTCATGCAAAAAATTAACTAAACTAAGAATGTTCAATAAAAAAATATTAATTTTTAATCAAATTCCCACACCTTAAAAACTATATAGCTCTGGAAGATTGAAAAGAACTGAATTGGTTCATTTCCTTCATAGGTTTGGGCCTAACAATCAATAACAACGTACCATCATTATGGAAAGTAGAACATAACAAAGGCAAATAACTGCATCAAACACAATAAAAGCAATTACAGGCCTAAAAAAACTACCTGGGCTGGAAGAAACTTCATTGATTCAACCATCTTACTGGCCAGTGAAATAGCAGAAGCTCTTTCTCCCTATGCTTAGCAAAAAAAAACTTAATGAATGAATAGAAAACAAATGCAACAAAAGAATGTACTCTTATTTGTGTATGCCAATAAGTATTTCAGTGTACACATAAAATCTAAAGAAGAAAAAATATAGCTGCAAAGGAATGAACCCACAAACAAGTTCTATCAGCACAAAGCATGCAATGCTGGCTTCAGCAAATGTTATGAGTAGGGAAAACACAGTACCAGTTAACATATTGCTATTGTGTATCCTAATTTGAATTCTTTTCCTAGCTATCCAAATCCATATCAGGACAAAAAGAATTTTAAGTATAAAGTACCTCAATCAAAATTAGCCAATATAACTTTTTGAAATCTCACACAAACCATCACAAGATTGAGCTCAATGGATGCTTGATATTTAAGTTTCTCAGATTATTAACACAGAATTAATCATATCCAGTGTCGGCTAACAAATATAAACTAGTAAAAGGATAGTTTGCAATTCCAAGTGACAACCATGAAAAGAATAATGAGTTGCCAAGCCAGAAGTACAGAAGAAGTATATTATATAAAAGTTAACACCATATCTTAATACCAGAATATGTTCCCAAAGTTGATATTAAAATGTTACAGATAACTAATCACTAGCATTTCAACTATTTCTGGTAGATGTACGCAACAAATTGATACATGTCAGCCTACTATCAGCTATTCTAAATGTTAACCTATTGTGTATCCATATATAATCACCTTCCATTACTAGCAAGATGAAGGCCCAAAATACTTTGAATGAAGCTTTGAGAAAGGAAAACAAAGAGAACCTTGACATCAGACTCCGCAGATAAAACTACAAAGATGTGAGGCAGCTTATTACATATGCAATTAAGAAGTGTGCTACTTTTCATATTACTAAAAGAAGAGTCAACAATCATTTTACGATGAATCAAAGAGAGACTAAGAAACAAGGCAGCAAGCTATAGACAATGAAGACCAAGTTCAATTGGTATTATTTGCCATAAAAGTGGTTTGGGACAACATTAGCAGATACAATAAATCAGTGAAGTTTATCATGCTCATGATGAAATGTTTACAAAACTACATAAGAAATTTACTTTCCTGAAAAACTATTCCATTTAGCACCATTAACGACAAATTAGTGATGCTAATTTCTATAATGAAACTTTAGCAAACTATGAAAATAGTAATAACAATGAAATGAAGAAAACATCTTAGCTTTCTGAGCTATGATGGAAACAGAATTTCATAACAGTAGAATGAAAAAAATATCAAAGAAATGAACTGAGATTCATTTCATACTTTCTAAGAGGCCACCATAGAAGCTCAATCATGTGCCAGACCCAACAATAGATTCTCAAGACCTCATACTGTTTTCTTGGACTGTATTATAATCCAATTCATGAGAACAAAACTTGGTTATATAGTTATTCATTGTTTAATATAATGTAAGAACAAATAATGCATGTAAAATTATGTATTTAATAGATAAATTCATATTTAACTAGTTTTCATTTAAATTGGTTTTCATTGGATGGGAATTTGGCCTTGTTACTAAATCACTATTTACAATCTTGTCTAATCTAATATAGCACAAAACAATGGATATACATACAAGTCAATACTAATCTAGTTCATCAATATTCCAATCCTATCGATCTGCCAAGATTAGGCCTTCCTTGGAAATGCTTGTCAATCCTTGAATGTAATATGATAATGGGAGATTTGAGAGAATGGGGGAGGATAGGAAAAGGGAAAAAAAACTACAGAAGAAAAAGAAGCAAAAATGCTTAAATGTACCTCCACACTCTGCTTCCCAAACCATGTTCCTATCAGATATTCCTCTTTATCTTCTCCAGGGTACGAATACTGAAAAATATAGCAGTCCCCACTGTATAGCTTTGACTGATCAGCAGCTGGAAGGAGAACCTTTTCCTGACCATTCACACGCCAAACCTGTGCAAACAGGTAGAAAAGAGCAACAAACTCATAAACTCTGATTTATAAATATGATGTACAGTTTATAAACTACATCCATAGAAGGTCCGAAGAGGGAGAGGGCAGAGCTGCCAAAAAAATGTAATCTTGGGCAGAAAAGAAATCTATTTTCCAATGAGATAAATTTCTCAGACATCTAGGAGAATTTTTAGAAACTGGCATGAAACTTGAAGAAAACACATCAATAATTCTTTCAGTTTTTTTTTATGTTACCAAAACTATTTCTGCAAAAATCCAGCAAATATTTCTCGGGGAATCTTTTGATTCCATGAATTTGATTTTTAGTTTGCAGCAGATGTTCAGGCTTCTACTTATTTTGAAAAAAGTGACATGAAATTTCCAAACAGATTCTAGAGCATCTTCTTTCCAGCATGTGATATGTCTTAACCACCAATTCCTACCTAATACCTTCTTTCGCTCACATTTCACATTCCATTAACTATGGGAGACAGAGTGGGAAACAAAAGAAGGTTCAACAAGAGCATTATGTCCGCCAGAACTTATGTTGAAAAGAAGAAAGTAATATGCTTACATGGCACATTTTTCTTCCACAATAGAGTAAAGTTATATTGAGATGTAAGTTAAAATGGTAAGGGAAAAAGGACTCAAGAACAGGCCTCCTTTCAGACTCAGAACTCTAGATCAAAAGGAAATCTGGTAGGCTATGATACAACTAAGCATATAATGTACAAGGATAGGCACCTGCAGATTTCCTGTGCAATCAATGTATGGCTGAGGTTCTTCTTTTACAGGATCGGCTTTCAACAGGCCCTTGACATTAACCCCCTGACGCTTTAGAAGAGCTAAATAACAAGATAAAAATTGAAATGATAAGTACAAGACCACAGTTAAATGATCACGACATTTTCATAATAAAAATAGCTTCCCGGAGGACAATAGTTATACAGAAGAGACAACAGCATTTGGACCATGTTTGAGTTACTGACCAGCAACTTTGCCTCTACCATCTTCAGAAACTGTCACATTGGTTGTTTGAGGCCAGGAATCAAACTTTGATCGAAACATAACCGTCTCAAATCCCTCAATTACACGAATAATGTGAGATTTTGACCTATCAGAACCGTTGAGTAACTCCTGTTCAGTGAGACCAGAAACAGTACAAAGGGAGAATGAGAATTTCATCTAGATCGACATAACATGTTGAATAAAATAGGATTGCATATTACTTCTGCAGCTCTGCTTGCACTTTTTCTTTCATCAAGAGAAGTATTTCTCCCCATCCATACAAACACTTCCATCCCACAATCTAGAAGATAGCATTTGTTTGTGTCGAGCAATTCCCTCATCAAAGAATCAGCGTCAACAGGTACTGCCTGACCCTTGTCAACACTTCAAAGGCAACTAACTTCTGTCAGAACTAAAGCCTTATTGGATGTGGTAAATACATTGTTAAAAGTTAACATCATTTTGCAAAATGCAAAATGCTAAATTCATATTGCTATCTAATTCTCAAATAGTTTTGCAACTCTTTTTCTGCAAATAAGAAAGAAAAAGAATTAAGCTTTATTTTTGGATCAGATTTTTAATTGAAACATCTCAGGGAAGTTGTAGAAAATATATGGAGAAGGTACATGCACATATTGCAAATTTCATCAAATAACAACCTATAAGCCAAGTTAAAAGAGACAAGATGTGTTTGCTACAGATCATCCTCACATAGCAGTAAAAGAAACTAAGGCAAACTGGAATGACAAGTACCCATATAGCTTAGTAGCATGAGAATCGGCACTCTTATCCTCATCAACGGCAGTTTTTCTTGGAAGAGGAGCAAATCCACCAAAGAAGCCCCAAAATTCTCCAGTTCCAGCATCAGCCATCAATTTTCCATCCTCTAAACAGAGAGCAAACTGTTGGACTCAGAAAAGCAGTCATTCAAATATCAAATTTGGATGTCATTATATTGACTTACCAATAGGAGCTACCTCACATTTTCCATCATGATAAGTATCTTTGATGTACTGTACAACTTCAAGAGCCTTTGCCCTTTCTTGAATAGATGAATTAGAACCATTAAATTGAAAAATCTTAGACTTGGTATCTAGAATGAATATGTCATCATGATTGAGTGATGATCGAGCAAAAGGAACCTGTTACCAAAAGAAAGAATTTCACAAAGAGAGAACTCGTATAAAAACTCATCATTCAGAATAGTCTCTCATTAGGAGAGAAGCTATGTCCATAGACTTGCCTCTTTAACGTGAACAACATGCTTTCCTCTGCAGACAAACAAACGTGTTTGATGTTCTTCAGCCTTCGCATGTTTAAATCCAGACGAAAACCCGCCTTCTTGAGGTATGATACATGGTTTAAAATAAGATAGAAACCTCTCAGTTTCATGGCCCTGTACTTCACGATACTGAACAGCACGTCCTCCAAGAGCTGCATCCAGTTCAACTGTCTTGATGGCAGCAGTGCCTGCTTCATCCTATTTTAACATAATTGTGGTTACAAAATCAAAATTATATTGTGATGCTATAGTGGGCAAGAGCTAGAACAATGAACTAATAAGGACTAACCTGAGAAGTATCTTTACCAAGCCAATAATGGATATCATGACGTAAGGTACCACTTTTTGAGGCAGTTGTCTACACAGGAGAAAGCAACATCATACATAACAATCAAAACTGATGAAACAATAAAAGGTGTCAGAATTCACTGCTGAGAAAATTATACACTAAATGCAAGGACTTGCACCTTCAACCAAGGAGTATAGCATTTTAGTTTCATTAAATGCTCAGTTTACTTTTTGATAAACATATTACGTATCAGAAAATTTGAGCGACATAAGAAGTAAAAGCACTTGCAGTGTTTAAGGGTGGTTCTGCATAAACTAAAATCACACTTGCAATTGCTAGCGCAGCCTTTCCCATTAATCACCATGAAAACAAATCAAGAAAGTGAAAGAACACAATTGGTTGATGAAAAAGGGAAGTGAAGTCTACAAGCTTCATCATCTTGAATTCACCTATCCTGAACAACTAATGTATAGGCATATTCAATAAAAAATAAAGGCACGCTGAAAGAAGAAGTGTTCAAATGGGTAGTTATGAAATCAAAGTAGATTGTGTAAACAAGGGCAAAATAGCGAAAAGTAAACAAGTAAATTTATTTGGCATCAACAAGACCGACATAAATTTGTGGTTATTAACACAAATTAGCTCCGACATACCACCAGGATGCCTAAGCAGGAGAATTTATTAAGTTTAAAAGTAAAGTAATGCAGGAAACAGTCCAAATTACCATCTTAAATCTAAGCTACATGAACTTGATTTGAATGTCATGCAATCAAAATAAGACTTCCACAAGCCATTGCATGTTAGGCAAACAACAGCATATCTTGGAATAATAACTGAACTGAATATTTAGTCAACTTTTAGTAGTATAACTAGAGCTCTATAGATAAGCAGAAAGAGTTTAGTATAAACATGTAATAGCTATAAGATGTATTGTGCAACAAGATGCGTGAGTACATACAAAACACACTATGGACCCTTAAAAACAACAAAGCATTCAGTTCATATTCCTTTAGGGAAAATTACACATATAGATATATGAGGAACAAGATTGGAACATAAACAAATCACATACCTTCAAAATCACATATGAATCTCCTGTGAAAAATTTCCCATAAGAGGACTTTGGTACAAGAACAGGCTTAAAATTTTCAATGTGCCATATTTCAATTCCACTGTATACTGTCAAGGAAAACACTGGATTCACAAGATCAATTCAAAACCATATGTCAAGACAAACAATATCACAATTCAGCTGCAGCTGTATCAGTTGTCAGCATTGTTTAAATTTATTGTCTGTCTACCTTTTATTTGTATCAGTTATAATCATTTTCTTTAAAATATGATATTAAACGGAACAAAAAAATGATGGGTGATAAGAAATTCCAGGGGAGCTGCATATTTTATAAGAGAAAGGATACACCTTTTGTCCAGCTCCTTGGAAAGCTGAATCTAAATCTCTCATGGAAACAGCCATGATACTCTTGTAGCTTTAACTATTTGATTTTCCACAACTTTGACTGCAAGATAGAGAAAGAAGGACCCTGAAAATGACCCGCACCATTAGTTCTAAAAGGAAAAAAAGGGAAAATATACTACAGGAAGAAAAACAGCAAATCGTTAATAGCAAGGACTGAGAAAATAGTTGTTTGTATTACTGCTTCTTTTTACAGGTAAGAACCATGTACAGAGATGATAACCATGTACAGAGATCAGATGCAAAAGAGAAAATGTTGTCAACAATGTTACAGCTAAAGAGGCAAACAAACTTAATGAACTAAAGTACATGCACATAAACAAGGGTAATAAAATACTTCATCCACTATAGAAGCGGATACATAAAATTAGGACAGATAGATATAGAAGCACATGGTGTAGCCCAAAATCTACTATAGATCAAATCAATATATATGTACGATGAATTTCAAAGAGAACTTGTAAACCACTAAACTTTTGCGAGGATTAGCTAAGGCATTGCATACGTAAATACTAATAAAACACTTATATATGTGCTTACCTCCTTCTACTCTCTCAACACAACAGATACACATAATTACAGACAACTCCTTCTAAATGAAAGCATGCTTCATAGGAAACTCTCAACAAACACTCACAGGAACATCGAAAACTTCCAACAGACATTTGCAATCTTATTTTCAAATCCCCTAGTTCGTCTCCCTTTATCAAGTCCCAAACTAAGAACCATGATATAATTTAGTTTGACTCAATTACTTCCATACACAAAAATTAAAAAATTTTCATCCGCTTAGACATCTAGGAAAGTCATATCCATAAAAGGATTTACAAGGAACAAAAGTACGTGGGAAGTGACATGCCATAATAATTAACCCGACTGTCAACTCTTGCAGCTTATTAAAACATACCAGACTCACAGTCAAATGTCTTTATAATCAGAAAATTCTTTCATTTTCATTATAGCTAAATTCTCCAAAAGATTCTTGGACTTACAAAGCGCCAGAGAACTACATTGTCAGCAGGCTAGACATTACAACCAACTCTAAGGACAGCACTTAAGTGTTTACGAGGCATTCAGAAAATCAGTTGAGTATATGATCCACAGGTAATGAGAAGACCAACCTAAGCATCTTAAGTGTTTCCATTCAACTCTATCATCCACTGTTTCAGCCAAACCCTTTAAAACCAATAAATTTGTACCCATCTAGTAAGGACCTCCATTAAGGCCTGATTAAATGTTAGGACATGCTCACATGGCGATTTAACAATCAGCAACTAACCAATTAATGGTGAATACAGAAAACAAAAACCCAGCACACATATAAATTAAACTGAAATTCAATAAAATGAGCTCATTTTATATGCAAGTATGTTTATGCACACATACAAAGATCTGAAAAGTCAAGACAGTCAAAAACATCTAACATAATAACAGTGATATCAGATAGGACTTTGCGCGTAAGCCAAAAGGGCATATGACACAACGAACACATGAAAACTCTCAAAGTGAAGAGTTGCCACCAGAGAATTATATATAGCTGAAATTTGTAAAAGAATTCAATATCAAATTACAATCCCAAGACATTTCTGAAACCCAAAAAACAATACACTTGCATCGAAATTCAAATAGACAAGCAAGCTCGAAAACAGGTAAACGGATATTAGATCAATAAAACTCCAATCCCGACACAGCAATCTACGAATTAGATCAAGTTCTCACTAGAATAAACCAAACAAAATAAAAGCATAACCAATCATCAAATTTCACTAATATGTATAAACTAAAAACATCACACGTGTCCATTTCTCACCAAACATTCAACACACACTTTTATCTCATTGAACTCAGCAAACGAAACAAAAACAAAAAATACCCAGATACCTAAATCCAAAATAATCAAACAAAAAAAATCGACGACCTTAACCTGACAATTTCAAAAGAAGGAGGAAAAACGGCAGCAACCCAGATCCAGTCTACAGGAAGAAAAAAAAATCTAATGTGGAATGAATTTTGGCAAAAAAGCTAACGAAAGAAAATAAAGGTGACGGAGAGACAAAGAGAGGAAAAATATAGTGGGGCCTAAGCCAAAGGAAGGAGAAGGAGAAGAAAAAGAGAGAAAAGTCGGAGAGAGATAGAGAGTCGAGTTGGAGAGCAGAATGATGAGTGCCAGGCGTGCTTATCACTAATGGCAAGAGAAAAAGCTCACCCTACAACATCACATGAACTATAATCTCTAATTTGCATTTAAATATTCATAATATCCAGATTTCTTACGATCATTTATAAAAATAAATATATAATATTAACAATCTCAAACGACTAACACTAATATGATAATTGTTGAGAAAGAATAGCTGTAATTACGTCACTGGGTTGTTTCGATTTGAGAAATAATAAAGAGAGAATCTGGAAAAATTCGAATTGGATGTTTGTTTTATGAGTAAACTTTATTCATCGGAAAGAGTTGTATAATAATGCTTTGTTGGGTTTTCATTTGGAAAGTTAATCAAGAACAGTAAAAAGATGAAAAAGAGAACGTAAAGAAATAAATAAAAATTACAGAAAAATAAAACAAAACAAAACAAAGGTACCTTTACAGCTTTAGAATAGCTTACAGGTAGAACTTCTTGTAGATTCTCTTTTCAGACTTTAAGTTTGGCATGAGGAAATCAGAAAAGAAGAAGAAGAAGAAGAAGAGAGATGGTCCAAGAAAGAAGATGGACAGATAGTTTATTGTTTGCTAATTAAAAGAACTGACTCCCTCGCATAGTTTATTGTTTGGTGATTAAAAGAGCTGACTCCCGCTTTGTAAGGATTAGACCGAGAATTGAAAGAAAGCCGGTCACCGGCCATCATCCATGCATTGCCATAGAGCCTACTACACCCACTTAAAATTTCCCCCCAACATTCTTCCCATTCCCTTTGTATCTCATCTCAATTATTACGAATTACTTCTAATTGACAATGTTAAGTTTAACTGGGTAATTTATTATTATTATTATTGTTATGGACAAAGAAGTTGACGGTCCAGAAAGAAGATAAAGTTGTGGCTCAACCATTTGTCTTCATTTTCAATGATACCCAAGGAATATTCTTTTTTCCCTCTTATTAGGAATTGATGGGCCCAAACATGGCTTCCAGTTATTTATTATATTATATTATATTTATATAAAATAAAAAATTAAGAATTCAAAAGTGTCCCAATGTTCCGCCGCTGCCACCGCCGCGGCGACTAAAAGTATTATTTCTAGTTGGGATTTTATCCTTTAGATCCCTAAACTTTTTCTGTATATAATATTTTGTCTATTTGTATCAAAAAGGTCCCTTCCTTTTAGTTAAACATTAAAATTTAATAACAGTGCTGGTCAGGGGCTTATTTGTTACAAATGGAAACCCGTGTGTTTAATTGTGAAAAAGTAAAATCTAGGGATTTGAATGTTATTACTCATTTGTTGTTAAAATGGAATAAACTTACTTATCCGCTAATTAAGTATTGGTGTAGGTTTATTTTTAATCTACTTTAGTCAAATATTATTATATTATAATATAGGGCTTTAGATCAAAGACGTTTCTAATATTTTCAAAGTGGTTTTGATAATTTCAAAGCCATTTCCAAATAGGTCCTACCTATAAAATAAATAATAACATAAAGGACCTTACTTTTTTTATATTTTTAAAAAAATCTTTAATTGTTATGAAATAATTAAAATGACCATCGTGCTGCGGATGGTCAAAAGTTGAATATGATAGGACTAGTTTCGTGATTTTTGATAGAATTAAGAACTTTACAAATATTTATGGAATTATTATAATAATTTAAACATGAGGGATCCATAAGATAGTAGTCCAATTCTAAAAGTAAAATAGTATAAATTTAGATCGAAGAAATTAGTCAAATAAAGAAAGAAAGAGACAGAAAAACCGAAGAAAAACTGAGGAAAAAGGAAGAAAGTTGCTCAACTGAGCTATTGAGATTTCATTTCATCTACATATTGAATGCTGTGATTACTGATTAAACGAAGAACAGAAAGACTTCGGCGGCTGCAATTATGACTACAGAGAATATTCCGGTTGAATTCTGCAAGGGCATCAATGGCCTCGACAAGGTCGTTCTCCGCGAGTCCCGAGGAAGCTCCGCTGAGGTACATCAAAACGTCGTCGCTTGAATTCTCATTCTGATTTTTTTGATTTTGATTTCAGTCTTTTGTGATCCGATTGTGCTTCATTTTTTTTTAAGATTCTAGTTCGATGTCTTGTGTTCTCTGTTTCTAGGGCTTAATCTAGATCACTTGGCGAGTTAAATCCAATTAGGTGCTAATTAATGAATTTCGAAGTTTCTTTAGGTAGGTTTTAGTTTGATGTGAGTTGAAACTTCTAGATCCGGAGAAGTGATTGTGAGAGCTTGCCGTTCTTCATAAAGCCGCGTCTCTTTAGAACTTGTCGAATCCATTATGCTTCTAGCTTTAATCGAAAAAATTAGAGTTCAATTGAAGATGGATCAGCTCTGAATCTATTGGAGTCAGGACTTTAGTTCAATGAAACTGCTGTCTCAAACTTGATCTTACTGCATATTGCTGTTATTTGCACCCAACTTATTTAAGAGAGCATCTACTTTTCTGCAATAGAGAGATTGTTGATCATTAAGGAAAGAAGTATTCAGGAAAAATGGTAGGAGGTCATTTAGTTGCCGCATTTCCCTTTCTATGGCAGTCCTTGATAGACCAAATTGTTGTTCGCTCTAACGAGCGTGAGTTGCAATTCTTATAAAGAACATTTCATTTCCTCAAATCAAGAGCTAGCTAGGATTTTGTTGTGCATAGCAATTTGTCACTCTATGGAAATAGTTAGAATACATAGAGGAGGTATTAGTGGCCTTATGGAATATCTCCAAGCACATAATAGGAAAATTTAGCTTGATCCACCGACGCAATTGTTTATTTTTTTTTCGCAACTACCTATTTTGAATGCTGATTTGCCATGATTACAAACACAATTTAGATTCACTTGATTTTATCTGATAACAAGGGAAGAAATGATTTTTGACTTGATACTCACGGCATGTTGTAAGTGGTGCGTATTGGTTAACCAGACCTCTCAATTCCCGTGATAATATGTCATAATGCTTGGGGGCAATTGTGGTGATGATAATTCTATAACCTGTCTGTAGCATACAACTTAAAATCAAATGCTTCTCCTTGTTCGTGTCTCTTGACATTTCTTTTCTCCCCCTCACTTTTTATATGTAACAAAGTTTTAGGTTGCATGAGTATATCCTGTATGCTGTCTGAAATCTTCTTGTTCATTGCCTTTTATACTAGAGTTAATGTACTCTTTTCTTGGTTTTCCAGGTGTATATGTATGGGGGTCACGTGACATCTTGGAAAAATGACCATGGGGAGGAGTTGCTTTTTGTTAGTAGCAAGGTAATATGGATATTCTGTTGACAATTATGTTTGATTTGCTGCTTCATACCATAAGCTATAATGTCTCTGTTACTGAGAGGGCCTACGCAATAGTCTAATAAACACTTCAAGTGATGTTCAGATCTATTTTTTCAATTGTCTCCATGCTTGTTCAGTCATCATTAGATGTTCAATAAGCATAGTCCCTAGCGACTATATTTATTCCAATTTTTGGATGTTGGTATGTTGACATTATACAATTTATACTTATGGCTTTGTTCACTGATGAGTCATAGTCCTAGTGAACGAACAGTTTCTTATGCATCAAGTAAGATTTCAATGAGTTCTGTAATTAAAGAAATCAGAAAAAAAAGGTGTAATAGCCAAGAATGAGAGCTTGAAAGTGCTTGTTGAATTAAGAAGTGCTTGTTTTCTGTGGTTTTTGGGGGAGAACAATGTGCCCTGCTCCTTGAAAATTTATTTTATTCAGTGGTGTATACAAGATACTTCATTCTTATTTGTGGCATGAAAGTACAGTTTTGCTGTCAGAATATTATAGACAAGTTGATTCTTTTACGGCATTTTATTTTATATTATATTTTTCGGTTGTTGTTGTTAATTTATTTCTCACAAACCACATTTTAGTTATCTATGAAAAAGTCTGCTTAAAGTACCTTTTAAGATTTACAAACAATCCAAGCTTTTATTAGCAGCTCTGGATCTAAAAGCTTTACTGATGAAAGATTTAGTTGTAGAAGCTATAATTTGCAGAGCTTAAGTTGCTTAATAAGCTTTTATCATCCCCTGGTTGATGCACATTGATGACTTGTTTTAACTGGTTTCAAGAAGTGCTGGTGTTGCCACTATATCAAGCTTATTGAATCGAACTGGAAAGTGTGGTTATTTTCCTATTCATCATTGCACAGGCTCATCCATATCTGATGACTTTTTTGTTATACAAATCTGTATACAATCTGAGTATTGGGCATCATATCAAGCTTGCTGAATTTGATCATAAAAATGGTACCATTGACCAGCTCTTTCATTATTTACTGTGATCCTTTGGGTGTGAGGAATGATGGCCCGCCTCAAAATTAGGGCATACTTATAGTAAATGACATACCCATTACCCTTAATATAGCTTTACTACGCATGATTTTGAATAACTCGTTGGCCTTTGAATGATGGCATAGCAAAAAATTTGTACCTTCTCATCATAAGCTATACATCCATTATCTTTCCATTTAGCATCCTCTATAATTTTATGTAGGTTCTAACTCTGCTGAGAAAATGGTAAAATTGCATTGCTTGAAGGAAGTTCTGGGCTAGTTTTTGCTTATTGCATGTTGAAAGTTTTTAATTCCTCTCTTTTCCTTGGGCTTTTTCACAATTTCCTTTTCTCTTCAATTTTTTACTTGTGGAAGAATATCTGGTTTTGGTTTTGATATTGCTTTTTGCCTGAAGTCTATCCATGATCAACCTATTCAAATTTAACGCTGACTGCCTGCAGTCTTATCATTTGTTAATCTTTGAGAATGGATTAGCTCCGGAATATACTGATGTGCCTTTTCAATACTGGAAAAGTGCTAAAATGTATTGATGCTAACCTTAGTATCTCAGTTTTTTATTTAAACTTTACTATTCCATAGTAAAGTTTATCATAGATAAATGCACATTATATTGTGCGCAGGCTACATTCAAGCCTCCAAAAGCTATTCGTGGAGGAATTCCTATATGCTTTCCTCAGGTGTGTGCTTTTACAAAGTTTACTCATTGCTTGTTTTGATTGCATTTATCTAGCCAAAAAACTTACTCTGTATTTGCAGTTTGCCAGTCATGGCTCTCTGGAGCAGCATGGATTTGCTAGAAATAGGTTCTGGAGTGTGGACACTGATCCGCCGCCTTTTCCAACAAATTCCTTGACTAAGGCTTATGTGGATTTGATCCTAAGGCCCTCGGAAGAAGATCTGAAGATCTGGCCACACAGGTTAATTGTTGCATCTTTCATCACTCCTGCATATTTTTACAAAGAAAGAAATAGCTAGAATTTTGCTAAGCTTCTTTTCTGGATGAATATTATAAAAATCTTTACCTTTATTTATTTATTTTTGTCCAGTTTTGAGTTTCGTCTGAGGGTAGCTTTGACTCCTGGTGGAGATCTGATGTTGACATCTCGCATCAGGAATACCAGTGCTGATGGAAAACCATTCTCATTCACTTTTGCAGATCATACCTATTTTTCTGTTTCAGACATCAGGTAATTCTTAAAAATTCCTTGATAATGATATGTAGTGATAATTTTATTTTTTTCACTTGTGGAAGATGCTAACAATCTTTGCAGTTGCTGTCACCTGGGTCATAACTATTTTGAGCTTGAATAAATAAGAAAATGTAAATTATTTCTGGCCAAACTATGACCACAGCATGTATTTTTGGATCAATCATGGTATATTTAAGGTCAAACATCACACCATTTAGCTTTCAGTTTTTGTGGCTCAAAGTTTAAATTTGTGATGCTTCGGAAAGCACTGTCCCAGCCATTAGGTTTGAGAGTCTCTAAATTTAGCAAATTTCATTTGTTGGTGAAATTTGCCACATTTTTGGTATGTGCTTATGGCTGCCTGTCGGATATTTAATGTTGCAAGGTGAAACTCATTTGTGGTGGCATTCTGTTATTGTGGAAATAAACAGTTAATTTGGAAATAAACAGTTAATTTTTGCAATTGTATGGTTTGACTATATTCTACAGGTTTGAGTAGTCTTTAAATTGGTTATTTGCTTGTTCTCAGTGAAGTTCGCGTTGAAGGATTGGAGACGCTGGATTATCTTGACAATTTGCAGAATAAGGAGCGTTTTACTGAACAAGGGGACGCAATAACATTCGAATCAGAAGTGAGTTCATGGTACCATTTTTCTGTGTTTGCTTATGTTTATCTTTCTCTATTGTTTAGTTAATACATTTTGGGTTATGCAGGTGGATAAGATATATCTTAGCACTCCTACTAAGATTGCAATTCTGGATCATGAAAAGAAGAGAACATTTGTAATTCGTAAAGATGGGCTTCCAGATGCTGGTGAGATTGCTTCTGCCTGTCTGCTTTCCTAAAAATGCTCCAGTTAGTTACATATTTGGCACTGTTAGGTGGTATATACATAATTTGAGGCTTCTCATGTCCATGGATCTATATAACCAGGGGCTGGGTTGTTGACTTTTGTTTGTCTGAAATGGTAATTTTGCTTTGAGGCTATCTTAGTCATAAGTTTTAACTATGTTTCTATTTCATGCAGTGGTGTGGAATCCCTGGGATAAGAAGGCAAAAGCTATGGTTGATTTTGGGGATGATGAGTACAAGTATATGCTCTGTGTGGAGGCAGCTGCTATTGAAAAATCAGTCACACTGAAACCCGGGGAAGAGTGGAGGGGAAGGCTGGAACTTTCTGCTGTTCCTTCCAGTTACTGTAGCGGACAACTTGATCCACAGAAAGTTATCTCAGGTAGCTGAAAGATTCTATACTCTGTACAGGTATCTTTGTTTAAAGTTAGGAGGCAGTAATCTGTATGTTTTAAGTAGGCATGTTGGTACTGGAGTTGTGCATCTACATAAATGCAATACCTATTTGAATATTACTGTCAACAATAACCAATACAAATTATCATGCACCTGGAATTTCAATATGTTTTTATCTTTGCTTTGTGCGTCTCAGATATGCAGTTCATATTTCTTTCTTCAGCAAATTGCTCTATATTTTAGCTGTAGTAGATGAAGTTTGGTTCAGGCATCACCTTTCTAATAGCACTGACTTTCTACCTTCAAGAGAACCTTTATGATATCTACTTTAGATTTTTTTGAGAGTTTGCAACATATGGGAATATATGTTTTCTATGCTTTACTGTAATTGAAAGGCATCATTGCTTTGCTTTACTAATCAAGTATATTTTGCACACAAAAAGAAAAGGATACATGTCTAGTATACTAACTGGTTTTCAACAGTGTGCGTCACAATTAAAACTTAAAATGTTGGTGACTAAATATTCTTTATCTGATGTTTAGCTGATATGCCCTTTTCTGATCTGATGTTTAAAGTGAACAGATGGCGTTGCGTATCTATGAAATACACATTATTTTGGTCTATGTTCATATCAGTTTACTTTTCTGTGAACATGGTTTCCAAATTCTCTAGATTGTGAACATTTATACTCAGAGAATTGTCAGTATGTCAAAATCTAAATCAATACCTTTAGGCATCCTTCCTAGGCTTATTGCTCTGTTGCTTGGCCTTGTAGGTAGTGCCAAGGATGGGTAGGTTTTTGTTGTATGGACTATTTGCTTGACCTTCTGATAGTCATGTTATATTGATTACTAAATACTATTCAGTTATTATCCAATTAGTCTGTTGCGTATAGAATTTTTTTTCTCGAGAATGTCACTGTTGGATTGTTATTAGTTATTGTTTATGAGTTTATGATCTAAATCTCGCATGCATTTGTCATAACTGATGCTTTTATTTGCAGGTATCATCATCATGTATTTGTTTTCAGCCTGTGGACGGATCGTTATATTGAGATCTGACCAATATTTTGTTTCTTCTACTTGTGAATTTCCGTTATCTTTGGTTGAAGATTTGGATTCATGATTCATGACTAACTAGCGTTTGTGAAATAACGTAGCTCTTAATGGCAGACTGTTTGTTGTATCATTGGAGTTGTGTCGATGTCAAAATGGAAAGAAGGAAGTATAAATAGAAAGGTGAAAATTACTGCTACTGTGCTTGAAATGAATTACATGCATATGGACTGTAAAATGGAATTTCTTCTTGTCTGGAAACTTGGATGCTTTTCTTTTTTTCAATTTTTCCTCCCTTGACAATTCTACAAATGTCACATGTTCACCCCGATTAATAGTACTACAATCGGTTTGAATAGTAGTCCAACCTGAGGGTACTGTCAAGGGATAACCAAAGTTGGTTGCCTAAGTCTGGTGATTTGAGGGGAGAATTCAATGTCACTGTCTCTCCCATTATTAATAATCGCCGAATAATTGCGGATTTTCTTCCGACGGGCCTAAAAGAGTTGACAAACCTTGAACGCGACACAAAATTATGCGTTACCGATGGCCCAGGGATTGCCATGTGACCACTCTCTATTACTTAAGGTCAATAATCCTCCCTTTTGGAGTTTATAACGCACCTAATTTTGTGTAAACACAGACAAAATAAAATGTAATGTGAGGCGGACTCGTGACTTCATTTAAGTATTTATTTACATTAACTGGACCACCCTTTAGGTTTGTGTATTGAACGAAGCACAACAGACAATTTTCCAATTAATTATTGCTAATCAAAGCCATATATATATATATATATATATATATATATATGTATATATCCCAGGCGCATCTGCATGCCTAATATTTAATAACATCAACTTGACTTGGAATATTTGTACTGTAGCTTTATCTATGGAAGTGTTTGGGAGTTCTCGTGTGCAAACATGGAATTGAGTTGGCTGGACATTCTGTCACGACTCTACTTGTTTATTAAATCATTATTGGGATGCCAATTTTCCAGTGCATACTTACATGTGATGTTACCAATCCAAAGGAAGAAAATTCAAACATTTCTACTGTAAGCTCCAATCATTTGCCTAAAATATATATATATAATCTTCATGTCATCAATGGCCGGACTGTGTTAACTGCTACAGTCGCTTCTATAATCCCACAAGCATATTACAAATTTCCAGTCTGTTGCTGTTGTCATCCGGTTTATAATCTAATCAATCCTCTTCAAGTCACTCTCTATAAATAATACACAACATCATTCAACAGAGCAGGCCAACAGGGCGGTTAACAGACAAGCTGTAATGGAAAATCAAAGCTTCTTCAACATTTTTCTGTCATACACCGTTCTTCTCTCTCTTTTTCTAGCAAGTGCTTCTGCTCAACTCAGTGAAGACTTTTACAAAAGCACTTGCCCCAATGTAGAATCACTCGTTCGTTCTGCTGTGACAAAGAAGTTCAGCCAGACCTTCGTCACAGCCCCAGCAACTCTTCGACTCTTTTTCCATGACTGCTTGGTCCGGGTGAGTGATTTAAGTTTAAGGCATGATCTTTTTCTTTTATTTTTTATTTTTAAATTTTAAACTGTGGATTGGTTTTAAATGGCTTCTGTGTTTTGATAGGGATGCGATGCTTCAGTGCTGCTATCGTCGCCGAGTAATAAAGCAGAAAAGGATCACCCAGATGATCTTTCACTAGCTGGAGATGGATTCGATACTGTGATTAAAGCTAAGAAAGCAGTTGACAGTGATCCTCAGTGCAGAAACAAAGTCTCTTGTGCTGATATTCTTGCTCTTGCAACTAGAGATGTTGTTGCCTTGGTATGCATTTTATATAAATATGATTTAACTTAATTAATTAATTAAATGCTAAATAAAACTAGCCAAATTAGGAGTAATAAATTTATGATTGATTTATATAAACATGCGACATATGCAGGCAGGGGGACCATCTTATAGAGTTGAATTGGGAAGGCGTGATGGAAGAATATCGACAATAGCGAGTGTTCAGCACAAAATTCCTCATCCCGATTTTAATTTACAGAATCTCAACAAAATGTTTAGCTCACTTGGCCTCACTCAAACTGATATGATCGCTTTATCTGGTAATTTGATTTATATTAATTAATCTCCCCTATTTTATACTTTCCTTTGAGAAAACAATGCCTGTCAGAATTCTCATTTGGCCATTACCCAACTCACCAATTAACACGCGTGCATCAGGTGCACACACCATTGGATTTTCTCATTGCGGCCGCTTCTTCAAACGAATATACAACTTCAGCCCCACACAACGAATCGATCCCACTCTAAATTTCAGATACGCAATGCAGCTGAGGCAGATGTGCCCTTTAAAAGTTGATCCTAGAATCGCCATTAACATGGACCCGACGACTCCTAATACATTTGACAATGCTTACTTCAGGAATCTTCAGAGGGGAATGGGTTTGTTTTCTTCTGATCAGATTTTGTTTACAGATAAAAGATCAAGATCAACTGTCAACCGATTTGCTTCCGACAATGGAGCTTTTAACAGGGCTTTTGTTTCTGCCATTACAAAGCTTGGTCGTGTAGGAGTTAAGACTGGCAAACAAGGAGAAATTCGCAGAGATTGCAGCCTTGTGAACTAGGTGATTGATGTTTGTGTTCATGTTTAATTTTATTTTCCTTGTCCTTGAAAGGATGAATAAGCGTGAGCTTGGTAGACCCAATCTACAAATAATTGGGCCGATTGATTTTCAGTTGTGTGATCATAAATAAAAGGGAAATTTCCGAAAATAACCTTATTTTTACTCTTCTTTACATTTATGACCAACCCTAATTCATTCTTACCAAACTAACCATTTTGGACGATTTTGCCCCCAAAACCCTAAAATAAAATTTCATTTCTACCCTCAGAGGGATTTTGCTCTCGGTCCCCGCGGACCCAGAGCGGTTTTTGCTCTGGGTCCGCGAGGACCCTAGAACGATTTTGCTCTGGGTCCCCACGGACCCAGAGGGATTTTGCTTTGGGTCCGCGGGGACCCAGAACAATTTTGCTCTGGGTCCCCGCGGACCCAGAGCGATTTTGCTCTGGGTCCGCGGGACCCAGAGGGATTTTGCTCTGGGTCCGCGGGGACCCAGAACAATTTTGCTCTGGGTCCGCGGGGACCCAGAGCGTTTTTTTCTCTGGGTCCGCGGGGACCCAGAGGGATTTTGCTCTGGGTCCTCGCAGACCCAGAGCAAAATTTTGTTCATTAATTTGTTTAATAAATGTGGGTTGTTATCAAAATCTCGATACAAAAAAATTACTGTTCTCTGTTGGGTTATTACAAAATGAAAAATTTACTACTATTTCATTGAATGAGGTGAGAGAAACACGATCTCTCTCTTGCAATTGACTTTTGGTTGCGTTTGGATTATTTGGACTATTTGAAGATCCTTTTTTGTCTGAAAGAGATCAGAAAAATTGGAGGTGACCCGTTCCCTTCAGCATTGAAGAATAGTTCTAGCTTGTATTTAAAACCTAAACTTCTGATCTATCACATTTATCTATCAATGCAAATGCAAGGAAAGAAAGAAAGAGAGAGAATGAAAGAAGAGAACAGGATTCACGCACACCCTTTTTATCTCTCTGCAGTATCTGGTCCCTTTCATATAAATGTAAATGCAAGAACACCATGTTTTTCAGTGCCACTGTTGCAATGATTAATGACATCCTCTTAGACGATTCAAACACACACGCAGACACAAACAAACTCTCGTTCATTCATTTATTCACTTTAAAATATCTCTCTCTCTCTCTCTCTATTCGTCAGAATCAGGGCCTAAGACAGTAGCAGCAGTAGTAGCAGTGGCAGTGGCAACAGGCAGAGAGATGAAACTTGAGAGTGACCAGCAACGCAATGTAAAAGAAATGAGAAGAAAATGAATGACGCGTGTTTGTGTTTTTAGGGTTTGTGTTTTAGGGATTGAGGGTAAAATTGTCTAAAGTGGTTAGTTTGATAAGAATAAATTAGGGTTGGTTATAAATGTAAAGAGGGGTAAAAATAAGGTTAATTTCGGAAATTTCCCTAAATAAAATCCTCAACGTACCCCTTTTTATGGAATAAAAAGTTGTTTTTTTTCTTTTTTCACAAAATGAGTACCATCCAAATGCAAAAAGGGTATACATAGGAAAAGTTTTTCCAGTCACATAAATACTCAGACTTTTATAGAGTAATATTTTATATAAAAATAATAATTTTTATGTAATAATAAAATTTTTCGATCTCAATTTTATCCCGTCATAATTATTAAATAAAAATAAATTTTATATTATAATAAATTATAATTTTTTATTTTATTTAAAAAAATTTCTTCACATAATAATAATTATTCATTCGTCGCATAAATTGTTCTCATAAAATTTTTTAGCATGATGATTAAATTAATTTGATTCGCATATCAATGATTTTACATTAAATTTGACGTATTCTTATTAATTAGTAATTAATGTAATTTATATTTTATCACTTGCACCAACATTATGATTAAGCAAAATAATGATTTTTATAATTATATTTCTATTAAATTATAATTTTTTTTATAATAATAAAATTAATTTGTTCGAATATTATAATTATAAAAAAATTTTACTGTATTCAAAGAACTTTATCAAATCCTAAATCTAATGCCTCGCAAAACAAGACAATGGGGCATGCATGCTTGATATATATATATATATATATATATTTTATAAAAGAATCTAAATATATTAAATGTATTACATTATTTATACAATAATTTAATAAAATTTTGTTATGTATATACACATTTATTTTGTAAACGATTGTTGTATTTAATTATATATATATACGAAATGAATTGTTCTACAATAAAAGATACTTTATATTTTCTCTATTTTTAAAGTGTGTGTGTATATATATATATATATATATTAACTATGAGAGAATCATCCCTCCCCCCTCCTAACCCCCAGTTTTGTGATTAATGACAAGAATTTAAAGACAAATTTGAAATATATTAAAAAATAAAAAATTAAAGTCCGTTGCTCTTACCCACATTTTTATTTTAGAGTAGTGCCGACACAAGCACCATTATATTTCATAAATCCAAGGCATGTTCATGATTGTCGTTTGTTGGATGTTGGCTTGTGTCAGTTTCAGCTCATTTGAGGTGGATATATGCCTTTCCGAAATAACTACTTAATAGTTTATCGTTTCTTAAAATGATTAATGAACGTGGCCAGGTATATGTCATCAGTCTGCATTGCTGTTTTGCACTATGCATTTACCCATTTATTTTATATATGCCCATGTTATTATCCTCACATTTTCGATGTCCCAGGGGACAATATTGAAGGTTATATGTATCCTTCGTCATAATAATTACAGAGGCTGCCATTTTATTGAATTGTAGGTACCAAATGTTTAGAACCCACACAAACAATTTACATGGAGAAATGGGTGTGCTGGAATTATCCATTTATTATCTTGAATTTACACCTAAAAATTAGTAGTCTCCAATTCATGAATCAAGCAAATTTCATTAATCGTTGCCATCCATGCAGAGTTTAAAGGATTACACACCTACAATGTCAATAGTAGTAATAATAATGATTATAATTCAACTTCTGTTTATGCTTAAACCGAAAAGCCAATGTGGCATCTTTTTTTCCGGATCAAATGTTGCACTTGAGCTGCTCATTGGTGTGCTAGGGCTACTGAAATCTTCTCGTCGATCAGATTTAAATGAAGCTGGTGAGTCAAGCTCTCTGTTTAAGCATCCTGATTCTTGGGGATGGAGAATAGTCGGCTGCTGAAAACTTTTCAATCTCTTCTTCTTGCTTGAGCTGTTTACTCCAACACTCAGTGTCAATTCCACTTCACTTTCTTCGTCTGATCCGTCAATGCTCAATTTATTACCATTAGCCAATCGAGAGCTTGGACCTGCTGCTTGATCTTCATCATCAATGGCGCTGACTGCTGTCGATATGTCTTCTATAGCAGCTGCGGGCCTTTCAAGATCAAATCCTCTTGCCATTTTCATGGTTTCGCCGGAACAGCTTCCACTCCTCTCCCTTGAGCTTGGATCCTCAATAACATTTTGAAAATTCAACATATACCCAGAAATATTTTTTTGTGTTGTTGAACGATTCCTTTTATTGATCATGAATAGAGAATTGTTTACATCTGAGCTAGCCACTGAACTCCAAACTGTAGTATTTTCTTTACATTCTTTCTTCATCTCAGCCATCAACTTCCTCTGAACACTATACAGCCGGTGGAGTTCTTGAACCTGTAATAATTTACAAGTGAATTGGCAGAATAATCTCAATGATAATTCGATAACCAAGAAATATATTAGATCTCAAGAGGAAGAAGAGAAGAATTATTTGATGATCTGACCTGGTGTTTGAAGATACCTTCGTGGATCTGCATTGTCTTTTTAATAGATTCCATGTTGTGTTTTTCAAGCATTCTGTCCATGGAGTTACGAAAATTATTGCTTAATCCAGTACGAAACTTGTTCTTTAGCTCCCTAATTTGGCAATAATTCCAGTCATCAACACTGCAGTGCAAAGTGAAGCTGTTGTTATTTGGTGAAGTTGCTAATGCAGCGATTGCACATTCAATTTTGGTTCCCATGCCTGAAATAAAATTAATGACAGTCAAATTCTTCAAAATTGTGATCGCATTACATAGAGAAAACCACACAGATCAATAATTTTCCAAAAGAATTAAACAAGATAATTAATTTAGTAATAAAATTTTCTTTGATAGGGTTGGTCTGATTTTTCCGAATGGAGGTAGACGTTGGAGGCAGAATGTAGTTGACCACAATTCTAGCAGTCCAATGCTACATCTCTCTAGGCACAAAAGCGAAGACTTAGGTGGAAAAAGATCTGACAATTCATTTTTGAGTCATCTCCAACTTTGCTCCCAATTGAATGCAAAAGCAAGATAAGACTTGAATAATTCTTGAAATTCAATCACAGTACTTGGCATTAGCTTATGCTGGGGAGTAAATTTACCTGGAAAAACTTTACGGTTCCCTACTCAGGGAACCAAATGCAGGCCACGTTTAGGAATAAGACAGGTTTCCCACATGGAAAAAGTTGTTCAAACAGTTGCAACCAAATGAAATTGTTTCAAAAAATGCTCTTGTGAGCTCTGAAATTGTTAGCAAACAGTGCCTAAACATTGAAGAAGATGAAAGATGTGGGCAATACAGAGACCAAAAATTTGAAAGTGGGTCTCTCTTTCTAGCTTTAGGTGCACCATTAATACTTGCCATCCATGTTAACAGTGTTCTTCGTTTTCAGGAAAATTATTCCCGAAAAGTTTCCACTTCTTCCTGTTTCTTCCAAAGCCAAAAATCTTTTTTGATCGTAGCCACTAGGTGATGATATCACACACACACACATCAAAGCTGAAATTATTATCATTCGATGCAGATGCTTAAAAGCCGTTAGGATAATTTTGTCAGGCCAACAGTTGAAAGAGAGAGAGAGAGAGATGTATGTCTTCAGAAATCTATTAAGTCAGAACCAGAATCGCTAAAACAAGAAGTCCTTTACCATTTAGATTAATGTTTAGCAGAAGCACCATTACGCACCAAATAAAAAGAAAAAAAAACACTTTTGAGAGCAACAAACAGGCTTAGAGACAAGAAATGAACAAGCGAGAACGCGAAGCATAAAGACTAATAACAAATCAAGTCTAGCAATATTCTTGAAAAATTAACCGTCTAAAATTCTTAGTACCTGCAAAAGAAGATAGCCGGATCGCGAATTTCTTGTACGAAGCTCATTGAACATAATATTCTTCTACACTCAAGCCAATTCTTTGATCCATAAGACAGTAGAAGAAAAAGGAAGAGAAATGATATCTTCTTTATAAACAGAAATCAACAGCAAAAAGCCAACTGCAACATGAGTACTGCTGTATGATTCATATCCAGGACGGAGCAAACTAAGCTGCAGTGCAATCGTATGTACCAGCTAACAGCACTTTTGACAGGCCAGAACCAGAAGCACTTTGCTTAGATAAACAACAACGAGAATCCCAAACTTAAAAAACACAATCGGGGTCATAATAATTCAACCATGACAGGCTGTGAAGGAACAAGAGAGAGAGAGAGAAAGAGAGGCAAGAAAAAAAAATTTGCTGGAATTGCTACCAATGAGTGTGTAATGCCTTGAAAGAGAGAGAGGAAAGACACAAACAACTGTTTGTTTACATAGTATATTTATAATGTATTTAATTTTATTATATGATATTTTTTAATATATTTAAATTCGCAACCTGTACTTGGGAGGAAAATCAAAAGGAATAGGGGGCCACAAAGTCATATTACATAATAAAAACAAATGAGTCTCCTAAAATGTATACCGATTGTTATACATACATGCATAAATATGTATACTCACACGTCTCTGTGAACAAGATATTCCAGACAAGGCTTTTGCAGAATATCAAGAAAAGAGTATGCATGGATCATAGACAGCTGGGGCTTCCTTCCCATTTTTATATATATATATTTTTTTTCTATTTTCTCTGGTCTTTTTATTTCTTATTTTCCAGGAAACTCAATAGTTTCAATTTTCCATTTGATTATTCTCTCCGTAGTGGACAGCCTTATTGAGTATACAGTTGTGAGAGTTTATCTCAGTACAAATTTCAGTTTCAGACATTGGGGTTCCATGGATGTAGCTGCAGTTGTTTCCCTTGGCATAATCAAATTATCCAATCTTGACATTTCACCAGCTTTACTTAACCACTGTAAAATTCTCCAGGGCAAAATAATTATAATCAACTCATGAACAACTTTTGGCTTTTTAACCTAATCTTGTCACTCATTTTCCATCTTGTAAGCATGAGCTTTTGGCATTTGCATATGCTTGTCCAAGAATCAAAAATATTAATAAAAATTTTCTCACTTGTTCTTGAAGAATCCAGTTATGGCTTATCATTACTCATTTGTTGATTCTCCTAGGATAGTCCAGATGCCGAAAGTTTCTTCATAACCCACATCACATAATCATGATTAAGCTTCGCTACCAATGACATTCTTCAATAAGAAAGAGAACATAGAGAGGAGATCATGTACGCTAGGACGGAAAGAGGGAAACTTCCTACAGCCCATCACTTTCTTCCAAAAGCTAAAGGGCGAAAACATGCCATGACCGAGCCAGTTCAGAGATTATTAAACGAAAAATGGCAAACTAGATTTTACAATGAATTTCTGTTTTCTCTGAGGGATGAATATATAAAAATCAGAAATTCGAACCACACAAATCCACATGGGTGAAGAAAAATGTAATAATACAGAAAATTGGATTTTAGATTTAAAAATTAGTAGGCAGGCATACCTAGGCCCGTCCTTGTCTTTATTCTACTTTGAATTTTTGTTTAATTTATATGTATACTAAATAAGTTTATCTTGATCCATCTTTCTCTGCTCAAAGTCCCATGGTAACATGGTCCTTGGCTTTGCTCATCATCTCTTCTCTGCTGTACTCCATAAAAATATAAAGAATTAATATTCTCTTCAAGTCTTTTTTATCATTTTTTAAATTAATGTTAACATATAATATAATTAATAATTAATAATTTAAATTATATCTTAACAAAATTTATAAATTAATTTGTATTTTATGATATAAATTAAAAAAATTAAAATACAATCTCAACTATTTATTAATAATTATATTGTATGTTAATATTCACCTAATTACAGATAGAAAAGAATAAAAGAATATCTTCGTTCAAATATAAAATTTATAAGATACAATATAAAAATAAAAAAATTATTATTTTTTATAAAATATTTTATTAATTTTTACTTAAAATTTTAAAAAAATATATTATTTTTAAATATTTTATATTTATTTAAAATATAAAAAAAATTATTATTTGATTTTGTTCGTACAAATATTGAGATAGAATCTAAATTGCATTCACATAATATATAAAAAAATTATAAAATTAAAAATATTTGTCACATGTGTTATATAATTTATTTATTTTTTTTCTTGGTAAATTTTTTATTATTTTAAGAATATAAAACATGTGATAATGGTAAAATGCTATCACATTAATATAAATCAAGAGAAAATTCATGTCAAATCGAAGGATGGTATGAAAGCATAGAGTAACATGTATACTTGTTCATATAAGGAGACAATATCCAAAGAGAAGAAGAGCAAGACCAACACTATGACACAGACTGGTCAAAACACAAGATTTATAGATAATAGAGTTAAAATTTTAGCCTACTCGGTATCCTCTAGCCTTTTTCCTTAGACCAGAAATATTGAAAAGTAGAATTAATGATGAAGCCAATACATAATAATGTTGTTTGTCCCGATATCAATATCATTCAACTTAGCTCAACCAGCTATTTCAAGGGACCACGATATTCAGTACTGTCACCTGGCTTATTAGGCTATATGATAAGCACTTTTGCTTAATCCACTTGCTACCCAACTTGTATCTTCTACATATATATATATATATATATATATATATAAAGGTGTAAGTATGGTGTGTGTGTATATATATATATATATATATAAAGGTGTAAGTATGGTGTTATGATTAACATTTTACATCATATAGAGATTAATTTTAAAAATTTACAATGGATGAAATGTTTTTATAGCATTTATGAGTATACATATCTTGTTTAATTTATGTTATATTAATTTAAATAAAAAAATTTATATATTAATTAAAGATATATAATATTATTTTTTTAAAGACACATTTTTATACAATGAACCATGTGAACCATCTCATAGCATAAATATTTGTATATACACATAACATGAAATGTAGAGTTTAAATTTCGGCTTCCATTTTTCTAGGAGGATATGTGAATGAATGAAAGGTGTGATTTCCCAAGTGATTTTCCTCTCGGAGGTTCGACAATAATTGTCTTGAATTTGATTCTTCGATCAAATAGAAAGGAAAGGATACGAAGAATTCTTGTAGATGCCCAAAAAACAAACATAAAAATTCAAGCAGAATCTAGCGCCCTTTCACTTTCAGCCTTTTACGTGCAAAAATGTCCCAATGAACATTTGTTTCACTCATTGATTTGATTGGTCGGTTTTTGATGTTATTTATCTACTTATTATTTAAATAATATTATAGATATGCTATAGCCAATTCTACTTGGACTTCTAAAAACATTTTAGGTTATCTACTTTGAACTGTAATCATCCCTAATCCTATAATTAGTATTGACTTAGTTTATTTGTCTCTAATGCCAACACTGACTATGATTCCATCGTCATCTAACATAGCTTTCTTCTCAAATTTAAAAATACAATAGTTCGAACGACGCACAAATAACTTGTAACTTTATGATTATATAAAAGTTAATTTATGTATACGATATTACTATAAGAAGGTTATAACTGTAGAAAGAAAAGGTTGTTGAAAGGTGGAGCAAATGGCATGCACCCACATGAACATGGTAGACAATTCTCTCAATGTACTAAATAGGCTGTATGCCATCCCAATCTTACAATACAAGAAAATGTGAATGAATAATAGAAAGAAAAAGAGAAGAGAGGACAAAAAAGGTGATGGCATCTTTGAAATTGAAATTGAAGTTGGCCTTAGTTGATTGGATTATTAATCAGCACGCGTGGTAGGCTATTGGAGAAACAAGCCGTAGAGCTGTGGACCCTTATAATTTAGCAAGCTAGCTTTTTTCTTTTTTACTTTTTGTATTGTCCTCACCATACCATCACCTAACTTCTATGATTATTCATTTCTTCGTCATCCTCTTCTGCTTTGTTCCTTCCTAATTTTTCACAAGGATTTCGCTATCCAATTTCAACTAATATTTTCTCTTAAAAAAATAAATAAAATAAAATAAATCTAATTATTAGAAAGCATATTCTAATAGGGCAATGATTTTTTTTTCTAATAGCTCAATACATATAGTATTTTTATTGTTTATCTTTTTTTATAATTTATAAAAAGAATTTAACCTAATATCACACTTATTAAAAAAATTAATATATCAAAATTATATTAAAAAATTAAAATTGTGTTAATCAATTAATATCATTCTGGTTGTAAATGTGTATTTAATAATAATATTTTAAGTCTGTGTGTGTATAATCTTTTTCTTGTAAAATTAGAGTTCAATAATGAAATTAAATACCCATGTTAGAGCTAGAAATTAGATGGCAATTTTCATGACATTGCTCACCATTTATTATTCATGAAAAAAAAATCATTCAGTCAAATATAAACAACCCGCATGTCGATCTCAATTATTATTGATTGAAAAATTAGGTAAATACTCTTTGAAAGTTTTCCATTGCAACCTCCAAGAAATAGACATATATAAAACTAGTCTCCTTTTCTTTGTGGAAAGATTCTCCATTCGAGCTTATTACATTGTAGCACATTATTGAGCTCCATTGAAAACACAAATATATAATAATGAGACCATGCTGTTGCTCGCTTGGGAGAGACTCTTATTTCAATGCTTGACTTCGAGAATAATATATTTGTGTTCACTATAGTGCTTATTTGTGACCATTATTTATGGGATGTAAGGAGAAATATGAGCCATGATTTGTGAAATATCACATTGTTTTATTAGAATATAATGCCTCGGATGTTCAAAACAGATCTAAGAGGAAATTTGTAACCAAAAAAAAACCAACGATTTAACTTGTTGATATGGGATAATTCTCTATTTCAATATTTACCATATCAATAACTTTAAACAAATACGTATTACATGATCCCACAAGAGAAATGATTTTTAAATTGTCCTTTGCTTTCTCCATCAATCGGGTTGGTCTCATTACAATTTGCAGCTTGAATGCTAAGCCAATTGCTGCCATACATAATAAATGCGGTCATGGTCGACCGATTCAACAAAAGAGTTCTATTCAGATTTTGATGGGATAAGACTTTGGATGCTTATGTGTAGATCCCTCATCAATGATGTGGGGTTAACCGAATATTCAAGTAACACGTGTCACAAACCAATAGAAGTACATGATTTTGGTCCTGTTTTTAACATGTAATTTATCGAAGTGGAAAAGATGTAATGGTCACTTTGTGGGTTGACTTGATGTAGTAGATCATTATTGTTTCGTTAGTTTTAGAGATTCTTCCGAGCCCTATACTTTGTGGTAAGTGGCTGATTAGAAAAAAAAATTATTGAATCTTAAACTTACATAAACTTAATTGTTAAATCTCCATTGATTATGGTAAAAATAGCACACGATTGCTTGATATGATGCCCACCCACACAGCCATCGAACAGCTAATTCTATAAATTTTTTTTTATGGGAAACGCATATATTAATACCATCTTGATAAGGCTATGAAGTTGATATTAATCATTTGATAATATTATTCCCAAATGAATTTTCTTTTTTCTTTTCTTTTTATTATAATAATTTTAATTATTGTACTTTAGTAGAACCATTTTCTTTTGTTTGAAAGTGAAGAAGCATTGGACATATTTTTAAAGAACACATAATTGTCATACGATTCTCTCTCAAAAACACAATCAAATAATAATTTATATATATGTGTGTCTATATATATATATAAAACAAATTCTAAATGATATTATTTAATATTCTATTATCTATCTATTGATTGTCCATTCTACCAAATTAGATGTAATGTGAGCATCTTGAAGATTCAATAATGTTAATCATATCACACAAGTATCCTATTATCACTGATGTATAATGAAATATTTGAAAATTAATTTGTTTATTCTGATGATTAGAGGTAGATCTACAAAATTTTCAACTCTTTGGTGAACCCCTTGTTCACGTGCAAAATACTTGTTTGTCGGCTGTGTGTTATGCCCAAGAAATTGTTTAATTACAACATTAATTAATTAAAACCTTTGAAATAATTAGAAATCTTTTACATACCTTTGTTGACCACCCCAAAATTTGAAGCTCCATTCCAATTACCAATCATCCAGGACATAACCATACACAATTGTGATAAGAATGCAATCGTTTGAAGCTTGTTTAGGTTTTACACCGGATGTTTTATATTATATTTGTTAAGTTACAGGTCAAATTTACATACGACCAATGTTTGTGTATAAATTTGTGCGTGATTTGCTTAGATATATGGTGTCGTATAATGTCAAATTCCAATATTTTAGCTTGCGAATGTTCACATGAAAGAAAGATTTTTTTTTAAAAAAAAAGGGAGATAACATGAGTGGTAGATACTGAGACGTGGTCATTCTTAAAACTTAAAAAAATCCTGAGAGAGTTCCCACATTCAATGCATGGGGGTATGATTTGTCAACTAATACAAGCAGCAACAATTTGGCAAAGGAATCTCTCTTGTTTTGGGCCAAAGCTTATCTTCTCTTGATCCAATACTTTTTTCCTTCATCTTACAACAATATCTTCTCTATCCCACGTTGTTCTATTGCTCCCCTTCTCCCTCTTTTATTATTACTCTGACTTACAACTTCTCTTTCTTATTGTTTTTATACCCTCAACCTCAATTATTGCTTTCCGAATCATTTCATTTTTTTATTTTCTGAAGTCGAAAGCAAAAGCATCTTTTTACAGATCATTAGTGAACCCCCTTTTTTATGGTTTATTTTAGAGAGGTATCTAAATTTTGAGTTTAAAAATCATGATCAATGCTTGCACCAAGGAGAAAATGACACGAGGAGGCCAGCAAATGAGTGAAGGATCACATGGAAGGGGGCATTATTGGAGCAGATTTGCTTTGAGAATTAGGGAAGAGAAGAGACAAGAATCCTGAGGTTGATTGCATTTACCCTTGGAGGAAGGGGATCTGTTTGGTTAAAAAGAAAATTAAGAAATAAAAAAATATGGAAAGAGAGAAGGAAGCCCATGACCATGCGTTGGATTGGGTTGTTTTGTTTCAAGAAATGATTGTGATTTGGAGTTGTTATGTTCTTTCAAGTACAGGTAAGAATGGATTTTATACCTATTTCCTAGAAACTTGCAAAATACCAGATGCCACCTCTGCCAAGTTTATCCTTTTATTTTCTATTCGGTGGACTATTTTACTAAGACATTGATACAGAATTTAAATCTAACAGTTGCAGATTGAATAGAACATTTAGGCTTCATGTTAGAGAAGCCTGGACACCAAGAGAATATTTTCTTCTCCTCCTTCCAGCAAGTGAGAAATGCTTAATGAAAAAGCACTTATGTCATTTCAACAGCTTCCAGGAAAGGAAAGTGGGAAATAGAGAATGACAAAATGGGCTTCTAGCTGCCTCAGAAAACACATCCCAAGAGGATTAAAGTCGTCCGTGCAAAGAGTAGGCCTGAAAAACAAAATGTGAAAGGACCCAGCTCGGTCTATGATCCAGTTGGGTTCAAGCAATTCACTTTAGCCAAAAATGTTTTTGATCTCGACTTTGGTACGTTTTCTAACACCAATGTGGCGTCGCTCCTCTCTCACTTCCTATTTTCGATTCATAAAGCCCAGAATTCTGTCGACAAATTTGGTACACAACACTTGGCAAATATCCTTTATCGTCCTCTCCAACCTATGAGACCTTTTATATCAATGTCAGCATACCTTCCATGCAAACGAAGGTTTTTATTTGTATTACTTAATTATTTGATTTTTGTTTTATATTTTTCATTTTAGAATCCCGGTTATTTTGCATACTGTTTACGTGGCCGACTGATTATTTTGTTTCTGCAGAACCCCATTTCTGGTTTCAGGGTCCTTCAAAACACAATTCTTTTCTCAGAGTTCAATTCAATAGCAGAAACTTTCTTGGATTTAGTTTGAACTTTGCTAGGAGGAAACATAGAAGTAACTACTATGAAAATGTTTTAATTTGGATATGTTTGGAATTGAGGTGACATGACTTTTAATCCCTACAAGATGAAGTTCCATGTACTCAAATATAAGTAGATTGATGTGTTTGACGTACTTTCTAAATAAATTTTCTGAATGTTACATGAACCAAAGTTGGACAGAGGGAGACTAATTGCATGACTGAAGTTAATTGCGTCTCTTAAACTACATAAAGTAAGCTTGAAGTGCGATAGCGTATATAAAAGTTTGAATGAGCTTTCACATTTGTGTGCTTATTCAATATAATTTTTCCGGACTTCTTGTTCCTCCAAGCTGTGTCCTGCCATTAACTGAAGAGAATGTAGAGACAGTGTTGGATGAGGCAAGGCCTGGCTTGATGGAGGTAATGTGGCTTTACCCGAGATAGACGGCCTTCTTGTGGTATTGAAGTTATGAGGAGCATGTGGATCATGTCCGAGCTCAACAATGAACCAAACGTGGAAATCAAAACCAAGCTCCGCGATAAAATACCAAAAATTATGGCAGTGGAGCAAATTCTGGACACTCAGACAGGACTTGAGCTAAATTAGGAGAATGTTGAAAAGGTTAGACAATAAATCCCATAAAAAAATGTGCTACTTGCATATGATTTCAGTGAAATTGTCTAATGCCACATAATTTTATAGCATTACGTTATCTGATGAAAGTTTTCGGTATCATCACTACCACAATACAAGACTTGGAATGCACAAGCACATGAAAGGATTCAAGTTAAAGTGACTACGGTTGTCTCTTTTGGAATTTATGTTTAGAGGGAAAATCCAGTATATTTTCCCTCGCTCCCTTTTGATTCTAGCAATTGCAATTGCCCACTTGAAAATCATGATCTCTGTTGAAAAAATATCCATTTGTAGCTTCATGGATTTGCAGTTTATCAAAGGTCATTTTTCACGTCTATGGTTTAAGTGAAAGAGTAATGCTTCATTGTGAAAATGATGAAAATGGTTTCCTTTTACATATACTTGGTAAAGTTCTTAATTTCTGCTCCTAACAACCAAAATTTATAATCCTGATTCTCTCCTCCTATTTTGTCTCTGCCAGTAATAGTTCTAGTTACTCATTTCACGACGATTTTTAATAGTCAGTACTACACTCTTACCTACCAAGATGTTAAAAAGTTTGCAACGCCTAAAACCCATTTTCTTTCGGGTTCTTGCCCAGATTTGTGGGTACAGGAGGTGGAATACTTTAGCTGGTTCAGATAGATGGCTATGTTGTCGAAGTTCGGCTTAGTGGACATACAGCTGGTGTTATAATCATCCGCGTGGCCTTAACACAGAAGTTGAGGTAAAAAATACCTTCCATTGCGGCAGTCCAGTTGATAGATTGACGAAGAATCAAGGTTAACATCATCAACTGTAAAGCAAAGAATAGACAAATAATTTACTGGTGAGTTTCTATCATACCCGGAATGCAAGTGAATATAAAAGTTCACAACCTGGAAAATATTTAGTTTCCTCACACGATGATCTATGCTTGCTGTAAACCTCTGTAGCTGTTACTGAGAAAAAAATTTCTGCAACACTTACTGCATGTCGCCAATGAGCACTTAGATTTGAAACCAATTTGTTCAATTTATTTGTAAAGAGAAACACATAACATGCAGACTGCTGTTATGCTTAATTGACTAAGCCAGGGTTCTAAACAAGACATGCAGACGGTTGGGAATCATGACTTGGCTCATTCCCTTGTTCTGCTGGGAAATGAGAAATGTTGAGACCAAGGAACCGATGCTTGAGAACAAGCACGCAAGGTTGCTTCTCTTTGTAAAGCATAATTAAATTACACGATGGTGGCAGTACAAGATTCCCAAGTAGTATTTCAAAAAACAACGATAGCTTGCTGAAATTCTGGTAGGCAAACAAAGTATTCAGCATCCTCTATATTAATGAATTAAAATGTTTGTGTCCTCATTTAGTAATCATCTTCTACGTCTCTTGATCCAAAGAATTTCCTCACAACAGCTGCAGCAGCACCAATAAGCATGAAAAGAAACAAAAGATCGAATCCTCCTCCAATGCCAACTGCAACACTTGGACCAGGGGTGAAGAAGGAAAATGGTGACCAACCCCAGCCACCATAGAATGGCACACCATAACCATAGCCATAACCACCGACTAATGGAGGGGCTACTGGGGGATTGATATAAATATTGGTCCTGCCAAGAAAAAGAACATAATTACCTTAATACTTGTACAAGAAAGTCAGATTCATTAGTGAGAGACATCCAGTAAGTCTCTAAATATGATTACCAGATTTCCCATCTCAGCAGCCAAACTAATCAAAATGTCTTGGGAGCATATGAAAAATTTACTGAATAGGTACTAAGATTTTTAATTGGTTAGAAATTAGAATAAGCTTCGCATAATCCAAATCCTAATCGTCTAGCTGATAAAGTTTAGCTAGTGCAATGGACATATCGGTTTCATGTAACTTTATCAGCTTTATCTCAGAATTAAGCCAAGTACAAACGTGGACCAGCTGTCCACGGGATTAGCAAAAGCAGGCCCGTGAGAAACAAGAGTAACAAAACAGATTTGCAATATATATCTGAAAATGACTATAGCCAGTGAAGCACCTTGGCCCCTCAAACAACCACATCTTAATAGACCTGACTAAATTACAACCCTTCTCAGTTGACTTGGTTAAAGATTGGAATTCCACTGTTACAGACACCAAAGAGATTCATGAAAATGTATCTTTTTTGTACCATAGGGCTGCTACCCAATGTAAGGGCTCTCTTATGACAGCTAATCAGCTATTAATCCTTCCCAACAATTAGTTCTCTGAAAAGAGTTAAGTATATTGTACAGAGAGGAAGTGCCAAAACGGAGGCAAAACAAAAAAAAATGAGTATATAATCCACTTGCAACCGAAGGATATTAGATTTTATTTACAATTCATCTTTTTCTCAACCTCACAATCACAAAAGTCTAATTATGATTCTAAATGGGATAACAATCTGCATCAGCTGTGCTCACTCTGTCAACAAGTGAACTTCTAGACAACGCAAACAATTGAGACCAAGACATATCCAGGCTGACACATATGTCAAGAGACTCTGAAAACAATTTACTGCAATAGCAATTTTTAATGGATGCAAACGCAAAAATCTAAGGAGCTGATATTATAACTCTATTGGAGTTTGACATGATTGCATTATTAAAACTCCAAGCAATTAGAGGAGTTTGCAGCTCAAGGTTTCCTAATTATGGCTGAAAAGACGTCATCATCTTTTGGTATGAACAAAGCTAGTGGTACTAGAGAGTAAAAAGAAAAAATGAGGTGAAAATGGGTACTGTTTACTGCTCCCTTCTTACTGCTACTCGTAAGTAATATTGATCAGGTGGCAGAAACAAACGACTTATTGTTTAAAGACAAAAGAAATCATATCTTTTTCTCAATTTTTCAGAATAATTGCATTCATAGATAAAGAGGAGGTATGATCACTATTAAGAATTCTCATCATTTCAAAACCCACCAATTTCAAAACAATTATAAATTGTCCAATCTAGCATTCTATATTCATCAAAATTATTAAACCATATCAAACTATTCTTAATTGCCAAACATTTCTCTCATAAATTGAGTATCAGAACCAACGGTAATCTCAATCAATGAATAAAGCATATATTGTAATTCAAAGTTCAACAAAGCTACCTTGAATTGCTATAAGATTTTGAGGATGAGCGAGGACTCGATGACCGGAAAGCCTGACCACCAACTCTGCCGCCACTCTTGGCAGCGTCTGCATCACCAACTGAACCCAGTGTTAAAACCCCAGCTGCCAATGTCACTATTGCTAACTTTGCCAAGTGGTTCTCATTTTTCCTACCCAAAATAATAATAATAATAATAACAATTCAATCTACCTATTCATAGAAAAAACTGTTAAACCAACTGAATTAACTGTAAAAACTACCAGGAAGTCTCTTTCTGGTCATCTGTTCGGTTTCTGCAAGCGACAACAGTAACATAAGTTAGAATCTTAGTTCTGGGTTTGTGGGTTGGTGTAAGGGCGTTGGTTAAGAAGCCTTGTTGAGATGAAGCTATGGACATGTTATATATTTGTTGATTTTGTGTATCAAAATTTGGAAACTGTTCCCAAATTCAGTTCTTTCTTCCGCAAGAAATGGAAATACAAGGATTGCTGCAGAAATTTTGTACTTGGATGTTAGAGATGAGAAAGCTCGTATATTTCCTGACACTGAGTTAGCCACGTGGTTAGATCGTAATGGAAGAAAGAGATGTCATGAATTACTTGCATCTCCTTGTTACAGAATAAAATAGTCAGCATAAGACAAGTGGCCCATGGGCATTTTCGAAAAATGGGATCATCACTAAGGTTACTGTATAACGCCCTGATTTTGTTTTCATCAATCCAGATCACTAGAATGTCATAATTTGGGCCTTCAATGACCCGTGAAGAATTGGTATTGTTTTGGCATCACTGTCAAAATTTGTGTAAAACAAGCCTTAGTAGTCAATGTATTCCTGTGGATTCTTTTTCTATTCACGTTTTCACACACTGTTTGTTGCTGGTTGGTTGGTTGGTTGTCATCCGCGTTTGCACCCATTGTGCACATCAGTTTATCTGAACTGACAGTCTTTTAAACCAAGTATTTGATAACATATTTAGTCCATATTTCCTTCCTTGAACTTTTATTTTAATTCTTTTTTATTACATGTTTTTCACTCAAACTGTCCTATACACGTTTTTTAATGTATTCAATGTTCTCAAAGTTGGATACATCAACTCGTCTATTCACTACTTGTTTCCTTTTCATATGATAGAATTGTTAGATTATTGATTTACTATTTAGATTGCCTTTACTCTTGTAAGTTCACATCGAAAAATGGGTAGGCTAACATGGTCTTGCCAAGTCTTCTGCATTCAGTTACTGCTTTTGTATTCACAGAGTTAATGGAAAACTTTGCTCTCATGAATAGAGTTTGGCATTGCTCCAGCTTAGGAAACTCTTTTCCTTTGCTTGTGATTATTCTGACCCATGGCAACAATCATATCCAAAAATGAAGTACTGGAAAGAGGAAACAGACTGCTGCTTATGGGATGGAGTAACCTGATTGGGCTCGACATCAGCTGTAGTCGCCTCTGTGTCCAAATTCCTTTCAACAACAGCTTTTTCTTCCTACCTACCTGAAAAATCTCAACCTAGCTTACAATGATTTCAGTTATTCTCATATTTCTTCTGATCTGAAACACCTTACCCTAACACAACTTTCTCCATTAGACTTTTCATTTAATCAAGTAAACGGTTTAATTCTGGATATTTTTGCAAACCTAACAAAACTTTCTTATTTAGACTTTTCATATAATCAATTAAGTAGTCGAATTCTTTCTTGTTTAAGTGGACTTCAAAATGTAAATACTATTTTGTTTTCTTCTAACTGTCTCGTAGGGATTATTCCATCTTGGCTCTTGGCTATTTACTCAGCCATCATTACAACAAATTGACCCTGGTCAAAACTAACTAATAGCCTCAAATCAAAGTTCATTATTTGTGTTAGGTTAACATGCGAAGTTGGCTTATTCAGTGTTAAAATTGTTGAATTTGATGAACGATATCTTATAAACAATGTTATATAAATAGTGTGCATGAATAGTGCTGCATGATGGTTATTTTGTGATCAATAACTTGCAAATATATATGCACACACTCAAAAAGTTTAATCCAACAAGAATGATCGTTTTATGTTTTTAAAGTTTTTTGAATAAATATATTATTTTTTAAATTTTTTTGAGAGTATTAGCCGTCATTCTTTTTTAAAGTAAATACAAATTATATTTTTTTGAATAAAATTTACTCAAATATTTTCTATTAGGAAATTTTTTAAATTTTTTTTCTCTACAAATTTAATTGTAAAGCTCTCAAATTTTTATTGTCATTAGTAGTGGACGTATCTTTCAAAAATTTTATTAAAATAAATTTAGAGTTTTAAAATAAAATTTTTTTAGATGAATCACTTAAAATTGAATTGTAAAAATTTTTGTAAAAAATTATTATTTACAAATTTTTTTTATTATTAAAATATTTAGGTGGTTTTGTTCATTTTGAAGGTTTTTATTATGTAAAGAGATTCTTTATAATTTTTTTTTGTTAACAAATAATGTTTTTGTTTAATTATTGTTTCTTATTGCTTTGTGTTGGGGTTTGGTATTGCTAGATTGGTAGTGAAATAACCTATTGAATTTGATTGATTTAGATATAGTAAATTTTAGTGTATTTTAGTTGCTAGATAGAGATTTAATTTTCTCATATGTAAAACCTTTCAATCCTCTTGAATTGTTAAGAATCTAAACTTAAGAGTATATGACTTATGTCTCACTTTCTTGAAACGATCTCATTGACAGAGTAGAACTTAGCATGTTCACAAAATTCCAAAATCTGAAGGTACTCGATCATTCCCAGAATAGTTTATCAGTGCGCACCACAATGAAGGCCAACTCCACATTTTCCAAAGTGATTTCCCAAACATCTGAAGACCTTTATACCAGGCCTTCAATTCAATTGGCTTCAAGGATCACTTCTGGTTCTACCACCTTCCATGAAGTTCTTTACGGTTTTAGACAATAAATTGACTGGAGAGATTCCTTCATCCTTTTGCAATTTTAGCTCTCTTCGATATCTTGACTTGTCGAAATACGCTATTAGTCTTGGATCTGCGACTGACCAACTTTAGCGGCCTTATTCCTCAAACAATCACTTAGAGGGACCAATACCACCATCTTTGATTAATTGTAATTACTTGGAGTTATGGACGTCGTCAATAACAAGATCAATGATGCATTTCCACATTGGTTAAAAACTCTTTCAAAACTACAAGTTCTATCTTGCGATCTGATAGAATCCACGCTCCCATGTCAATTACAACGCAAGACTTCCCTTCTCTAAGTTACTAAAGTTGAAGATGATGAAATTTTGTGTTTTTCTATGTCACCTTGAATATTTTAATACAAATGAGTTTACATATGTACACGAGTAGATTGGAAAGCAAGAAACCTGACATGTGGTCTGCCTACACCTGTATGAAACTTGGAGTAATAGAGCCCTAGGATCAGACTTTGTAACAAGGGCAGCACGACAAATGAGGACTGTAGCAGTAGCTGTTTTCTCAGGTGAATATGTCAATTTCTTCTTTATACTTGCTTGTCCTTATGTCAGCTGAGTTGTAATCTGATTCTGAGCTGTCTTCCAGGTCATGTGCGCGCACCACATAGCAGACATTTTGTTATCTTTCATAAATTCAGCAACAGAAACTCGATCCTTCCCAGAAAGGATTTTCTGGTGTTTTGCCAATCATATGTTTTAAAAATTTTATGATGCAAGGAGATTTTGATAGCTTTGCAGTGGAATAGACCAAACTATTCCAACTATTTACGTTAAAGGAAACATCGTGGAGGTAGACAAGATTCAAACTATTTTTACCTCCATTGATTTGTCGAGCAACCAATTCCAAGGAGGAATTCCTGAAGTGGCTGGAAAGCTTAATGCACTCAAGGAACTCAACTTTTCTCACAACTTTACAGGCCACATTCTAGCATCTTTGGGAAACCTGAAAACTCTCGAATCTCCCCGGACCTATCCTTAAACAAGCTTGTGGGGGAAATTCTATGGGAGTTGATAAGTGTGAGTTTGTAACACCAGCTATGAAATTGGGGAATAAATTGAAATTATACATTAAATATAAATTCAATAGGTTAAGTTTTGTCCAGGGACTGTGTCACTTTTGGAAAAGGAAGAGACAAACAAAAGCAAAGAAAAAACAAAAGAGAAAAAGATTCAAAAAAATTATAAGTTTTCTGTATCTTTTATATTTGTTTTTAGTATTGATAATCGGTATTTGTTTAGCATGCAATTTCATTGTACATGTTTTATAAAATATATTGATTAGATTTTAAAATTAAATTATGACGTTTAAAAAGCTTGATTATTAATTTTTTTTGATAATTTAAAAATTAGAGATTATTACTTATGCATAAATTATACATGATAGTAGTTTAATCCGTGAATTTTTAGAATTATGTATTATGAATTGGATAAAATTGGTTTGTGTGAATAAATTAGATATTTGTAAAGTTATTATTAATTTTTTTTATTAAAAAATATTTAGTTTATAATTTTTTAAATTTAACCTAATAATAAAACTGATTTAGTTAACTACACTCGAGGAAGGTGGATTCTGATATCAACTATCTCATGCTATATATTTAAATTATACGTCTCTTATTCACGTAAAGACATTATTATTATTGTACAACTAAACCAAACTCGCTTACTTACTTGTACTAATTGTTCAGTTGCTTTTATGCTTTCCACTAAGCAAATCATTTTTATATAAGAATGGACGACGGGCATAAACATCCGAGAGTTTCACCCATTTGGTCATTGTCTTTGTGTCAGTAAATTTACATAGAATAGGCGAGGAGAAATTAGAATTCAAGCTAACAAATGGCATTGCATATCAGAGCGGAAAGTAACCAACAACACAGTCCTTTCTTCCAGTGCTGGAAGGCTAAGTACACAATCCTTGCATCCAGCACTGGAAATACACAAGGATACGTAAAGACTAAGTAATCAGACTATAGGAGAATTATGGTATAAACAAGATCTCCTATCTAGAAACTCTTTACTAATTGGAACTTCTTTTGTACAGGGTACGTCAATGAACCAACTGCTTTATCTGTCTATCTTTCTAGCTATGTTTCTTTCGTTCTCTCAGACTGAATAGTGCTGCTGGATCGAGTCAATGTCCAGCCCCTTCAGCTTCACCACTGACTCCATACGTCCCTTGAGTGTGCGGAGCTCTCGAAGCCTACAACCAGAAAGTGAAAATAGAAGAGGGGTCCCAGTTTAGGGTTGAATAAGCGCTAACCAAAAAGAAAAGAGTATGTGTGACACTGTTCAATTCATAGGATGGTTGATTGGAAGCTAATGTACCTTGCAATCTCGGCTAGTCTCCGGGTCAACTCAGCCATCTCAAACAATTCTCTGTAGTTTCTCTTTTCAGGCAAGAGATAAGTAGTTTCTGGTGGTTGAAGACCAAGCAGGATCCTTCGAGCAAGAGTCCATTGAGCATCTCTCTCTTCTTTGCCAAAATCGTTCTCGGGGGTGATTGCAGCCTGTTAACATAGACAAATAAATTTAATGTCAGAGTTTAGTCATCAACAATTAAGGAAAAAATTCTTAGATTCACTTTAATAAAATTTATTCTAGTTGTATAAACCCAAATGATATATGTCAGTGCACCTTATTTGATAAAGTGACAACTTATACATGCAATATGTCCCCAAGAAATCAGAAAGTTTCATAAACGAACCAAAATTCCTCCCATCATAATTGCTCATAATTTCTGAAGCAAAATATCATCGAACTTGAACTTCAGAAGTGCAAGTTTGTCGGAGTGCTCATACTTCACAAGGAAGATATAAATCAAACCAAATAACAACATACCTTAACAGCTATCACACTTATGAAACTGAACTGAAATGGAAACGGTGATCAGCATATGTTAATCCCCAATCCATTTACCTGAGGACACTCCCAGCACCTCAGCCTCTTTAAGAATTTCGCCACATCGGACTTGTTCTTCCTCCATAGCTCTTTCACACTGTCCAAGAACTTAATCACCTGGAACAGCTTCTTCATCCATAGCTCGGAGACGTACGTGCAAACACCTAATATCATTCAACAATCCCAAAAGCTAAAGTATCCAAAAGGCGCATTACACAAACCGATACGCTCTTCACTAAGAGAAAGAAAGCATTACCACACCCAATTCTGATTTCCAAACGAGACTTCATATCAATATACAGATACCAAAACAACAAGAAACGTAACATTTGAAGTTCATTTTCTTCAATTTTTCAGTAACCAATCATATTATTTCAGAATCTAAAAAATACGAAGAACCCGTAAAATCTATGCACACAAAAGCTCTTAATCACTTAAAGAGAACATGAAACATAACCCTCAAAATTTAATATTCGATACCCGAATGCCCACCGATCATACATGATCATAAGACAATCAATAGAAACAATACTCGTTCTCTTCAGATCTTACTACACAGCCGTTAACATAAGCTGCGCAAGATCGATAGTACACCAACAGACATAGTTAAGTCTTCTAAATGTTTGATACTCAGAAATGAAAAACAAAGGAGAATAAAAATTCCTACCCATTGTTTGTCTTTGAGCTTCCCGTGCTCTAGGGTTTCAGACGAGGGGCTGCAGCTGCAGATATGTACCAAAGAGCGTTGACCAACCGATTTGGAGTACGTACGAGGTAATCGTGTCTGAAACTACGTACCAATTAGCTCTCAATACTATTTAATTAGTTAAAAGGGCCTTCGACAACTGGGCTGCTTCCAAATCTTTTTGAGTACTACAATTAGATCCCCATGTACAATCTTTCTACACTCCGGTTTTTTAAAATTCACCGGAACCCAAGTTATTACAGGAGTTCCCAATGGAAGTGGGGCTGCATAGAAATATATGAAATTTGAACGAGAGATAATTATGTGATCAGTTGAATACAAATGATCTTTTTTGATCAAAATTCACTTGTACATTATACTTGTAAATCTAATAAAAATTCCTTTTGTCTTGGACTCTTAGCCTTAGGGTATCATTGGTATTGTCATGCAACTAATCAACTATAATAGACAAATTATAAAACTGGAAGACACTAATCAACCAATCGTTGGTATTCCCAATGCTATTTCCTCGAAATTGCAATTATAATACAGGAAGACACTGAGAGCAAGACCTGGTGCTAAATCAATCTTCAATGTCAGTCCCACCTTCCATTATATCATAATGTTGAAGATTGAAAAGTTCAAAATGTCAGTTCCTGGAAACTTACGGCTGAAAAATTTTCCCACCCGTCATTTTCTTCCAGTAATATAAACATTAGTGTTTGTCATTCCATTTTTATCAAGACTTAAATGAGTAGTCCTTACGGCAGATTAGAAGTAAAGAATATGGGAGTGTCTCATACGATATCTACACTATATGCACGAGGGGTCGGGGGAAAAAAGAGGGATTTTAATTGTAAGATATCTAATGAAACCCTCGTGAATCAAAAATAGAAATTTTGACAAAAACTTCTTCCGAGAAGGGGTTAGATAGGGTCATTTCTCAAGAATCATAGCTAAGGGCATGACCATTTAAATCCGAAACCTACATGTGTGATGGATTCTACAAAAATTGTTTGAAATTTTAAATTATACTAATTTTAAAAAACTATTCATGAATTTTGTGTTTGTGATGAAAGCAAAGACTCAGGGATATTTTTTTGTGAAAAAATTATATTCTTGGCCAAAGTTAGGTGAAATTTTTAGGTTGGATTATAACCAAAAGGGGTTGTTAAATCATTTTACTATAAAATCCTTAAATAATAGTATTTTCTTCAATCTCAGCCTAGCTCTCAATGATTTCAAATACTCACATATTTCTTGCATGTTAGTCTGAAATCAAAGTTTCTTCAGCAATGACCCAAATATCACTTCCATATTTATCATACATCATCTAATATTTCCATATTAGATGGCTTAGACCAAGACTTGGGATTGAGACTTGAATTAGTATAATTTTTTTACAGGAAAATGGACCTATGCTTTCTTGTCACATGATGAAATAGTTACAGTATTATTTACTCACTATTTCTCTTCCATTCAAAACCAACTCCCAATTCCAAGTTCATTATTTGAACCTGAGAATCTAATTTATCTCTTTTCTTTCTTCAAACAATCTCAGCGGCAATGTAGAACTTAACATGTTCACAAAATTCCAAAATCTTGAGATACTCGATCTTCCCCGTAACAGTTTATCAGTGAGCACCACAATGAAAGCCAACTCTTCATTTTCCAAACTTTACGAGTTGCTTTTATCCGCCTGCAACGTAAGTGAGTTCCCAAACATCCTAAGACCTTTACGCCAATTGCGGTGGTTAGATCTTTCCGAAAACAAAATTCATGGCAGAATACCCAACTGGATGTGGGACGTGGGAAAGGAAAGTTTGTATTACCTAAATCTGTCGCACAACTTCCTAACAGGCATAAACTTATTCCGTGGAAAATCTTGATAGTCTTGACCTTCAATTCAACAGGCTTCAAGGATCACCTCCGGTTTCACCACCTTCCATTTCGGTCTTTTACATTTCAAGCAATAAACTGACCGGGGAGATTCCTTCATCTTTTTGCAATTTAAGCTATCTAGTAAATCTTGACTTGTCCGAAAACAACTTGCGTGGAAGGATTCCAGAAAATCTAGGAAGCTCTAAGTCGCTAACGGTCTTGAATCTGCGTCGGAACAAATTCCACGGCCCCATTCCCCAAACATTTGGAAATGGCAGTAGCTTGGGGATACTAAGTCTTAATAGCAATCAGTTGGAGGGACCAGTACCACCATCTTTGGTTAACTGTAGTTACTTGAGAGTTCTAGATGTTGGAAATAACATGATCAATGATACCTTTCCACATTGGTTAACGACTCTTTCACACCTACAAGTTGTTATGTTGCGATCTAATAGATTCCATGGTCCCATTGGAAGTTCAAATACAAGAGTTACCTTCACTGAGTTACGGACACTTGATCTGTCTCGCAACCAATTCTCCGCTGTTTTGCCTACCTTATATTTTAAAAATTTTGAAGCTATGATGCATGGAGATAATGATAGTATGGTTGGGGAATATATAAAGGAATTTTTTGTTGATGACTCTTATTCAACGGTTTTAACTTTGAAAGGAAACGATAGACAGATGGATAAGATTCAAACCATTTTTACGATCATTCATTTGTCGAGCAACCGATTTCAAGGAGAAACTCCAGAAGTGTTCGGAAAGCTGATTTCACTCCAAGGGCTTAACATTTCTCACAACAGCCTCCAAGGCCCCATCCCACCATTGTTTGGAAATCTGAATTCTCTTGACTTTCTAGACGTGTCTTCAAACAAGCTCGTGGGGGTGATTCCATGGGAGTTGACAAGTTTGAATTTTCTTCAAGTTCTAAACCTGTCGTACAACCAACTTGAAGGACCAATTCCTCGAGTGAACCACTTCGGTACCTTCCCAGATGATTCCTACATTGGGAAGGCCGATGTCCCACTGAGAAGACACCACAGTCATCCCTCATAAAAGAAGATGATTGGGAGTCTGCAAGTGGATTCGGTTGGAAAGCTGTGTTGATAGGATATGCATGTGGAATGTTGTTAGGAGTGTTTATACCATATGTTGCAATATCAACTGGAAAGCCTCGCTTACTTGCAAAGATAGCTGAAGGAGTGTTTTTATTAAATAAGTTGTGTCTTCAATTTTCTCTCAATTACAATACTGATCAAGCATTCATTCATTTGATGATGGTGTAAAATAGTGTTATAAGTCATTTACAAAGAATAAATTATGAATGTTGATATATAGTATCATTCAATTTTCTCTTTTAATTATTATTGATGACAGAAGTAGTTTAATAAGGGGTGTGTGATATATTATATTTTTATTTTATCTAATATGGGTTTGAATTTTTCATCATTTCAGTGGTGGAATCAACCTGGAAAGGTTATTTGGAAAGTCCTCCTTGACTCTTAGATGTTTCTCGTTTTCCTTTGCTTTTTCTTCTTCGTTGCTTATGTATTGATATTCTTGTTGTACTTTTACATTACATGTTCGTATTTGTTGAAGAAAACAGTAGCTTATATATGTATAGAATGTTAATAAATGTGTGTATGTGGAGACACATCAATAATCTTGTGCAAATGATGTATATCAATGAAAGGTAACATAATTATTTTATGCTTTATGCGTGAATTCGTTGCATACTATTCATGCACAGGCATTATTATTATACGACTGGATCAAACACACTTACCATTCCCCATGATTCAATTTCAAGCAGAATTCGAAGCAACGTGTAAGAAGTCTATTTAGGCCGGTTTTACTATGATCACTCTAAGCTTTTTGCTTAACAAGGAACTTCTGAATTCAAATGAATGTATGGTGCGGAAGCTTATTATGAATTGGTGGAGACTGTCGTAATTATGTCTAAAACATATAAAAGTTAACGGTCTCAACACTCGAAATCATCCTGCCTTGCAAGCCCTTGGAGTAGCAGGAAGAATGTGAACATATTAAGAACTACCATCATTCACAACATCTCCAGTCATTCCACAAGTGTGCTTCCTCTGCTACAAATGCTTTACAATTTCATATTTTTGAGCTTTATACAAACAGCAGTTGCTATTATTATGAACAATTTGTCCGGTTTAAGTTTAGAATGAGGGTAATAAAATTTCTTCCTTCTGACAAGCAGTATATGAGGCAGACCAACGTGGAAACACTCCGGTAAACCGTCATCCTTCTCAATCAACTCTGCTACAGGAAGGGAAGCTATGCTTGCATCCCTGTGTTGTCTTGCCCAAGTGAAAGAGCAGATGGGTGCATGTTAGTACCCATTCAAGTCGCAGGTTAGTCTCCTTAGAAATGGCAATTTTCAATCAAATGATCATTGTCATCGTCCATGTTAACATTAAATCTGGAAATGCAGAGGTAGAAATGAATATAAACACAAGCAGTAGATAAGCAGTTCACGATAAAAGCCATAGCCATACATACCTTAAGAATGGAAGGGTTGGTTGTCAAGGCATGAAATTTAGCTATAAAGAACGAATTACAGTATATGTAATTTGGGCCTTTTTTTATGGGTATATAACTATGTGCATGCTTCAGTAGTACTTCCCAAAGTCCTCTGTTCACCTGCATTTCTTCAGCGCAAGGGAAACCAATATTTCAGTTCTTTCATTTGTTTCATTAATTGTTTTTTATACACAGCTCTCAAGTTTGTCTTTACTTCAATTCAATAATTCCTTGTACTGATTGTTCAGTTGGTTTAATGTTTTAGGATATAAACATTTTTCACTCAAGCCAATCAATTACACATAACACTTTGACAAGCATAAACATCCGAGCTTTTGACACTTTGGCCACCGCCATTTTTAGACAACTTTATGTCTTGGAAATTTTAGATAGAATCACATTAGCACTGGGATATGTGAGAAAAGCATGGGGAAATTAGAATTGAAGCCAGAAAAATGTGTAATAAGTGACTTAACATTGCATTGCGTTGCGTTGCATATCAGAGCGGAAAGTAACCAACATTACAATCCTTTCTTCCGGTGCTGGAAAATACACAATCCTTGCATCCAGAACTGGAAATCAGCAACGATAAGTAAAGGAAAAGTAAACAGACTGGGAGACTTATGGTGCATACATGCTCTCCTATCTAGAAACTCTTTGCTAATTAGAACTTCTCTTGAACAAGGTGCTTCATTGAACCAACCCCTTCATCTCTCTGTCTCGCAATGTTTCTTCCAGTTTATCAGACTGTGTAATGCTGCTGGATCGTATCAATATCCAGTCCCTTCAGCTTCACCACTGATTCCACATGTCCCTTGAGTGTGTGAAGCTCTCGAAGCCTACAACCAGAGAAGGGTTGCAGTTTAGGGTTGAAAAATTGCTAACCAAAAAGAACAGATAGTGTTTGACAATGATCAATTCATATGGTGGTGGATTGGAAGTTAATTTACCTTGCAACCTCAGCCCGTCTCTTGGCCTGTTCAGCAATCTCAGACAATTCTCTGTAGCTACTCTTTTCAGGGAAGAGATTAGTAGTTTCTGGTGGTTGAAGACCATGCAGGGTCCTTTGAGCAAGAGCCCATTGAGCTTCTCTCTCCTCTTTGCCATAATCTTTCTTGGTGGTGAATGCAGTCTGTTAACATAGACAAATAAGTTATAGTGTCAGAGTTAAGTCAAGGAACTACTACATTACAATTTTAGAATTGGAAAAAAAATCTTGTGGAAGAATATATACTTTGTTTTCGAGCAAGTTCAGCCAAGCCTTCCCACTTAAGATGTAACGGATGGCAAACTTCATTATGTCAAGTGGAACATAGAAGACTACACTGTAAAGCCAAATGACACCTGCCCATCCCCAGCCTATACCCTTAATTCTTGCAAAACCCCAGTTAGCATATACAGCTATCAAAGTTGCCACCTGGAAAGTGAAACAATTTCAAGCCTAGTCATTTTTGGCAAAACATGAAACTGACCATCCTTTGTTAAAATACATGTTCTGAAAGAATATTCAAGAGGCAAAAACTGTTACCAGCTGTGCAATTACAAATGCGGTGACTAGGAGAAGACCAGGGCGTTCAGAATATGACCAGCTGCGTGACCGAGTCACGAAAATAAGAGCCTGGCTCACGATACTCACTTGTAGATACAAAGCAGCCATCATTTCATGCTCGCTATTTCTTATAGATCTTACACCAAATTTGTCCTGCATTTGTCAGACACAAAGTATAAGTTGAATAAAATCAAAAAGAAATTTCTGAATGTTTCACCCAGCGGGTATGCCGGCAAAGCAAATTCAATCTCACTTACTGGGAAGAAGTCAGTTTTATGCATGGCCCAGAAGAAAATAACAGTCATCAATGCCAAGTAACCTCCAAGAACAATTCCAGTAGCAAATATCTCTTTCAATTTCCAGCTATCAGGCAAGGGTGATGGCTTCACCCTATCCTTGGAGATTGTCATAATTGTGCCTAGAAAACATAAAAGTTAATGGTCTCAGTACTGAAAATCATCATGTCTTGTAAGCTAAGCCCTGGACATATTAAGAACTCACCATCATTTAGAATGGCAATGATCAAAACCATGAATGGAGAAAAGTCAAACTTCCATATGAGAGCAATAAACATGAATCCAAACTGCATAATTGAGAAAACATAGGAACTATCATTATGCATCACTTTTGATATTCAATCACTTCATTCAAAACCACCGACATATACTTACCACAATACGAATTGTGATAGAGACTGCATAGATCTGCCAAACAGAAAAATAAGGAAACTGAAATGAGTTCTTTGAAATGTAACTCAAAGAATCTTCTAGAAAAAGAGAGAAACATACAGTGTAGTTCTTCATCCTTTGAAAAATAGCTCTGCTAGTCAACACAGCACTGATAATGACACTCAGTCCAGGTTCTGTGAGAACAATGTCTGAAGCACTTCTTGCAGCATCTGTAGCATCAGCAACAGCAATACCTATATCAGCCTTCTTCAGAGCTGGGGCATCATTCACACCATCTCCAGTCATTCCACAAATGTGCTTCCTCTCCTGCAACTTCCTTACAATTTCATACTTGTGCTCTGCAGAAAATGAAAAATAGAAATTATAAGGAACAATTTGCCAAGTTTAAGCTTCAAATGAGAGTAATAAATTTCTTGCTTGTGCAGCATTAGATATGAGGGAGACCCACCTGGAAACACTCCAGCAAACCCATCAGCCTTCTCAATCAACTCTTCTACAGGAAGGGTGGCTATGCTTGCATCCTTGTCTTGGCCAAGTAAAGAAGCAGAAGGGTACATGTTAGTTCCCATTCCAAGTCTTCGTCCAGTCTCCTTAGCGATTGCAAGCTGATCACCTGATCATTGTCATTCTACAAGTTAGCATGATTCAAGGAAGCAAATAACTGATTTAGCAGAGCAGGTTAATGAATTGATTTACCAGTAATCATCTTAACGTTCACTCCAAGATTGAGGGCCCTGCGAATGGTTTCAGCACTGTCATGTCTTGGAGGATCAAAGAGTGGCAGCAAACCAACGAACTGCCACGGAGCACCAGCGGATTCTTTTGTTCTCTCAGGAACTTCCTGCAAAATTTGCAGCCAAGGAAAAATGTGAGTGCTTTCCATTATAAAAAGAAGAAAAAATACAAATCAAATACAAAAAGAATATGAATAGAAACCTGTCTAGCTACGGCTAAAGAACGAAGCCCACGATCAGCATACTTATCAATAATAGCATGGACTTTCTTTTTAAGGTCTTCCTTGGCATTGCAGAGGGTTAAGATCTGTGCAAAGAAATAGAATAGTTGAGAAAAACAAAATGGTGAATGCCTAGTAAACTTTCCAGTCTTTCTGTGTAGATGGGGCCAACTGGATACGGGAATAACAAAGCTACCTGCTCAGGTGCACCTTTGCTTGCTCTGTGCCATTTGCCATCAGAATCAATGTAGGTCAAAGCAGTCCTCTTGTCCACAGGATTGAAGGGGAGGAAATGCATCTCTCTGATACCAGCTCGTGCCTGCATGATGTAAAATACAGGTTTATATTACTACTAAATCAAATTTTTTGTTCAGAGCACAATCAACAAAGATATGTAAGTGTGGAAAGATTAAAACCTCCTTTGGGTCAGCAAGCATTCCAACAATGGCAGCATCAATGGCATCTTGATTTTCAGTTCTAGAAGCCCTGGCCGCAAGCAGAACCACATGGTCTTTCTCCACTCCCTTTGCAAACACCTCAACCAAGTTTTTGTCAACACTCAGCTTGTTAAGGGTCAGTGTTCCCGTCTTATCACTGCATAGGACATCCATACCAGCCATTTCCTCAATAGCAGTCATACGCTTGGTAATAGCACCCTGCTGAGACAGCCTGTGAGAACCAATAGCCATTGTAACCGACAAAACTGTTGGCATAGCAATGGGAATGCCACCAATCAGGAGAACCAAGAGGTTGTCAATTCCATCTCTGTATCTACGGTGCTGAATTGGATACATGACTATGATCTCAACCAACATTCCAACTGCAATGGAACAAATACAGAAGTTTCCAATGGCAGTAAGCACCATTTGGAAGTGTCCAACTTGGTTGGTGCTGTCCACAAGATGGGCGGCCTTCCCAAAGAAGGTATGAACACCAGTGGCTATAACCACAGCCTCAATTTCACCTTGTTTGCATGTTGAACCAGAGAAAACCTCATCCCCAGGATTCTTGGTTACGGGAAGTGATTCTCCTGTAAGGGCAGATTGATCAATCTTTAAAGGATCACCCTCAAGAAGACGAGCATCAGCAGGGATGATATCTCCCAATTTGATGCTAATGATATCTCCTGGAACCAGAATTGCAGCTTCTTGCTCAGTCCACTTGCCATCCCTAAGAACCTACACAAACATAGTCATTAAACATGAGTGAAAAGCTATACACTATACAGGAGGTCTTCGTAGCATGCTTTTTATCCAAAACATTGCTACAGAAATAGCAAATCACTTTCCGAACATTTTAAAATATTTCACTGGATTTTCAGTTCCTATAACAATTAGTCTTATAAAACCACGACAACCTAGCCGACAAATCCATCCAAAATGAATATATAATGCTTAAAATGTTGAATGTCATGTTAAATCGCCAAACTAACAAGCTATTGCATACACATAAATATGAGATTTTGGATAATTTCTCTGCAAACAAAGTTTAGTTCTCTACTGCATCCTTATAATCAACTAAATTACAGTATATTACCTTGGTTTTGGGAGCAAGACCAGCCATAAGAGCAGCGGCAGCATTACCAGCATTGTTTTCTTCAATGAAACTGATGGTAGAGTTGATTACCAACAAGCAAACAATACCAACAAAATCCTGCCAATCCGGAGGCTTCCCATCACCGTTAGCCAAAGCAATGGCCATAATAGCAGCAGCTTCCATGACCCATGAGAGTGGATTCCACATGAAACCCAGAAACTTGAGTATTTTGCTTTCCTGTTCATTTATAAAAGTGATAATTATGAACAACCAATACTAGAATTCAACGAATTATTTTATAAAAACAAATTGCTAGACATTAAATTATCAAATAAAAGACCTTTTTTTCTTCTAGTTTGTTGGGGCCAAAGATTTGAATCCTGTTGGCTCCTTCGTCCGAGGATAAACCCTCCCGTGAACATTTCAGCTGCTCGAACACTTCGTCAATGGGAATGCGTTCCTGTAAACCAATTATTCATTCGTAATTATTAATGCACATAACAAATATGTTGTGCAATTATGCATGCGATTTTCAGGTAGAACATAAGTTCATTGATCTTGTCTCTTTTCAGAAAATGGATGACTCGGCTAAAGAGTTGAGCCTGTGACTCAGAGTGAGTGAACTCGGGAAAAACGAAGAAACGTTGACTAAGATCGTGACAAGATCAACCAGATGTTCTGTCACATGGGACAGTCTCCAGTTTATCGCCATGTGACTGGAGCGTAAATTACACGTTCGCACATGATTCAAGAATTGATTCTCTTGCGTAAATTAAAAAACAAATGAAGGTTAGTAAAGTCAAAACAGCGGGAGCAAATTCGTGAACCCGAGAAATAGAGATTTTATGAATCCGAGAAATAGAGATCGGATATAGTCAGAGCCGTTGAATGCGAAAACGGTTGAAAACAAAAGGGCATTTTTCCAAACAGAGAAAAGGCAAAGGTACCACGGAAAACAAGTACTTTAAAATTCCAAGGAAACAACAACAAAACCAGAGAGAGAGAGAGAGAGTTCTTCATTAAAATCGAAAAATACAGATCAAAATATTAAATAATTCTTCACGTCTTTGGATCCATGTTGTAGGTAATGACTAAGATGGGTCTGTTTGGTTAGTGGGAAAACAAGCAAAGAAAATAGTGTTTCCAACTTTTAACTTCGGAATCCAGATTTTCGGCCACATGACTCTATAGTACGTACGTCTTAGGTAATCGATCAATTCCTTGAAAGGTCATAAATGAAACGTGAAGCAGAAAATTCCTTCTTGGATCAACAACATAGATGATAGTTTAAGAAATTTCTATAAAATAGTAAGGGAATAGATAGTTTAAGAAATTTCTGTAAAATAGTAAGGCAATCTCTCCATTGATCTAAGCTTCAGCCAACGAGAACCACCACCAACAACAACAAACAGAAAACAAAAACAAAAAGCAAGCAGATCTCATCACCCCATATGCAACAAACATTACAGAATTTTTAAGCAATAAAACAAAAGAACGGAAAAGGGGAAAAGTGAACGAAAGAATACCAAATCAACAGTCTCGTTCTTGATCTCCTCGAGAGAGATGCCCTTCTTATCTCCCATCTTCCTCCACTCGATCCCACCACACAAACAAAACAAACAACAGCAGAAGTAGTATTAAAAGATTTCTCAGGAAGAGGAAGAGAAAATAAACAACATTAATGGAATTTCTGTATCTCAAGAAAGAAAGCTTAACGAGCTTTGGCAAGGTAATGAGGTTTCAGCAACGTGTAGGAGTCTTTTTATACTCTTCACTCGGGTCTCTGCGCCGTTTAATCTCTCTTTCACTGCAAGTGGGGCTCACCCTAGTATTTTTACAATTAAAAATTGATAATTGTCGGCCGATGACGATAACGATAGTGGGCCTTTAGGATTTAACCTTCCCCGTCTCGCGCCGTCCCCGTGAATGCATACTTTAACCTCCTTTTGCGGGCTCCACTTCAAATAATACCTACATTTTACACGTAAGCGGGGTAATGTCATGTTTTATGCCCATTTCATTATGTTATTTAGTTAATTATTTTTTAGTCTGTTATGCAAATTTATTTTTAAGAGTATTTATTGGATTTACATGTATATTTTATATGTATATACGTATGTATGTATGTATGTATCCTGGTTTGCTCTAAATTATAAATTATTTTATGATAATAATGTTAGTTATTAATTAGTGTTACGTAGGAGAGATTGACTTTTCATCCCGTTGGACTTCGTCTATGAGTCAAAATCATCCCCAAGGATTTCTATAAAAATAATTCAAAATTAAATTATTTTATATTTATAAATTCAAACAAATAGTTTTTATATTAAAGACTAAATATTTATTGTAATGACTTTTTATCCTGTATTTTTTTGAAATTTTAATAAAAAAAATATAGAGTAAAATAGTCATCACTTAGCTTCTACGTTTTTTGACCGTTGGATTCCCTTAAAAGATATTCAACGCTTTAGATATTTTAGTAATTTCAACAACAACAAAAAAAATTATATATATATATATATATATGTATGTATGTATGTGCGGCACATTGCATCGTCCCATGCAAGCAAAGCATATTGCTTGCAGTCATAAGGTGTGGCCTCGGCGAGGTGTAGAATAAAGATGATGTGAGCGTACACGCCGGTTTCTGGACATGAGCTTGTGTGATTTATCAGCCAAGGCAATTATTTAATTGGTCATGAGCAATAAGTCAGGTCGCAGTATTGATTGATGATTGGCTGTCTCCGCAAGAGCATCTACTCTGTTAATTCCTTTCATTATTCGGAATAATTTTAGATGGAATAGTTTTATTAGGTCAATACAATTGATTTGGTTGAAATTTTTAATTAATAAAATAAAATAAATATTTATTAAAATAAATAAAAAATTTTAAGTATAATTTTATAAAAATTTTATTATATTAATTAAATAATAATATTATTAAAATTTTTCATTCTTTGTTAATAATTTTTTTTAATTTTGTTAGTAAAAATTTCATTCTTAATATCTAAATTCAATATCAATTCTTAAGCATGTTAATAGTTATTGTTAATAGTTATCTTTATTACCAACCCCTCGAGGTTATATTTAATGTTGTCGATAAATAATAATAATAAATTAATATATATTTTTTTCAATAATTTTACCAAACCTTGGGTGGACAAACCCACCTAGGGTTTATTATTCTATTGACTACCAAGTATCGTTCATTTCAATAATTTCAATTATGAACCCCTAATCACATTCATAACACATGCATTAACCACAAAGATGAAGTTACCTAACAATAATACCATTAATTAATATAAGATTTTGACTTCAATTTCTTGGGTTTAAAAAATTTGTGATTGAATTTTCTTACGACATTTATGCGTGGATTAGAACAATTTAAGCTAATTTCAGGCACATAAGTATCCTTTGTCACTTGTGAAAATGTTATATTAATTAGATGACTTTCTTTAATATGTCTCAATCCGGCATAATAATTATAATCATATGATTGAGGTCGTGAATTAGAATTAATAAAATTTAATATTTAATTAAATATAATATTTATGATAATTTTTTTAAATTATTAGAAACTAATTAATATCATAATTTAATTAAAGTTATATTAGATTTGTTATCATCATTGCAAGGAAAGAATGGGGCTCCAACGATGAGACAAAATATATAAAATATTATTGATTGATATATATGCATAGAGTGTATGTATGGATGGATGGATGTATGTATGTATGTATGTATCGTAGACGGTGTGAACTTTACATATTTTAAAAATAAAAACCAGTTGACAAAGTGAAGTGGTACCCGTGTTATTGGGACACGTGGCCGTGGGGACTGGTGCAGGCAAGTGAAACGGAGGCTGGCTAACAAACGGGGGACTGTGATCAAATAAAAAATCGTTAGGAGAAGCTGTTAGATGACTGCTGTACGTCACCGTCCCTTCTCTGCCACTAACACCCCCTTCAGGAAATTCCTCGATTTTTCAACATTTCTGTTTATTTTTTAATTAATCACTTAAATTAATTAAATTTCCCGATAAAAATGGACCTTTGAACATGCTTAAATTAAAATATTTAATTTTATAAATTGAAGAATTCCAAAATAAATAATAAATTAAGATATATATTATTTGGTATAATTGAAGTCTTGCACAATACAAGACACAGGCATGTAATTCAAATATGCTACAATTGAATTAGTCAATTTTACGGCACAATAAATATAATATTTACTCGGGTCAACGAATTTTTATATTCAAAAATTTTTAATTTTTATATTTATTATTTTAAATTTTTATGTGGACTATTTTAAATTTATATTTTTTAATTCAAAATTTTTATTAAAAATTATAAAAAAATATTAAATATTTATAAATATCAATCGTTTGTAAATCATTTAGTTTAATTTTTATGCAACAATGCAATAACTTTATGTGCTATTTATGTTTAAAAGTTATTACGGATTTTATTTTTTCAATGATTTAAGACTTTTATCAATTTTTTATTAAAATAATTATAAATATTTTTTATAAAAATATAAAATAAATAATATTATTTATATCTATTTTTATAAAACGGTTATTTTCATAATTTAAAGGGTTTGACTACCATGGGTATAATGTATGAACACAAAATAATAATCATGGCAACCAAATCCAATTGGAACAAGTAAAAGTGAAAAAGGGTATAATTTACATGAAGAAGGTGGCCAAATTGTTCTAAATGTTGACTTCAGATATGCCTGAATAGTTTAACCTCACACAACCTTAATATGAATATTATAAGGTATGAATCCTTTTGGGAATTGAAGGGTCAATGTGAGACTGAGATGGGGGCACATGAGAGAATTTCAAATCAAATTACAACCCATTTTCATTAAAATCTATGGATTTTAATTAATTTGTTTATTTAAAGTCAACTTTATGTGATGTGAGCAGATATATCAACTTCATAAATGATCTCTCGTCTCTCTCTCTCTTAAATTTAATTAAAATTAAATTATGGTGACAAGATGATTAGTCTTGTTTCTAATCATACCCATTTTTCTAAGAAAGCAAAGACAAACAATTCCACAATAATAATAATAACAAACAAACAAAGCATGATGTTGCTGCCTTGACAGTGCAAACGCCACGCTTTCAAAATTGCTATCAATGGGAGATGCATGCATGCATGCATCACTTGAAACCTGCAAAATAATGACAATTTGCGCTCTTTTAAGGACTACTTTATTATTATTTTTTCCTATGGTATTTATCGTCCAAGTCCCTACCCTTAATTTGTCTTACCATCATGTCCCAAATTTTGAGATTCTAATTGAAAACAAAATTTTAGTGATAAGTAAAATAGGAAAAATATTTAATAATATCAATTTACATACAATATTTTTATTTTATACTATTTGTAATTTTAAAGTTACAATTCAAATAAATGTATGAAAATTAGAGAAAAAAATTATTTTATTTAAAAATTTAATTTAATTATTTATCTTCATATAAGGTATTGGAACTTTTTATTGAAATAAAAATTAAGAGGAAAGTCATAAAAATACAAAGTATAGCTCAAATTCTCTTTTACCTCTTTGTTGTATGTGAAGGTTAAGTAGTCAAAAACATTATCACTACCTACCAATGTCAAATGGGTTTAATTAATTTGAATTATATGACAATTGAAAAAATTAGAGTTCAATTTCAATATCAATCGTATATACAATATTTATCGTTAAATTTATAATAATATTAAGAGTAGTCTTATATATATATTTTTTTTTAAAAAAAAACAACAATCAAATGTAATGTGTTTTTAATTTTTTATTACTCAACACCTTATGGTGCATGAAACCCTAGAGCATAGGAGATGCTAATTAAAATGACCCAATTCATGCTCTGGGGTCATTTCAATTAAAATAATAAGCAACACCTTACATAAAACTAACATGTCAACATGTGAATTAAATTATTAATAATTAATTAATTGAAAAGTATGATACTCTTAAAATTATATTACTGTCTAATTTTATGATTTAACAATTAAACCATACATATATATAAAGGACCAATATAGTTCCATGTGTAATTAAATTAAGGACAGTTTGGCACTATGACCAAATTTGTCCTTGTAACAAACACATGGTGTACCATATGTATCATGTGGTTCCCCTTCAATTATTGTGAGCCTTATCTTCCTGCCTAGAACCCACTTTCTCACATTCATTATTTCTTTAAAATAATTAACAAAATTTTAGGTATGACATACTCACCACATTTAACTAGTAAATAATATTTTTTTAAATTTTTTTTTACTATTTAATTAATTTATCTTTTATATATGTATATATATTTTTTATTTTTTACTAACTCATAATTTTTTTATTTCAGTAATTAAGCGATCCTACCACGTCGGTTATACTAGCATAGTAGGCATATCATACTTAAAACTTTCTCACATTTGTATAAACATTATTAACTTCTCACAATTAATTTTAATAATCTTCAAAATTGTGCACATTCATGTGAATTTTAGGTACATATTATGGTATAAAAATTGATGCGTGTTATTATATAATTGTTGTATAGTTCACATGTAATTTGTATTTTTTATATGATTAATACTATTAATTTTTGTAGTAAATAAATATTAATTTTTTTGTTAAATGAAAATATGAACAATATTTTGATAATTGAATTGAATTGATTGAATTTTAAACAATAATTTAATCTGTAAATTAAGTTTTAATATTGCTTTGTGTGAGATACTTACTTCATCATGTGCAAAGATTATGTGACAACTTATTGTCTATCAATTGCCAGAACATCAATTGCACCAATCAATTATCATGTGCCCTCACACACATTATTGGATCTTAATGAAAAGAATTTTGGCCATACAAACTATGATTTGTAAACACTGAAATTCAATGATTGATTAAGATTTAACAACATATTTAGAACTGCAATAAAGTTAATGAGAGAGACAAGTACAATCAGAATTGGGAATCAAAGGGAAAGGCAAATAACATGCATGTGAAGATGCTCCCAAGCTGGCAGATGTCTCTGTGGATTTGACACTCAGGACAAATCCACATTCTCATGTGTGATTTTGGTTACTCTTTATCATTAACTAGGGTTTTTGTTTTCATTATCTTGCCTGATTTTTCTTTTCCTAAATATTGTTTCTTCAATTCTACTTCTAATAGTCCATGATATTTTCTATCCCTATCCTTGTAATACTTTCAATAAAAATACTTTTGACTAATAAATTTGATCATTTTAATATCAATAAAAATATTTTTTAATTTAAATTCTCTTAAATTTTATTTCATATGTTTAAAATTATGATGTTTATATATTTTGACACAAACATTTCGAATTTAATTAATTCTATTTTATTAACTTTTTTTAAAAAAATTTTTAATCGTACTAAAAAAGATACGTTAAATTATTACGAAATTATGGTCTTAACTTAAGGGTATATCTCTTACTTCTCTAGTCAAATAAATAAATTTCTTCCCCATATCTCCGTCTTCATCAAATATTGTCACATTATATGCAAATGATATGTTGTCTTTCTATCTATTTACCATGTTAGAGGTATTCTTATATTTTATCAATATATTTCCAATTCCATTTTAATTTGCCTTTATATGCAATTGCATTTGCGCGTGCACACACATATTCAACAATCCATGATATCATTCATGGTCCCATCGTGAATTGCCCCACTTAGCTAACAAAAGTGTATCTGGTTATTATTAAATCGAAAAGGCAGAAGCAAAATTGACTACGAGGTAGCAGCTGAAATTGAAATATGAAGAGTGTAAGAAAGAATTATTGCCACTAAAAGAAACCCACCAAGTATCTCCTCTCGTTGGAGAAAAAAGAAGATCTTGGGTGATTGTATCAACCCTTTTTTGACCCAACTTTCTTTTGCCTTTTGGTTTTGTATTCTCTTGCTCTGTCTTCATCATGCAGATTCTTGCATATGAGAGCATGGCCGGTTTCAAGAATAATAGTACACTCTCACAAGACAGGAAGGGATAATACTTTATACGGGGGATTCATGTATGGTAACCAATATATTTATAGATCATGCACAGTATATGGTAGCTTTAGTGGTTTTCAAAAGGCACATTGATAATTTCAGAGTTTGTGTTGGTGGGTGCTTTGAATCAAGGCCATGGCCGGCTTGATTTGATGATGATTTTAGAGAAAATGGAAGGTACACGAAGAGATCCACTACAAAAACAGGTGGGTTTGGCATTTTGTTGCCTGTCTTTCTCAGTTTTATTATGTATGGTCTTCACTTTCTATCTCGAACAAGCAATAATGATAATTCCCTTGCATTTGAATTCCGACTAGTAAAAGGATATGTGCATTGCATTTATCGGGCTCCACAGAAAGACATCTTGCTTTGCTTTGCTTTGCTTTGATTGTTTATCTTGTGCTCTCTCTCTTAATTCAAGTTAACTTCCTGATTTTCTTGTTAATATTTTTTGAGCTTTTGTTAAGGTATACCCTCATATTATTTCAATGGATAATTTTTTTTTAATTTTTATTTTTAAGAATTTAACAAAACATAAATATAAAATATAATAATAAAATTAAATTTTATTTAAATTATTATTTTATTATTTTTATCTTTTAATAAATAAAAAATTAGTAAGAATACAAAAGATTATAAAAAAAATCTCAATCACATTTTAATATGGTCGATGACAAAGATTTGTTGAATATATTATATTATTTATATACTCGTTTAATACAATATTATCTATATATAAATCAAAATAATTTTTTATATCATTTGAATTTATTTTTAATGAAAGTAATTTAAAAGAAAAGAATAGTGGACTTTAGAGAATGGGTATTGAATAAACTTTTTAATTGAATTGTAGGATGTAGATAGCAATTATTACAAAGACAAAATTGTGGGCATGTCCCTATCTAACAACTAGGTTAACTAAAATGTCATAAATTTCCATGGCCATATTCCATTTCCATGCACTAACGAACCCCACCCTTTGCCATTAGGATTGATTCTAGGGTTTTTAGAAAGTGACAAGTCATTTTTAGAAGCAACACTTTTGATCTACCTTTCATGTGTTAATACGAATGATTACCTAAGAAATATTAGTATGACATTAACATTATTGTTACTAGTCATTATCAATGAGTTCAATTTTAATCTCTAATGAAATTACATTAATCTTATTCTTAATACTATTTAGTAGATATACTTTGTTTTTATAGTTGTAATTTTACTCGCTTAATTATTAAATAAAAAAATAATTTTTAAAAATAAAATTAAAATTATATGTATGCACAGATTGATTTTAAAAAAGAAATGTTTTTAGAACAAGTGGAATGAAGCAATTGGTTTAGAAAAATTTTAAAAAAAAACAGAAAGAAAGTGAAGCTTGGTGAGTGACAGCGGGTGAGCGGCCAAGAGTAATGCAAAGCAAATATCAGCCCTGTTATTTATTGCATATTTGTTTAAACTACTTGGGTGAGTGACACAAACGACTAGGCCTGAACAAATTCTCAAGAGTAAAATCGAATGAAATCACACCAACTCAATTTACAGAAGACAAACTTTTCAATCAAGTTCTAGCCAATGCAAGGTTTAGAAGTTTATCTTTTAATAATTAATTGAAATAGATAAATATTTAACACAATCGCATTTGTATTGTCATGCTAGTTAGCATTACACAAGTAAATAATTTTAGGTACAAGTGCATGTTGATAAGTTCAGCTAATAGGTTTATGCAAGTGTTTATTAAATTTGATTAATAATAAGAATAAATTACAATTAGTCCGTGATCAGATTGACTATTTGATAAATTTTTTAAAAACACTAAAACATATGAACTCTTTTTGAACATTTTTATGCGTGCGTGCACTTCAAAAAAACAAGAAAAGAAATGGCTACATGGGTAATATTTTCATCACTGCTGCTAAAAGTTGTATATAAGTGCTTTTCAAGAAAGTGCTTTTCAAAATCTCTCAACCAAAACTAATTGTCCATAGGTTTGAGAGAATTTTACTGTTACACCGTACGTCAAAATGATTGGGCCTTTGCTCTGGCATTTTCTTTGGGCCGGATTAGATGAGGTTGGTAGAGCTACTACTTACACCCCATTTACGCATGGACCGCCCATTAACCAACACACCTTTATAGGAGATTCAGACAAGCTTAAAAAATTTCAAACTAATTCAGAAACCCAAATCTGTCCTGGTATTTCTGTCAAACAATTTGATCGGCATTTGTAAAATTCGGAAGAATTGGTACTGTCTGTTGTAGGTATGGCAAGGCACTTCTCAAACTACCCTAAATAAAGGGCCGTATAATAACCACCTAAACAAATAGTTAACTGGAGCAAAAATTAATAGCAAAACTTGGCAGGCAGGGTTTCCTCTGGGATTGCATGTTGCTTGGGAACAAATCATACTTCAGGATTTCAGCAATTCTAACTCCCTATGTTGCTGCAATTTGTCAACAAATAAATAACAAAAATCAATACTTGTTACGCAATATGAAGGAAAAATGAACAAAATCTGTACAGCTAAGACAGAAACTAGAATGCTGATTGCAATCTAGAACTTAGAGATGTTACTAAAGCCAGAATGTATCATATGGTGGTCACCAAACAATATCTTTCAGACGAAATGGAGAAGTGCGTTACCTTTAGCAGCAGGTTCATCTTGAGGTTTCATAGCAGGGAAGAGAAGCACTTCCTGTTCACCATCAACATACAAGAGATGGTAAGTTACTGATAATTTTGTCAGATATGCAAAATGCAGAGAGAAAAAGAGTACACAAACCTTGATATTTTGAGAGTCAGTGAACAACATAGCCAGCCGATCAATACCTAAGCCCCAGCCACCAGTTGGAGGCAATCCGTACTCAAGAGCTGTACAAAATGTCTCATCCAGGACCATTGCTTCATCATCACCAGATTGTCGATCCTGACAATCAAATCAGATATCAGATTTGCATATAATTCTAAGGGGAAAGTTAAAATATACCAAACTGCACTCTGAAAACATGCGCAACACCTTTAGTTGTTCGGCAAATCGCTGGCGTTGTACTACAGGATCATTTAGCTCGGTATATGCATTGCAAAACTGCACAATTGCAAAGAAAAAAGTAAATGTAAAAATTAAAGAAAGAACGAAACTATATTATGAACAAAAAAAATAAAAGCTAGAAATTTTGAAGGTGCATTAGATACTTCATGCTTATTAATGAACAACTCAAAACGCTCAGTTAGTCCTGCTTTTGATCGGTGATACTTTGCCAAAGGACTCATTATTTCAGGATGGTTGATGATGAAAGTAGGATTCACACAAGTCTCTTCCAGAAAGTGTCCCACAAGCTGCCATGACATAAAATTAAAATTAGGCTACAATAACACGAACAACTATTAGTACACATCTTTCTAAGATGTAATGCATGGTGCATGAATGTGCAACTAGAATACTCCTATCAGAATTGCAATTGTTCACGTGTAACAAGAGATGTAAACCAAAAATAACAATATTATTTTTTTCTTTTGATACCAAGAAATTCCTAGATCTTTCTATGTTCATCTACACCCTTGGTAGTCAAGAAGTGAATCCAAGGGACTTTTTCTGATCATCCCAACCCTTGGGGTCAATGATAACAATTAAAAAGAGCTACAGCATTGGCCATCTACATAGCTCAATGAAGACTTCCTATTGCATTGTTTTTAATATATATTGTCAACCAAGGCCAAAGTCAAAGTGGCACTAGAAGAGCAATCAAAAATCTCTAACTCAAATCTGTAGAATTGGAGATAGACCAAAGAGATGGAACATCTACTTTGTCTAACAAACGAGCTGTTGTCTGAGGAGGGGGGCATTTGATATCAAACTTCGCACATGCATCCACAAGGTATTTGTTAGCCTCATCACTGGCCAAGTCCTTTGGTATTTGGAGGTTTGCCATCTTCTCTAAATCCTCTATCATGTCAATCCGTCTGTAACATTTAAGTCACAAGACAAATTATTTGAGAATGCATATATGACGTATCTTAAATCATTCACAATCAGCAAGTAAAGTTAAAGAACCTGAAAGGAGGAGTGAAATCAATCTCAATTAGATCCTTATCAAGCCCATGGGCATGACATTTGATTCTATAGCCACCTGTAATTTCCTTGACCATTCCTGTTTCATTGCACCAGGGAAAGTTCACAGGTGTGGGTAATAGCAAAAAGGCAACAAAATAGAATCAGATATTTTCTTATTACCACTCAACATTTTCTCAGTGAGGTCCATCAGGTCATTGTAGTCTGCAAAAGCCATATAGAACTCGCAAGTGGTGAACTCAGGATTGTGCGTCAAATCAATACCCTCATTTCTAAATTGTTTTCCAATCTCATAAACTCGGTCAAGTCCACCAACTACTAGTTCCTTAAGATAGAGTTCAGGTGCAATACGCATGTACAGCTTCATGTTCAGTTCATTGTGATGGGTCACAAAAGGACGGGCAGCTGCTCCACCGGCAATCATGTTCATCATGGGTGTTTCAACCTGAAGATTAATAAAATAATAATTGTAGATCTATACACACAAAAAGCAAAAACAATGTAGATAGGTTCACCAGGTAAAAAAGGATAATTAGAACAGCCAAAGAGATGACCAACCTCCAGGAAATCAAGATTGTCAAGGAATCTCCTAATATAAGAAATAATCCTAGCTCTGGACTTAAATATCTGTTGAACCTCCAGATTCAACATCAAATCCAAATAACGTTGACGATATCGAGTTTCCTGTAAGGGGAGAAATAAACATTTTAATCCCATCCAGAAGAGGCCAAATGTAAATTAAATTGCTTGATATGTTAAATAAGTTAAGAGAATTCTCATCAGTATCGTGAGTAAGAAGGCAAAAAAAGAACCTTAAATTCATCAATAACCAACCGAACAGCAACTACCAACCAAATTGAGCATCCTAAGGCCAATTTTGTGCAGTTTTTAGGTTACACACACACACACACACACAACACACACACACACAAAAAAAAAGATCTTTTCCAATAACTCATGCATGCCCAGAACTTGGAACATCATTTCACGCACAAAGTAGCATAAGTAATTAACAAGATGTCTAAACCAGGAAGAATAGGTTTCATTGCCATTAACAATACACACACACACACACACACACACACACACACACACACACACACACAAAAGTTATCTTTTCCAATGACCCATGCATGCCCAGAACTTAGAACATCATTTCATGCACAAAGAAGCATAAGAAATTAACAAGAAGTCTTAAACAGGAAAAATAGGTTTCATTGCCATTAACAATACCTGATCTTTCAAAATATATGTTTCAGGATTCCTAGTGCTTCCAGGGACCCATGCATCAGCTTTCTACACAAAAGAAACACTTGTGTCATGATTACATATCAGCAACATCAAATCAGTCCCTACAAACTTTATTCACCTTAACATTGGCATTATCAGCGCCATGTGCTGCTTTCTGCCTAGGCATCATATGGAGACAATGGGATAAAACCATGAATGATTTTGGAAAGATGCTAAGCTCCCCCCTTTTAGTTTTTCCTGAATGATAAAGAAAACATTAAATATGATCATAAGAAATTTTGTCAATGAAATCAGAATAAAAGCCAGCACAACATCAAGCACAAGATGACTCATAAATCTACAATCAAATAGGGAAAATACAGACAAATCAACTGATGATTGTAATAACCCAAACCTGGAAACCCAGTGACACCAACAATATCACCACGCTTTACACTAGCGTGAAACTTAGAGAATTCCACTTCATCCATGCCAGACTTGCTGCAATAAGAAAATGACCAATTCATTAGACTTTTTAATACACTAAAGAAAACAAAATGAAAAAGAAATAAAAGAGGAACTAAGAACAGAATCAGAAATGAAATATCTAATCATCACACATGTTTACGTAGACAAAAAATGTGGTGCAGATGAGGGAGCCATTCCCCACGCAGGGAACCCTCATCCAAGTCCCATCAGAAATACCTGAGGATGGAGCAGCATATGGGGTTATTATGGGAAGAAGGGTGAGGAAAGGAAGTGCTTTCCCAAACCCAACCCACAGACATCCCTAATCACCAACACATGTACACAATAATACATAAACATATAGAAGTTCCACAAACATGATAAACCCAGCCCTTTTTTATTCTCAGAAGCTCATTAAAAGGATTTTGTAACCTATAAAAGCACCCAGAATAATAAGAGAAACACAAAAAAGATTTCTTTCAACAAGAACACATAGGATGTGCAACCTGGAAATATTAAACGGAAAAAAAAAGAAAAGAAAAATCAAAGAAGATAAATACGAAATTTGCAATTTGAATGCACTAAAACTGACAGAAATGCTTTAATTTAATAATTGGCTACTTAATTGATCAACTCAATTCAAATGATCAACATAGAAAATATCTTACTTTTATAAGAAACACAAATAGCTGAAAACTTATTCACACTTTAGTCACTACACCCAAAACTGAAAAAGAAAAAAAAATGAAGAGAATAGAAGAATAACTAGTAAGCAAAAACAAGTTTCAACTACGAAATTAAAAAAATACCTTGCATCAGCCATAACTTGGACTTTAGCACCACAGCCATGCAAATCGTAAAAGAAGAGCTTTGATGAGGAAGATCGTTTGCTCATGATCCTTCCTGGCATAGTAAAATCAGAATAAATTTTTATGTCCAAAAATAATGTCAGGACAACTACACTTCTAGAAGTTCCATCCGTTTATACCTGCCAGAGATACTGCAAGATCCTCAACATGCTCCCCATTGCTTAAGCATCCATACTTCTCTATATATTCAATGATGGACATTGACACAAAGAATTTATGAGGATATGGATTTTTTCCCTCAGCCTTCAGAGCAGCCAAATATTTCAGCCTATTTTCAAAGTATTGCTGCAAACAAAGAAAGTAGCAAAAAACATTCAGAGGTATATCCTAGCCAAAATGTGTGCTGAAAAACCTAAAAGAATAATACAAGATTTACAATGTAATTATACCGTTGGATCCATATCCTCATCGTCAGCCGCAGGTTTCTGACCCTGTGTGTTTGCCTTAGTAGCAGCCTGGAAAATAAAATCACAAATTTAACTCACCATAGGCAGATTTCATATAAATCATAAGATGCAAGAATCTAATGAGCAGTAAAGCATCATACTACATAGTAATATACATAAAAAAGAATGACCTAATGCTTTAACATCAATTAAAAATCAGCATCAATCACTGGCATATTCAAAAACATAAAACGTATTTCTACAAAATGTCCGCAGGAAAGTTAACATCCTACTAATCAAATCATATGAAAAGCAATATTTGGAGTAAGGAAGACAAATGGGACACACCATCTATTTTCCTTTAAAGTAAGAATCTAAAACATCAAACACATATCAGTCCCCTGTCTGAACCTGAATAAATATGGAAATCTATCCAAAATATTTACCATGCACTACACAATGAAATAATCAATAAATAAATACTCAATAGCAGTACGACGTATCACTGAAATAGAAACATTTTTAAATTTCATAAGGAGAAGAAGCAGAAATTTACCTTCTCAGCCTCTTTGCGCCGTTTCTCCTCTTCCTTGCGCTGCTTCTCCTCTTCCTTCTGCTTCATTTTCAGCTCCTTCTTGCGTGCGCTACAATCAATTTCACCACAATCACGTGAAGACCACAGAAAAAAAATCCAACTACTTAACAAATAAAGCCATAATTTCAAAAAACAAAAAAACCCCAGTATACAAAAGCATAGTTATTTTGACAAAAAGCAACGAGTTCATACTTTTTGCTCATGGTTTCTTCTCCAGCCCCATGATCAGAAGAAGAAGAATCCACGGCCAAGTTTGACACAGCTTTGCCTATTTCTTCTGTGGACCCCTCCATTTTGCGAGCGTAAGTGCGAGGTGGAGATGTTTTCGAAATGATAGTGCGAGGATTAGAGGGAAATGAGGTGAAAGAGAAGACTTAAAACCGACACTGCGTCTGCGTGTAATGTAAGTAGGGTTTTTCTTCTTCTGGGAGAAATGAGATTGTGCGGGTTTTGTTTTACCTTCATGCCGGGCTTATGTTTTATTATTATTATCATGTTTTACTTGCCCATTGAATCAAAATCAAATTTCAATTGCATCCTCCGCTTTCTCTTATTTACAATCTAACCTAATATTTCACACAATATGCATAAATAACCCCTTTTTAGGGGCGGGTTATGAAGAACTAATAGCCACGCTTTAACTTTTGATTTCTAACCAGATTGTTACAACAGGAGCTTCCAATGGAATGGTCATTGACACAAATTGTTCCGAAGAATACTTTTGGCAAGATAAATAGTAATAATAATGCTGCTAATTGTAGTGGAATGGTTACTGTTCCTGTACTTAGAATTCATGATTTCAACCAACTGGGTTCTCTTAAAATTTATGTTGTGTTGATATTAACAGAAATGGAACCGATACAATTTTGACAGTACTGCATTTTCATTTCTGGAAGAAAAAGTTGACAAAGTTGTGGATATGTTGAACAATTAGCTTCTTTTCTCTGTGTTGTTCTGTTCTTCATACTCATCTTACGAAAGGTATGAGCAGATACTCGAGGTAAAAGAGCTGCAAGATGAAGAAACAAATCATCTTAGACGGACTAGAAGGCAAGGAAAAATAAAAGTATTCAACCTAAAATATGAGGGATACTAGCACAGTTGGTGATGGAAGAAAATGATACTAAAAGGCACAAAAATACTATGACAATTAGAGAATATTTTAAGATATTCTTGCATAGTTATGTATTAGTATTTCGTTTGCATTCAGCTCTAATGTGCAAAGCCTCCTCAACACATAGCAGAAGAAGAAAACTCCGGCCATTTAGAGTTTGGGCAACTCCAAATGTACTTCTTGTGATTGAACAAATATCAAGTGCTTAAAAGAGTTATAACATTAAAAGACAACTGTGTCAATGATGCAATGTGAAAGTAATACTAGATGACAACGAAAATAACCCTCTTTGGATAGTGATTATAAACTGTAATTGGCTAAACAGTTTATCTCAAGAAACTAGTTTTACGGCAAGCAAGTTTATCCATCGTTAAAAATTGACCAATACATCCCTCCTTGGTCATTCCCAGAGGCGAAATTGTCAGGTAAAGATAGATGGTTACCTTCCAGATGAACATATAACAGGAAGTTATTGCAGCTTTGATATTTAGATCAACAGATTTGGCACGGTTCCATAGTATTAAAGCCAAGATGCTATGACCCAAAACCTGAAACAACACAGATAGACTAAATCATATTATGAAGCTCCTAAAGCTGCATGGCTGTTAAAGAGCCAGAATATTATAACAATTTACCAAAACTTATGCAATAAATAATGCAAGTACTGAAATTCTCCTCTAAAGTTTCTGATCAGATGGTTCATTTATGTTATTCTCTGAATATTAAAATTGACAAAGAAACATAAAATTTTTAAGTTATTTAAATGGAAAACCAACCCATTATTGAATAAAAACCTCTGCTTATACTTGAAAGAACATTCTAATATCCAAGTTAAGTGAGTGAAAAATCTCTTCACATATATGAAATAGTTTTATGTGGAGAACTTATGATAATAGATCAAAATATGCAGTATGCAAACTATACAGAAACTAGAAGTTAAATTCTTCAATGGAATAAAAATTTTTGAATGCCTAAACATTACTATGGAGAGATAAATAAATTAAACATACAGTGATGACTTTGCTCCAGACAAAGGAAGATGTTGCTCCAACAAAAATTGCAACAGCATAAGCCACTTCCAGTAAAGATATACAAGCCCAGAACACCTGCCAAGTCCAAACAGACAAAAAGAATAGTCATATAAAAAGAAACAGTGACTGAGGGACATTTGCATTGAGAAGATGAAGGCATTGAAACTAACCCGCTTTTGACCCAAACGTACAGTAAAAGTTTGGATCCCAAATGTTTTATCTCCTTCAATATCAGGTACATCCTGTATGAGATCCAGTTTGAGATTAAAACAAAATGTATCCTGTTAGCTTACAGGAAATGCAAGGCCAAAAAGGATATTGCAAGAATTAGATGTCTTTGAACAATTTCAATGACAAAAGAAAATTACAGCTATGTTTAATATTGATAAGATCATTGTTTTACCATATTAAATCGGAAACCACTTACCTTAAATAATGCTATCACAACTGAGAAGAAACTCATGAATGCTGTTGCAAAGATTAGAGGCCTTGAAAAGACTGCTGGTCTTCTGTATACATGTGTCTGGAAATTTTCAACTTCATCAGCAATCAGGCAGTCAAGGTGCATCAGACAATGCATAAGAAACAACTCAAGTTACAAAGTTTTTGAAGATCGATTGATATCCAAAGTCAGAAAATATTTTGCTACTATACATCCATCTCAAGTTAATTAAATTCTTCTAGGAGTTCACGAACACCAAGATTGCAACAAGGCAGGATCTGAGACCAATCAAGTATCTGTATATTTCAACATGCAAGAGCCAGACAATGGTAAGTGCTAAAATGGATTTGTTCCGAAGTTGCAGGTGACATTATCACCTCTATCGGTACTATTACAGAGACATCTTGATTTGATTTGTCAAAGTAATAAGGTCCCTGAGCCATGTATTTCATACTGAAGATAAAGAGAAAAAGGTTAGGAATGACCTGCATGTGAAGATAAAAAGCAAGTTGAACAACCACTGCTCGAACTGCTAGGATGCACATTGCCGCAACCACTGCAAACCTTTTCCATCTCAATAGTGGCAACTGAAATAGCACAAAGTTTCAAAGACCATTAATTCTTATAACCGCCTCTGTAAATCGGCATCATGTAAAAAGCATTATACTGGTTTTCCAGATGCTTAACTGTTGACTGAGATAACCAGAAGTTCCAAAGACCACCAAGTAAAAAAAAACCATGTACCAAATTATTGAGCAATAATATTTAGTTTTGATTGCATATATTATGAGCAACTATGGCAAGCATGAAAGCCCTCTGGTCTTGGCCTGAGAGATATCCATGTATACATGTGAACTCTGACACCATTAACATAATGAACTCAAATAGATCAGTAAAATGCAAAGACGTTCATGCTGGCATCAACAGCTGAATTGCATGAGTGGCTGCTGATGAATTGAAGGTATAACAAAGCAAAATGAATAGATGCTTTGGTCAACAGAAGAAGCACAAGTCTATACCAGTGAACAAATGCTTCAGCATGACCTTGGCATGTCTATAGCTAGTTTCCCTGCAATCAATCTGTTGCAGATTCATTTTAGCATCAAACCCTTGCCTCACATACAGGCACGTCTATAATGTATTATACAAACACTAACACAATCAAATAGCGCCTGAAACATGTCTTCTAACACATCTTTCATAATTTGGAAGCTTCTTTTATCCCTGAAACCAGCTTTTCATCTTTGACAAGTTTGAAGTATAAGTATCATCAACAAACTTTGCATCAATGAAATAGTAATGGTCTTTCTTTATGCAAAACACTGCTACCTTTTTAATGCTTTATGTTTCTCAATTAGAAACAGTCTAGTGATATTTTTTAGTATGGCAAACATGATATACTATAGTACTCATGGCTCATTTCTAATACAAGCCAGTCCCTAATCAAAACTTTTGGGCTTCCAAAACTCTGAATATTAGTTATTATCCAAATCCGGCATGCATGTTCGACTCCAAGCAGCACAGTAAAAGGATACATACCAACAGGAAACGATCTTAAGTTACAAGCAATGTTCATCAATTCGAGGGCACATCAGAGTTCCAACACAGTGTTGTATTTTCAACGAGAATAAAAAACAAAGCCCAAATCCAGTTTCCTTTAATAAGTTTGCAGAACATTGTTAGCACTTGCAAAAGGATTTTCTATAAGTTTTGAACAATAGAGGACTCTTTAACCCCAAATAATAAATCCAAAAAGATAAGAAATAATGTGTATATTGATTTTTTCCTAAACAGCCTTCTTCCCTTTTCAGTTTATAAGGTGCTCACCTCCAAAATAGGTAATTTGAAGGAACAAGGCATCACCTAGTCTCGAGCTTCACACTTTACTGAGAGAGCTCAAAAGATTTTATCACTAAAATCTCAAAAATGAAGCCTTGAGAACCTTGCAAGTGAATAAAAGCCTATTTATATTTCCACTTAAAGATATTGTATTATATGTACTACTAACAAAGTGCTGAAGTAATTTTTACAGCATGTACCAAATCAAGCACTTGAAACAATTTTGGAGTAGACATTTTATGTGACATGCCCTGTGATTATTTTGGAGGCATGAAGTAGACCACATGAATGCAATATCAATATCAAATTCAAGAGCAATATATAGATATAGAGCATCATGAAGAGAATATCCTTCTATTTGCATTTTGAGAAAGATATGTATGCTTGTAAAACCAATTAACATAGTTATCTTTTAAATTTCATTGATAAAGATATCGGAGGCATAACAAGAACCATATAAATGCAGGATTAAGCATAAACCAATCTCATGTAGACTATACTGTAACACATATTGGGTTTGCTTCCCAAAAAAACCCATATGTGAATATTGTAATACCAACTCACATTGATTGAATATGCAGTTCCAAGCACAAAGCTAATAGAAAGAGCCCAAAATAATGGCCAAGATCCCACAATCCATCCAAGCCAAAAGCTCTGCAAAGAAAAAGAAGAACTTGCCAGTATTTCTGCGGTTCAGAGTCCTTCAAGCTGTGACTCATGAATATTTTATAGGATGAAAACAAAAATCCTCAAAATCAAAGAATCAAAAGAAACATGTTTGCTTATCCTAACATATAAGATTATTATTTATTTCACAAGGTGCATGAAACACAGTAAAATTACAATATCATTTGTCTCCTTTTACCAAAATTATAAACAATGCCTTGTTGATAATAACGTAAAATAGAAATAATAAAAAATCATTATAAATTAGGAAAGAAATAAATTTGACGAGAACATTATTTTCCATATCTAAAACAATAACAGTTCTATCTAGGATAACAAGACGTTTTCTTTCTTTAACAGTAAGGTTATAAAATAGGTAGGGGCTACAGTAATGCAAATTTCCTTCTGCTGTTTGAATTCAAGATTATATCACTAGAAAAAGGTGCAATGTTATCCAATTATTTTCAAATTTGAGCTGATAATAGGAACAACTCTCGTCTGATACCATGATCGAAAATGATGCAACAATGAGCACACCAGTCTTGAAAGAATATTCCCCTGATGCCAATGGAAGATATGGCTTGTTAACCTGCAACAAAACAAGCAATACTTGTGTATAATTAGATGATCAAGATATGTTTAAGCTTTGAACTGTTTTTTCTTGTAATACCCAGGCAGAGAATGTGCAGAAAGTTAGAGGAGCTTTTAATAAAACAACTCAACTTAAAAAAGATTATTATGCAAACGATTCATTATTAATACTACCTTGTCTATCTCAATGTCAGCCAACTGATTTAGGCCAACAATGTAAACATTCATCATGAGGGCAGCAGCAACAGCCTGAAAAATAAAACAATAAATGTGTAATTTTATTATCAATTGGAACGCTAAACTCTTCAATTGATCAAGTATTTAGTGTATCACCTCCAAAACTCCAGTGAAAAATAGTGGAGATATATCTGACACCTTTTCAACTGCAAGGAGAGCAACTGATATAATACTCAATGCCTGTTGAGGAAAAGGTAAGGTTAGTTGTATATTTCCACCCTTTCCCCATAGAGACAGAAATAAAAAATGCAAGCAAAAACCATGTAATTCATATTACAATTAAAAGACACATGGAATCCAGTGGAGATGAATTAATCAATCTTTAAGTTTATCAAGAACTTAACTGTTCCTACAACGGTGTGAGGCCTTGAAAATCTGTAAAAGGCATCAAATGCATTCGTAACAGAGTTCAAAATACTCTTAGGTTTATAAGGCCCAGGCTGATCAGACTCAAATGGGCTGTCAGAGGCAGCACTTGCCAGACACTTTGCATTTCTTTTCTGGTGGAATATAGATCTTTCCTTTACCCCCGTAACATGACGCTTCAAATGATGCTGCTCTAACTTCACAACAAAAGACCTTTCTGTGACTTTCAATGCTGTGCACCATGAAACTGGGATTCCTTTATAAGAACCTGTTATTCCAGGCACTGGAATTGTCTTAATACTCCACATAAAGGAGCTAAAGAAGGCCATTTTTAATCCAAAGAAATGTTTGAAGCTAATATTGAGGCATAATCAATGAGGAGTGTGACAACAGTTTCCATGGAACTATGTACATAGCTAAGCACGTAATGAATAAATTCTCAACTATTGCAGATAGGAAGTAGGATTAGCATACTAGAGATTTTGTTAAATAATCAAAACAGATTATTCTGGAGCAATTTCTGGAATGTGTCAAAATGATTTAACCAAACAATCAAACTAAATGTCATCGAAATAATAAACAGTCATGTGTGTGGCACAACTTGATTTCAACCATTTAGTGTAATTGGCCACATAATAACTATCACATAACCTAAAGGGCTTTTTAGAGTATGAATAGGCTGGCTAAGATCAGTATAACAAACATGTCCACAGTATTAGCAAAACTAAGATGAAGCTACTGAGGTCAAGTGGCAATAATCTTACAAACAAGAACCATAGAGCAAATCCATTCATTACAAATTAATGTTGGACCTACTTGCTAATAAAATATAAGAACTTTCTCCAAGATAATTTGCCAATGTGCAGTTCATAAGAATGATTCATACACCAGGAAAAAAAGATAGCTTGAGGCATGAGAAAAAAGCAAAAAATCTAAAAAAAAGTTGGGAAGATATGACCCTATAGTAGCATTGCCAAATAAACATTTAGCTTACGAGCTGCTTGGCTGCAGTTAGATCAGCCTTTTCGATGATAAAATTGTTCTACATTGGCAGCAGATATACATGGTCGTTAGACCCTAAAGCAGAACCTTCAAGGCTTAAGTCGACTGGTAAAACATTTTGGCAAAGCCAAGGTGTTGATTGTCAAATACGCACAGAGACAAACATATCGTACGTAAGGCAACAAAAATTGACCATATCATTCAAACTTCAGAGCCATCATAAAGCCTAATTACCATTTAAAAATTATTTTTGTCACTAAATTTTCATAATCAAGTCTCCAAGACTTCCGTAGAAAGAATTCTGCAATGATCTATATTCTTTTTTTTTAAAAAAAACCTCCAAGGTAAAGCAACGCCAAGCTCATAATTTCCTTGCAACCAAGATTAGATGGAGAAAAGTGAAAAACATATTCGGAAAACTAACTGCTTTGGATACTCCAACAACTACTACCTATAGGAACTTGTCATGCATCGGAAGAGAAATATGGAAAACAGATTAAAATACTACCCATAACAACGATCAAATAATAATAATAACAAGAAGCTAACAGCAAAGACATAATAAATTACTCTGAACTTGTAATTTATATCTATAGATTTCTACAAAAAATTTAAAACAAAAATTTCCCGGATTTGTTTAAGTGACTGACAATTAAAAGAACTAAACCCAAATTTCATTGAGCAGAAACTAATTAACTAAAGTATCAAAATGCAGTTAACATTCATATTTAAACCGTTTTAAACAAAAATAAGACCCAGATAAGAAGAAGTGAAAAATACACGTACCAGAGGAAACTAAATAAGAATTAAGAGGAAACCCACGAAGCAGAGACTCCATTGACTTAAACGTTGCTTTTGGTTAACCCAGTCTAAGAAAAAATTTAGTTCAATTCATGGAGGGCTGCTGCCGCTTTATTTCCCTCTTCCCGATTTTGACTGAAAATGGCCTTTTAAGAAAAACAGCGAATATAGTGGGCTTTGGAACCACTCGACTGTTTGCCAAGTGTATTTGAAGTACTTATTGCCATTAGCCGTTGTCACATTGGAGTTGCGTGTAAGCTTCAGATTCGTTTCTCAACTTTTGTTGCTGTTCAGATAAATTCTGTTAGACCCCCTCCCAACCATGAAAATTAAAAAATCTTTTAAAAATTAAATAAAGGCAGTGGCATTGAGCAGTGCACATGGTTGGCATTTGGCCAATTAAAATAACGTGCTCAAGCTTCTGTTTCAATGTTTCTCTTCTGATGCATGGCAAGTAGTTTTCCGAATACGTTTTTCACTTTGCTCCATCTAATCTTGGTTGCACGGAAATTATGAGCTTGGGGTTGCTTTACCTGGGAGATTAATTTAGAGAGAGAAGAAAAGAATATTGATCATTGCAGAATCCTTTACTATGCTCCTTTCGTATCAATGTTGGAAATCTGCCGGGCATCGAATTTACGTTTTAGTTAGGAATGAAATCTTTGCTGTTGTTCTTTCTTAATAATTCAGAACCTCTGCTCCCTCTTCCTCCTACACGTGGGGCTTTGATCTTACAAGTGACCACGTCTCTGCTCTAAAGACTTAAAAATAGACGGCCAATCGGAGTTCAGTCTCTTGCCCTGTCTGATCCATGTTTCAAAACTTTCTTATTTTGGTAATTTGCATGTATTCTTACACAAAATATCTAAAACTTGTCCATTCAAAGTCTTCAAAATTTCACAATACATATAATGCCTGTCGATAAACACTGTAAAATAAAATCAAAATCAAATAGGCATGCAAATTTTGAACGTAAAAAAGATAAAAGAAAAATAACAAAATGACTTTTATTAAATTCCCTTGCTTGCATTTTGACACACACAAATTTTTATTAATAATAATAAATAAAAATTACTTTATTAAAAAAATATATCATAAATTATTTTTTATAACCTTTCTTGATACAACCTCGGCCACTTTGTGGCGGCCGCGGTTGTTGTTGATTTGACAAGGAAGTTGCTATGTTATTGAAAATTTGAAAATTTTAAGAGATCAAAGCCATCTTTATCATGATATTTTACAATGTTAACAAAATTATAATAACAAATATGATTCCAATAAAAATTATTTTTAATATGATATTTAATAAATTTATAGTTTGAACAAATTTGTATACATAAATATGAATGATGTTTGTTAGTTTTTCTTTAACAAACTCTAAACATAAGCATATCAAAATAAATAAAACTATATTTTGCAATAATAAAAAAATTAAAATTACAAATTCGATTCTAGTAAAATTTTAATAAGATTGGAGTTTTATTTATATTTTTATCTAAGATATAAATATAGTTGAAGTTCAAATAGATTTATGTATATAAATATGAACGATGTATTCATTTTTCGTTCTTAACATGTAAACGAAACATGTAAAAATAAGTGATTTATATTTTATAATATTACTAAAATTGGAATGACAATTATGTTTCTAATAAAAATTTAATAAGATTAAAGCAGTATTTATTATTAAAACTTAACAAGATTAACGTATTGTTTGTATAAAAATCAGTGATTCGATATTTTATAATATTTATAAAATTGCAATAATAAACATAGTTTTAATAAATAATTAATAAAATTAATGTAGTGTTTACATTTTTAATCGAAATCTAAGCAAATTTAGAATTTGTTAAAAGAGAATCAATTAAGAACGGATAAAAATGATTTGTGAATGTGCAAGCAATGCATATCCACGTGCGTTACAAATACAACATAGATCAAATATGGTACCAATTGCTTTTCCTTATATATATTTTCATAGTTATTACCACCTTTCTTTGCCACTTGTACTCAAACTAATGCATGATTGGTAAGTTTAGTTTGACTTGAGATTGGAGAATAAAATTGGGATTTTTTTACGATACATTAGTTATAAGATATATTAAATTTTTTTTAATTTTTATGTTGATCGTTTTAATTTTTATGTAAAATTTATTAATTAAGCATATAAAAATGAGTACTCATCTTTAATTTTTACACACTTCTGTTGTGAGAAATTGAAGGCGCATTGACCTATTATTGAAGATTTAGAAAAATTTATGAGATTTTAGTTATTTTTATAGTTAATTTTTACCGTGCTAATAAATATTCGAATAGTAAATATTATTTTAATAAAATTTTAATAAATTTAATTAATATTTAATTTTTTTATCCAAAATATAAATAAATTTGAACAAATTCGTACGTATGAACACAAATTATTTGTTTATTTTTTTAATTCTCAACCTCTAAATACAAAAATAATAAGTAGAACACATTAAAAAAAAGAGAGAAACAACAAAATAACTTTTATTAAAATGAGAAAATGACGAACTATAGGGCTTTTAAATCCCCTTGCTCACATTCTCATGATACGTGACACATATTTTATTATCAATAACAAATAAAAATCAAATTATTTCAGAAAAAAAAATCCTAAACTATTTTCCATAACCTTTCTTGTTACCAGTGTTTGGTTTTTTTGGCGGCGGCTGCGGTTGTTGCGGTGGAGGTGTATCCATAGCTTTTGCACACTTTGATTGTGGGAAATTCAAGGTTGTTGGTATATTCTTGAAGATTTGAAAATTTTATGATATGAAAGTCAGTTTTTATAATAATATTTAACAATGCTGATAAAATTGTAAGAACAAATATAATTCTAAGGAAATTATAATAATAAATATAATTCTAATAAAATTATAATAAAATTAAGGTAATGTTCTTTTTTAATGTGAAATATAAATATAAATGATATAATTGTTTTCCTTACAAAACTCTAAACATAAACACATCAAAACAATAATTTGATATTTTGTAATAATAAAAAATATAAAATAACAAATGCGATTCTAATAAAACTCAAGTTTCTTTTCATATTTTGATAAATTTGATTGTGATTAAAATTTAATAAGCCTAACGTTTTGTTTATATAAAGATCAATAATTTGATATCTTATAACACTAATAAAATTGTGATAATAAATATGATTCTAATAAATTTTAATAAGATTAATAAATGTTTTCATTTTTACTTGAAATGTAAATAGGTTTAGGATTTGTTTTGAATTGTAATTCTTGTAACTTTGCATAAGAAGCAAAATTCTACAATACTAACAAAGTTAAAAAGTGTTCGTAATATTAAAATTTTAGTGTATTTATTTATTTATTTTTATTAATATTTGATACTTAATTTTTTTTATTTCACCATAATTGTGATTTTGGTTTTAAAGTTATAATAATTTAGTATAAAATGAAACTTTAACTATGCATAATTTCAATTAAAGTATCGGCTATTTTTGGTAAACTCTTTTAATTTTGAAATATAGAGGAGAAGCAAAGTAATTTTGTGTAAAGAAAAATAAAAAAATTCTAATTGATTTTTTTAAATGAAGAAAGTAATTATTTTTTTTGATTAAAAAATAAAATTTACGAACATATAACAAAATATATTTCATGTGTTTTTTTTAAAAAAATAATTTTAAAAAACAAATTCAAACTAAGCCAAGTACAGTTGATTCAAAGCGTACAACCAACTATAGTTTCAAAATTACAAACCAAAACAAATATGATTTTGCGCTTGAGCATCATCTTGAATGAACGCCGATCGTCCGAGACAGATCGTCTGTTCTCTTCCTCTCTCTTATGTCACCAAATCCATAACTCGCAGAAAACCCATAATACAGATAGAGATGTTCTCATCTTCACTTCACATTTCTGATGATTCTATGCAGAAACAGTTAAAAGAAAGGAGTTCGAGGAATCTCTATTAGGTTTTTGCATCGGGGTTCGATGGGAAGGAAGATGAGGGTGCATCAGATGACAGATCTTTTGAATTTTTGTCTAGGAAGGGTGATGAAAATTCAACTGTGGAATACCGTTTGAATAGCTTGAATGATTTCTTTGATTCTTTAAAGTCTGAGTGGCTTGAAGTTTATTTGATTAGTGTTTTGAAAGCATTTGATATTTCGGGTAATCGGGAAAGAGCAGTATTGTTGTTTGAATGGCTTGTTATGAATGTAAACTTTGAAAATGCAAAACTAGACAAAGAAGTTATTCAGCTCATGTTTAGCCGTACGAGTACTCATTTTTAATTTTAACACATTTCTATGGTGAAAAGTTGAAGATCTATTATTGCAGATTTAGAAAATTTATGACATTTCGTTGATTTTTAGATAAATTTTGAAATACCAAATATTATTATAATAAAATTTTAATGAATTTAGTTAATATTTATTTATTTTATCTAAAAGATAAATAAATTTAAAGTTTGAACAAATTTTTATGTACGAACACGAGTTATAAGTTTATTATAATAAAATTTTAATGAATTTAATTAATATTTATTTTTTATCTAAAATATAAATAAATTTGAAGTTTAAACAAATTTGTATGTATGAACACGAATTATATGTTTATTTTTTTAATTAATAATCTCTAAATACAAAATTAATGATTTAATATTTTTATAATACTAATAAAATTAGAATAACAAATACTAACCACAATCATTTCATATGGGAATTATATTTCTTTTTTCCCATTTTGGCATAATAAACTTAGATGATGCTGAAGAAGATGGAAATATTGAAAGATTTGTTTCATCATTAGCTGCTTTCTATTACCTCTCTATACACTATTTAATTCAATTATTACTAATTGAATTAATCAATATTTACAAATAAATATTACTTAAATATATACATATAATTAATGTTAGATGTACATGTCAAAAAATAAATTCTATCATTCTCTAATACCCACTTATAATTTAGACATGTATTGCTAAAAAAAATTGTCTAAAATTTACAATCCATACTTATCATTTAAGGATTAACATGCAATGCTTTCTAAAATAAAACAGACTAATTACTCTTCTACTTCTATAGATATTATTATTTAGTAGAACATATAAAAAAAAGATAAGAGAAACAATAAAATGACTTTTATTAAATAAGAAAATAACAAACTATAGGGATTTTAAATTCCCTTGTTCACATTCTCAGGATATGTGACATAAATTTTTATTATCAATAATAAATAAAAATAAACTATTTAAAAAAAGAATCCTAAATTATTTTCCATAACTTTTCTTGTTACGTTTGTCACTCTTTGGTTGTTGCGGTGGCGGCTGTGGTTGTTGCGGTGGCGGCTGTGGTTGTTGTGGTGGAGGCGACTGTGGTGGGTTTTTCGGTGGAGGTGGGAGCGGTGGAGGCTGTTGTGGCATGGCTTTTGCACACTTTGATTGCGAGGTTGTTGATATATTTTTGAAGATTTGAAAATTTTATGAGATCAAAGTTAGTTTTTATAATAACATTTTACAATGCTGATAAAATTATAATAACAAATATAATTTCAATAAAATTAAGGTAATGTTCTTTTTCTAACGTGAAATATAAATAAATTTGAATAAATTTATATGTATAAATATGAATAATATGTTTGTTTTCTTCACAAAACTTTAAAGATAAACATATCAAAACAATAATTTGATTCTTTGTAATAATAAAAAAATTAAAATTACAAATGCGATTCTAACAAAACTCAAGTTTTTTTTTATTTTAATAAATTTGATTTTGATTAAAACTTAAAAAGACTAATATTTTATTTATATAAAAATTGGTAATTTGGTATCTTATAACACTAATAAAATTATAACAACAAACTTAATGCTAATTATTTTTTAATAAGATTAATATAATATTTTTATTTTTAATTGAAATCTAAATAGGCTTGGGATTTATTTTGAATTGTAATTCTTCTAACTTTACTTTAGAAGCAAAATTCTTCTACTATACTTGTAAAATTAAAAAGTGTTAGTAATATTAATCTTTAGTGGATTTGTATCAATATTCGATGTTTAATTTTTTTTCATTTCACGATAATCATGACTGTAGTTTTAAAGTCATAATAACTTAATATCAAATGAAACCTTAACTTTGTATAATCTCAAATAAATTATCGGATATTTTTGATAAACTCTTTTGATTTCGAAATATAGTAAAGAAGCAAAATAATTTTGTAAAAGGAAAAATAGAAAAAATTCAATTGATTTTTTTCTAAATGAAGGAAGTAATTATTTTGAAGGTAATGTTGTAGTTGATTTTAAAAATTTGTTTATAAAAATAGTGAAAAATAAATTTATATTTTTTTTGTTTAAAAAAATAAAATTTACGAACATATATAACAAAATATATTTCATGTGTAAATAATTTTAAAAAACAAATCCAAACTAGGCCAAGTACAGTAGATTCAAAGCGTACAACCAGCTATAGTTTCAAAATTACAAACAAAAACAAATATGATTTTGCGCTTGAGCATCATCTTGAATGAACGCCGATCGTCCGAGACAGATCGTCTGTTCTCTTCCTCTCTCTTTTTTTTATGTCACCAAATCCATAACTCGCAGAAAACCCATAATACAGATAGAGATGTTTTCATCTTCACTTCACATTTCTGATGATTCTATGCAGAAACAGTTAAAAGAAAGGAGTTCGAGGAATCTCTATTAGGTTTTTACATCGGGGTTCGATGGGAAGGAAGATGAGGGTGCATCAGATGACAGGTCTTTTGAATTTTTGTCTAGCAAGGGTGATGTTAAAATTGCACTGTGGAATACCCTTTGAATAGCTTGAATGATTTCTTTGATTCTTCAAAGTCTGAGTGGCTTGAAGTTTATTTGATTAGTATTTTGAAAGCATTTGATATTTCGGGTAATCGGGAAAGAGCAGTATTGTTGTTTGAATGGGTTGTTATGAATGTAAACTTTGAAAAAGCAAAACTAGACAAAGAAGTTATTCAGCTCACGTTTAGCCGTACGAGTGCTCATTTTTAATTTTAACACTTTTCTATCGTGAAAAGTTGAAGTGTTAGAAAATTTATGAGATTTTAATTGTTTTTATCGTTGATTTTTACCGTGTTAATAAATTTTAGAATAATAAATATTATTTTAATAAATTTAGTTAAAATAAAATAAAATAATCTTTAATATTTTATTTAAAATATAAATAAATTTGAAAGATTGAACAAATTGTACGTAAGTGCACGAATTATATGTTTATTTTTTTAATTAATAATCTTTAAATACAAAATTAGAGATTTGACCTTTTTATAATGCTAATAAAATTAGAATAACAAATACTAACAACAATCATTTCATATAGAAATTATATTTCTTCTTTCCCGTTTTGGCATAATAAACTTTGATGATGCCGAAGAAGATGGGAAAATATTGAAAGATTTGTTTCATGATTAATTACTTTCTATTTTATTAACAATCAATCACCTCTCTATTAACTATTTAATTCAATTCTTACTAATTTAATTAATCAATATTTACAAATAAATATTATTTAAATAGATACATATAATAAATCAACATTAGATACACATTTAGAAAAACAAATTCTATCATTCTCTAATACCCACTTATAATTTAGACATGTATTGTTAAAAAAAATTGTCTAAAATTTACAATCCATGCATATCATTTAAGGATTAACATGCAATACTTTCGAAAATAGAATCGACTAATTACTCTTCTATTTCTATAGATATTATTATTGAGTAGAACACAAAAAAACAAAAAGAGAAAGAGAGAAATAATAAAATGACGTTTATTAAAATAAAAAAAGACAAACTATAGCGTTTTTAAATTTTCTTCCTCACATTCTCATTAAATGTGACACAAATTTTTTTATTAATAATAAATAAAAAATTAACTTATTTCAAAAAAGAAATCCTAAGTTATTTCCATAACATTTCTTGTTAGGATTCGGTGGTGGCTGTTGCGGTGGCGGTGAAGGAGGCTGCGGTGGCGGTGAAGGCGGCTGCCGTCGCGGTGAAGGTGGAGGCAGCTGCGGCGGTTGTGGTGGATCCATAGCCCCTGCAAACTTTGATTGCGAGAAATTGAAGGTTGTTGATATATTCTTGAAGATTTGAAAATTTTATGAGATCAAAATCTGTTTTTATAATAGCATTTTACAATGCTATTAAAATTGTAACAACAAATATAATTTCAACAAAATTATAGTAAAACAAAGGTAAGGTTTTTTTAGTGTAAAATATAAAAAATTTGTACGTATAAATGTGAATGATATATTTGTTTTCCTTACAAAAGTCTAAGCATAAATACATCGAAACAATAATTTGATATTTTGTAATAATAAAAAAATAATAGAACAAATGTCATTCTAATAAAACTCAAATTTTATTTGTATTTTAATAAATTTGATTGTGATTAAAACTTAATAAGATTAATATTTTAGTTATATAAAAATCAGTAATTTGGTATCTTATAACACCAATAAAATTGTAACATCAAACATGATTCTAATAAATTCGTAATAAGATTAATATAATGTTTATATTTTTTATTAAAATATAAATAGGCTGAGGATTTGTTTTGAATTGTAATTCTTCTACTTCACTTTAGAGGCAAAATTCTTCAACTACACTGTCAAAGTTAAAAAGTGTCCGTAATATTAACCTTTAGTGTATTTGCTTATTTTTTTAATTAATATTTGATATTTAATTTTTTGTTCATATCACAATGATTGTGATTGTGGTTTTAAAGTTATAATAATTTAGTATCAAATGAAACTTTAACTTTGCGTAATTTTAATTAAAGTATTGGATATTTTTAGTAAACTGTTTTAATTTTGAAATATAGTAAAGAAGCAAAATACTTTTGTGTAAAGGAAAATAGAAAAAAAATTAATTGATTTATAATGTAATGCTAGATGTTTATAATTCTTTACTAATGGTTTTTGGGAAGGCAGGTATTTACTCCGAGGTCTAGGGTATTTTGAAAGAAATGGAGAATAATAATTGCCAACCCGATTCTGCCACTTATAATGAGTTCATTGCTGCTTCTGTGAGGGCTGGATTCTATGAGGAAGTAGCTGCTTTGAACGGAGGAAATGATGTGTAAAGGTGTGTCGAATGCCATTACATATGCTACTCTGATAAATGCCTATGGAAGAGCTGGTAAGGTGAACAAGACCTTAAGGCTGTCCGACAAGATGGAGGAGTCGGGTTGTGTGCCAAATGTGTGTACGTACAATACAGTTCTTGGGATGTTGGGAAGGAAATCAAGATCAGAGGTGATGATGAAGATACTCTCCGATATTAAATCCAGTGAATTGTACCCCAAATCGTATTACTTGGAACACTATGCTTGCAATGTGTGGCAATAAAGGTATGGACAAGGATGTGAATCTCGTGTTTTGGAAAATGAAGAGCTGCGGTTTTGAGCATGATAGAGACACTTTGAATACCCCGATTAGTGCTTGTGGTCATTGTGGCTCTGTAATAGATACTACTAAATTGTATGAAGAGATGATTAAGACAGGATTTTTACCCCGTGTGACAACTTACAATGCACATTTGAATGCTTTAACTTGACGAGGGTGTTGGTAATCAGCAGAATCTGTCATTCTAGACATGAAAAATAAGGGCCTCTAATAAAACCAGGGCCTTTGCAATCTTGATGTCGAAGAGGAGCTATTAGTCCTACGAGTACTCATTTTTTTTATTTTTACATACTTTTATTGTGACAAGTTGAAGTGCATTGATCTATTATTGACGATTTAAAAAATGTATGAGATTTTAATTATTTTCATATTTGATTTTTACCGTGCTAATAAATTTGGAATAGCAAATATTATTCTAATAAAATTTTAATCAATTTAGTTAATATTTATTTATTTTATCCAAAATATAAATAAATTTAAAGTTTGAATAAATTTGTACGTACGAACATGAATTATATGTTTATTTTTTTAATTAATAATCTCTAAATACAAAATTAGTGATTTGATGTTTTTATAATACTAATAAAATTAGAATAACAAATACTAACCACAATCATTTCATATGGGAATTATATTTCTTCTTTCCCATTTTGGCATAGTAAACTTTGATGATGCTGAAGAAGATGGGAATATTGAAAGATTTGTTTCATCATTAATGGCTTTCTATTACCTCTCTCTATTAAGTATTTAATTCAATTATTACTAATTGAATTAATCAATATTTATAAATAAATATTATTTAAATATATACATATAATAAATTAACGTTAATGAAAAATATATTTAAATATATACATATAATAAATTAACGTTAGATGCACATGTCAAAAAATAAATTCTATCATTCTCTAATACCCACTTATAATTTAGACATGTATTGCTAAAAAAAAATTGTCTAAAATTTACAATTCATACTTATCATTTAAGAATTAACATGCAATGCTTTCTAAAATAAAACCGACTAATTGCTTTTCTATTTCTATAGATATTATTATTGAGTAGAACACATAAAAAACAGATAATAGGGAAATAATAAAATAACTTTTATTGAAATAAGAAAATGACAAACTATAGGGATTTTAAATTCCCTTGCTCACATTCACATGATATGTGACACAAATTTTATTATCAATAATAAATAAAAATAAATTTATTTAAAAAAATCCTAAATTATTTTCCATAACTTTTCTTGTTAGTATGTTTGCCACTTTTTGGTTGTTGCTGTGGAGGCGACCGCGGTGGTTTTTGTGGTGGAGGTGAGTGTGGTGGTTTTTTTGGTGGAGGTGACTGTGGTGGTTTTTTCGGTGGCGGTGACTGTGGTGGTTTTTTCGGTGGAGGTGGGCGCGGTGGAGGCTGTTGCGACATAGCTTTTGCACAATTTGATTGCGAGGTTGTTGATATATTCTTGAAGATTTGAAAATTTTATGAGATCAAAGTTAGTTTTTATCATAACATTTTACAATGCTGATAAAATTATAATAACAAATATAATTTCAAAAAAATTAAGGTAATATACTTTTTTTTAATGTGAAATATAAATAAATTTATACGTATAAATATGAATGATATGTTTGTTTTCTTGACAAAACTCTAAACATAAACATATCAAAACAATAATTCAGTTCTTTGTAATAATAAAAAACTTAAAATTACAAATGTGATTCTAACAAAATTTATGTTCTTTTTTTTTATTTTAATAAATTTGATTTTGATTAAAACTTAAAAAAATTAATAATTTATATATATATAAATTGGTAATTTGGTATCTTATAACACTAATAAAATTATAACAACAAACATAATGCTAATTATTTTTTAATAAGATTAATATAATATTTTTATTTTTAATTGAAATCTAAATAGGCTTAGGATTTATTTTGAATTGTAATTCTTCTAACTTTACTTTAGAAGCAAAATTCTTCTACTATACTTGTAAAACTAAAAAGTGTTAGTAATATTAATCTTTAGTGGATTTGTATCAATATTCGATGTTTAATTTTTTTTCATTTCACGATAATCATGACTGTAGTTTTAAAGTCATAATAACTTAATATCAAATGAAACCTTAACTTTGTATAATTTCAAATAAATTATCGGATATTTTTGATAAACTCTTTTGATTTCGAAATATAGTAAAGAAGCAAAATAATTTTGTATAAGGAAAAATAGGAAAAATTCAATTGATTTTTTTTAAATGAAGGAAGTAATTATTTTGAAGGTAATGTTGTAGTTGATTTTAAAAATTTGTTTATAAAAATAGTGAAAAATAAATTTATATTTTTTGGTTTAAAAAAATAAAATTTACCGAACTCATAACAAAATACATTTTATCTTTTGTTTTAAAAATTAATTTTAAAAAACGAAACTAAACTGAGCTAATTACAGTAGATTCAACGCGTAAAACCAACTATTAAAAAACCAAAACAAATATGATTTTTTGTACTTGAGCACCATCTTCAACGAAAGCTGATCGTCCGAGACAGATCGCGTGCTCTCTTCCTCCCTTTCTTTCTGTCACCAAATCCAGAGCTCGCAGAAAACCCATAATACAGATAGAGATGTTTTCATCTTCACTTCACATTTCTGATGATTCTATGCAGAAACAGTTAAAAGAAAGGAGTTCGAGGAATATCTATTAGGATTTTGCATCGGGGTTCGATGGGAAGGAAGATGAGGGTGCATCAGATGACAGGTCTTTTGAATTTTTTTCTAGGAAGGGTGATGTTAAAATTGCACTGTGGAATACCCTTTGAATAGCTTGAATGATTTCTTTGATTCTTCAAAGTCTGAGTGGCTCGAAGTTTATTTGATTAGTATTTTGAAAGCATTTGATATTTCGGGTAATCGGGAAAGAGCAGTATTGTTGTTTGAATGGGTTGTTATGAATGTAAACTTTGAAAATGCAAAACTAGACAAAGAAGTTACTCAGCTCATGTTTAGCCGTACGAGTGCTCATTTTTAATTTTAAAACATTTCTATCGTGAAAAGTTCAAGTGTTGGAAAATTTATGAGATTTTAATTGTTTTTATCGTTGATTTTTACCGTGTTAATAAATTTAGTTAATATTTAATATTTTATTTAAAATATAAATAAATTTGAAGATTGAACAAATTTGTACGTACAAACACGAATGATATGTTTATTTTTTTAATTAATAATCTTTAAATACAAAATTAGAGATTTGACCTTTTTATAATACTAATAAAATTAGAATAACAAATACTAACAACAATCATTTCATATAGAAATTATATTTCTATCCCATTTTGGCATAATAAACTTTGATGATGCCGAAGAAGATGGGAAAATATTGAAAGATTTCTTTCATGATTAATTACTTTCTATTTTATTAACAATCAATCACCTCTCTATTAACTATTTCATTCAATTCTTACTAATTTAATTAATCAATATTTACAAATAAATATTATTTAAATAGATACATATAATAAAACAACGTTAGATGCACATTTAGAAAAACAAATTCTATCATTCTCTAATACCCACTTATAATTTAGACATGTATTGCTAAAAAAAACGTTGTCTAAAATTTATAATCCATACATATCATTTATTGATTAACATGTAATACTTTCGAAAATAGAATCGACTCATTGCTCTTCTATTTCTATAGATATTATTATTGAGTAGAACACACACACAGAAGAGAGAAACAATAAAATGACTTTTATTAAAATAAAAAATGACAAACTATAGGGTTTTTAAATTTTCTTGCTCACATTCTCATTAAATGTGACACAAATTTTTTTATTAATAATAAATAAAAATTAACTTATTTCAAAAAAGAAATCCTAAGTTATTTTCCGTAACATTTCTTGTTAGGATTCGGTGGTGGCTGTTGCGGTGGCGGTGAAGGAGGCTGCGGTGGCGGTGAAGGCGGCTGCCGTCGCGGTGAAGGTGGAGGCAGCTGCGGCGGTTGTGGTGGATCCATAGCCCCTGCAAACTTTGATTGCGAGAAATTGAAGGTTGTTGATATATTCTTGAAGATTTGAAAATTTTATGAGATCAAAATCTGTTTTTATAATAGCATTTTACAATCCTATTAAAATTGTAACAACAAATATAATTTCAACAAAATTATAATAAAATAAAGGTAAAGTTTTTTTAGTGTAAAATAAAAATAAATTTGTACATATAAATGTGAATGATATATTTATTTTCCTTACAAAAGTCTAAACATAAACACATCGAAACAATAATTTGATATTTTGTAATAATAAAAAAATAAAAGAACAAATGTCATTCTAATAAAACTCAAATTTTACTTGTATTTTAATAAATTTGATTGTGATTATAATTTAATAAGATTAATATTTTATTTATATAAAAATCAATAATTTGGTATCTAATAACATCAATAAAATTGTAACATCAAATATGATTCTAATAAATTCATAATAAGATTAATATAATGTTTATATTTTTTATTGAAATATAAATGGGCTTAGGATTTGTTTTGAATTGTAATTCTTCTACTTCACTTTAGAGGCAAATTTCTTCTACTACACTGTCAAAGTTAAAAAAGTGTCCGTAATATTAACCTTTAGTGCATTTGTTTATTTTTTTAATTAATATTTGATATTTAATTTTTTGTTTGTATCACAATAATTGTGATTGTGGTTTTAAAGTTATAATAACTTATGGTCATGGTGGCTCTGTAATTGATGCTACTAAATTGTATGAAGAGATGACTAAGACGGGATTTTTACCCCATGTGTGACAACTTACAACGCACATTTGAATGTTTTAACTTGACGAGGGTTGGTAATCAGCAGAATCTGTCATTCTAGCCATGAAAAATAAGGGCCTCTAATAAAACCAGGGCCTTTGCAATCTTGATGTCGAAGAGGAGCTATTAGTCCTACGAGTACTCTTTTTTTATTTTTACATACTTTTATTGTGACAAGTTGAAGTGTATTGATCTATTATTGAAGATTTAACAAATGTATGAGATTTTAATTATTTTCATATTTGATTTTTACCGTGCTAATAAATTTGGAATAGCAAATATTATTATAATAAAATTTTAATGAATTTAGTTAGTATTTATTTATTTTATTCCAAAATATAAATAAATTTAAAGTTTGAACAAATTTGTATGTACGAACACGAATTATAGGTTTATTTTTTAATTAATAATCTCTAAGTACAAAATTAGTGATTTCATGTTTTTATAATACTAATAAAATTAGAATAAAAAATACTAACCACAATCATTTCGTATGGGAATTATATTTCTTCTTTTCCATTTTGGCATAATAAACTTTGATGATGCTGAAGAAGATGGGAATATTGAAAGATTTGTTTCATCATTAATTGCTTTCTATTACCTCTCTATTAAGTATTTAATTCAATTATTACTATTTGAATTAATCAATATTTACAAATAAATATTATTTAAATATATACATATAATAAATCAACGATAGATACACATTTAAAAAAACAAATTCTATGATTCTCTAACACCCACTTATAATTTAGACATGTATTGCTAAAAAAATTTTTTCTAAAGTTTACAATCCATACTTATCATTTAAGGATTAACATGCAATACTTTCTGAAATAAAATCGATCAATTGCTCTTCTATTTCTATAGATATTATTATTGAGTAGAAACACATAAAAAAAAAGATAAGAGAGAAATAATAAAATGACTTTTATTAAAATAAGAAAATAACAAGCTATAGGGATTTTAAATTTCCTTGCTCACATTCTCATGATATGTGACACAAATTTTATTATTAATAATAAATAAAAATAAACTTATTTAAAAAAAATCCTAAATTATTTTCCATAACTTTTCTTGTTAGTATGTTTGTCACTCTTTGGTTGTTGTGGTGGCCGCTGTGGTTGTTGCGGTGGAGGCGACCGTGGTGGTTTTTTCGGTGGAGGTGGGCGTGGTGGAGGCTGTTGTGGCATAGCTTTTGCACACTTTGATTGCGAGGTTGTTGATATATTCTTGAAGATTTGAAAATTTTATGAGATCAAAGTTAGTTTTTATAATAACATTTTACAATGCTGATAAAATTATAAAAAACAAATATAATTTCAACAAAATTATAATAAAATAAAGGTAAGGTTTTTTTAGTGTAAAATATAAATAAATTTGTACGTATAAATGTAAATGATATATTTGTTTTCCTTACAAAAGTCTAAGCATAAACACATCGAAACAATAATTTGATATTTTGTAATAATAAAAAAATAAAATAACAAATGTCATTCTAATAAAACTCAAATTTTATTTGTATTTTAATAAATTTGGTTGTGATTAAAACTTAATAAGATTAATATTTTATTTATATAAAAAACAATAATTTGGTATCTTATAACACCAATAAAATTGTAACATCAAACGTGATTCTAATAAATTCGTAATAAGATTAATATAATGTTTATATTTTTTATTGAAATATAAATAGGCTTAGGATTTGTTTTGAATTGTAATTCTTCTACTTCACTTTAGAGGCAAAATTCTTCTACTACACTGTCAAAGTTAAAAAGCGTTTGTAATATTAACCTTTAGTGTATAGGCTTATTTTTTTAATTAATATTTGATATTTAATTTTTTGTTCGTATCACAATAATTGTGATTGTGGTTTTAAAGTTATAATAACTTAGTATCAAATGAAACTTTAACTTTGCGTAATTTTAATTGAAGTATCGGATATTTTTAGTAAACTGTTTTAATTTTGAAATAGTAAAGAAGCAAAATAATTTTGTGTAAAGGAAAATAGAAAAAAAAATTAATTGATTTATAATGTAATGCTAGATGCTTATAATTCTTTACTAATGGTTTTTGTGAAGGCAGGCATTTACTCCGAGGTCTAGGGTATTTTGAATGAAATGGAGAATAATAATTGCCAACCCGATTCTGCCACTTATAATGAGTTCATTGTTGCTTCTGTGAGGGCTGGATTCTATGAGGAAGTAGCTGCTTTGAACGGAGGAAATGATGTGTAAAGGTGTGTCGAATGCCATTACATATGCTACTCTGATAAATGCCTATGGAAGAGCTGGTAAGGTGAACAAGACCTTAAGGCTGTCCGACAAGATGGAGGAGTCGGGTTGTGTGCCAAATGTGTGTACGTACAATACAGTTCTTGGGATGTTGGGAAGGAAATCAAGATCAGAGGTGATGATGAAGATACTCTCTGATATTAAATGCAGTGAATTGTACCCCAAATCGTATTACTTGGAACACTATGCTTGCAATGTGTGGCAATAAAGGTATGGACAAGGATGTGAATCTCGTTTTTTGGAAAATGAAGAGCTGCTGTTTTGAGCCTGATAGAGACACTTTGAATACCCTGATTAGTGCTGATGGTCATTGTGGCTCTGTAATAGATGCTACTAAATTGTATTAAGAGTTGATTAAGACAGGATTTTTACCCCCTGTGTGACAACTTACAATGCACATTTGAATGCTTTAACTTGACGAGGGTGTTGGTAATCAGCAGAATCTGTCATTCTAACCATGAAAAATAAGGGCCTCTAATAAAACCAGGGCCTTTGCAATCTTGATGTCGAAGAGGAGCTATTAGTCCTACGAGTACTCATTTTTTATTTTTACATACTTTTATTGTGACAAGCTGAAATGCATTGATCTATTATTGACGATTTAAAAAATGTATGAGATTTTAATTATTTTCATATTTGATTTTTACCGTGCTAATAAATTTGGAATAGTAAATATTATTTTAATAAAATTTTAATAAATTTAGTTAATATTTTTTTTATCTAAAATATAAATAAATTTAAAATTTGAACAAAATTTATACGTACGAACACAAATTATACATTTATTTTTTTAATTAATAATCTCTAAATACAAAATTAGTGATTTGATGTTTTTATAATACTAATAAAATTAGAATAACAAATACTAACCACAATCATTTCATATGGGAATTATATTTCTTCTTTCCCATTTTGGCATAGTAAACTTTGATGATGCTGAAGAAGATGGGAATATTGAAAGATTTGTTTCATCATTAATGGCTTTCTATTACCTCTCTCTATTAAGTATTTAATTCAATTATTACTAATTGAATTAATCAATATTTATAAATAAATATTATTTAAATATATACATATAATAAATATAACATTAGATGCACATGTCAAAAAACAAATTCTATCATTCTCTAATACCCACTTATAATTTATACATGTATTGCTAAAAAAAATTGTCTAAAATTTATAATCCATACTTATCATTTAAGAATTAACATGCAATGCTTTCTAAAATAAAATCGACTAATTGCTTTTCTATTTCTATAGATATTATTGTTGAGTAGAACACATAAAAAACGGATAAGAGAGAACTAATAAAATAACTTTTATTAAAATAAGGAAATGACAAACTATAGGGATTTTAAATTTCCTTGCTCACATTCACATGATATGTGACACAAATTTTATTATCAATAATAAATAAAAATAAATTTATTTAAAAAAATCCTAAATTATTTTCCATAACTTTTCTTGTTAGTACGTTTGCCACTTTTTGGTTGTTGCTGTGGAGGCGACTGCGGTGGTTTTTGTGGTGGAGGCGACCGTGGTGGTTTTTGTGGTGGGGGGGACTGTGGTGGTTTTTTCGGTGGAGGTGGGCGCGGTGGAGGCTGTTGGGACATAGCTTTTGCACACTTTGATTGCGAGGTTGTTGATATATTCTTGAAGATTTGAAAATTTTATGAGATCAAAGTTAGCTTTTATTGTAACATTTTACAATGCTGATAAAATTATAATAACAAATATAATTTCAATAAAATTAAGGTAATGTTCTTTTTTTAACGTAAAATATAAATAAATTTGAATAAATTTATACGTATAAATATGAATGATATGTTTGTTTTCTTCACAAAACTCTAAACATAAACATATCAAAATAATAATTTGATTCTTTGTAATAATAAAAAAATTAAAATTACAAATGCGATTCTAACAAAATTCAAGTTCTTTTTTTTTATTTTAATAAATTTGATTTTGATTAAAACTTAAAAAGACTAATATTTTATTTATATAAAAATTGGTAATTTGGTATCTTATAACACTAATAAAATTATAACACCAAACTTAACGCTAATTATTTTTTAAAAAGATTAATATAATATTTTATTTTTAATTGAAATCTAAATAGGCTTAGGATTTATTTTGAGTTGTAATTCTTCTAACTTTACTTTAGAAGAAAAATTCTTCTACTATACTTGTAAAACTAAAAAGTGTCAGTAATATTAATCTTTAGTGGATTTGGTTTTTTTTTATCAATATTTGATGTTTAATTTTTTTTCATTTCACGGATAATCATTACTGTAGTTTTAAAGCCATAACAACTTAATATCAAATGAAACCTTAACTTTGCATAATTTCAAATAAATTATCGGATATTTTTTGATAAACTCTTTTGATTTCGAAATATAGTAAAGAAGCAAAATAATTTTGTATAAGGAAAAATAGGAAAAATTCAATTGATTTTTTTTAAATGATGGAAGTAATTATTTTGAAGGTAATGTTGTAGTTGATTTTGAAAATTTGCTGATAAAAATAGTGAAAAATAAATTTATATTTTTTTGTTTAAAAAATAAAATTTACCGAACTCATAACAAAATACATTTTATCTTTTGTTTTAAAAATTAATTTTAAAAAACGAAACTAAACTGAGCTAATTACAGTAGATTCAAAGCGTAAAACCAACTATAGTTTCAAAATTACAAACCAAAACAAATATGATTTTTTGTACTTGAGCACCATCTTCAACGAAAGCCGATCGTCCGAGACAGATCGCGTGCTCTCTTCCTCCCTTTCTTTCTGTCACCAAATCCAGAGCTCGCAGAAAACCCATAATACAGATAGAGATGTTTTCATCTTCACTTCACCATTTCTGATGATTCTATGCAGAAACAGTTAAAAGAAAGGAGTTCGAGGAATCTCTATTAGGTTTTTGCATCGGGGTTCGATGGGAAGGAAGATGAGGGTGCATCAGATGACAGGTCTTTTGAATTTTTGTCTAGGAAGGGTGATGTTAAAATTGCACTGTGGAATGCCCTTTGAATAGCTTGAATGATTTCTTTGATTCTTCAAAGTCTGAGTGGCTTGAAGTTTATTTGATTAGTATTTTGAAAGCATTTGATATTTCGGGTAATCGGGAAAGAGCAGTATTGTTGTTTGAATGGCTTGTTATGAATGTAAACTTTGAAAATGCAAAACTAGACAAAGAAGTTACTCAGCTCATGTTTAGCCGTACGAGTGCTCATTTTTAATTTTAAAACATTTCTATCGTGAAAAGTTCAAGTGTTGGAAAATTTATGAGATTTTAATTGTTTTTATTGTTGATTTTTACCGTGTTAATAAATTTTAGAATAATAAATTTAGTTAATATTTAAATTTTTTATTTAAAATATAAATAAATTTGAAGATTGAATAAATTTGTACGTACGAACATAAATTATATGTTTATTTTTTTAATTAATAATCCCTAAATACAAAATTAGAGATTTGATATTCTTATAATACTAATATAATTAGAATAACAAATACTAACCGCAATCATTTCATATGGGAATTCTATTTCTTCTTTCCCATGTTGGCATAATAAACTTTGATGATGCCGAAGCAGATGGGAAAATATTGAAAGATTTGTTTCATGATTAATTACTTTCTATTTTATTAACAATCAATCGTCTCTCTGTTAACTATTTAATTCAATTCTTACTAATTTAATTAATCATTATTTACAAATACATATTATTTAAATATATACGTAGAATAAATCAAATTTAGATACACATTTAGAAAAACAAATTCTATCATTCTCTAATACCCACTTATAATTTAGACATGTATTGCTAAAAAAAAATTGTCTAAAATTTATGATCCATACATATCATTTATTGATTAACATGCAATACTTTTGAAAATAGAATCGACTAATTGCTCTTCTATTTCTATAGATATTATTATTGAGTAAAAAACACAAAAAAAAATGAGAAGAGAGAAACAATAAAATGACTTTTATTAAAATAAGAAAATGACAAACTATAGGGTTTTTAAATTTTCTTGCTCACATTCACATTAAATGTGACACAAATTTTTTTATTAATAATAAATAAAAATTAACTTATTTCAAAAAAGAAATCCTAAGTTATTTTCCATAACATTTCTTGTTAGGATTCGGTGGTGGCTGTTGCGGTGGCGGTGAAGGAGGCTGCGGTGGCGGTGAAGGCGGCTGTCGTGGTGGTGAAGGCAGCTGCCGTGGCGGTGAAGGTGGAGGCGGCTGTGGTGGTTTTTTCGGTGGAGGTAGGCGCGATGGAGGCTGTTGTGACATAGCTTTTGCACACTTTGATTGCGAGGTTGTTGATATATTCTTGAAGATTTGAAAATTTTATGAGATCATAGTTAGTTTTTATAATAACATTTTACAATGCTGATAAAATTATAATAACAAATATAATTTCAATAAAATTAAGGTAATGTTCTTTTTTTAACGTGAAATATAAACAAATTTGAATAAATTTATACGTATAAATATGAATGATATGTTTGTTTTCTTGACGAAACTCTAAACATAAAGGTATCAAAACAATAATTTGATTCTTTGTAAGAATAAAAAAAATTAAAATTACAAATGCGATTCTAACAATACTCAAGTTTTTTTCATTTTAATAAATTTGATTTTGATTAAAACTTAAAAAGACTAATATTTTATTTATATAAAAATTGGTAATTTGGTATCTTATAACACTAATAAAATTATAACAACAAACTTAATGCTAATTATTTTTTAATAAGATTAATATAATATTTTTATTTTTAATTGAAATCTAAATAGGCTTGGGATTTATTTTGAATTGTAATTCTTCTAACTTTACTTTAGAAGAAAAATTCTTCTACTATGCATGTAAAACTAAAAAGTGTTAGTAATATTAATCTTTAGTGGATATCAATATTTGATGTTTAATTTTTTTTTCATTTCACGATAATCATGACTGTAGTTTTAAAGCCATAACAACTTAATATCAAATGAAACCTTAACTTTGCATAATTTCAAATAAATTATCGGATATTTTTTGATAAACTCTTTTGATTTCGAAATATAGTAAAGAAGCAAAATAATTTTGTACAAGGATAAATAGAAAAAATTTAATTGATTTTTTTTTAAACGAAGGAAGTAATTATTTTGAAGGTAATGTTGTAGTTGATTTTAAAAATTTGCTGATAAAAATATGAAAAATAAATTTATATTTTTTTGTTTAAAAAATAAAATTTACCGAACTCATAACAAAATACATTTTATGTTTTGTTTTAAAAATTAATTTTAAAAAACGAAACTAAACTGAGCTAATTACAGTAGATTCAAAGCGTAAAACCAACTATAGTTTCAAAATTACAAACCAAAACAAATATGATTTTTTGTACTGGAGCACCATCTTCAACGAAAGCCGATCGTCCGAGACAGATCGCGTGCTCTCTTCCTCCCTTTCTTTCTGTCACCAAATCCAGAGCTCGCAGAAAACCCATAATACAGATAGAGATGTTTTCATCTTCACTTCACATTTCTGATGATTCTATGCAGAAACAGTTAAAAGAAAGGAGTTCGAGGAATCTCTATTAGGTTTTTGCATCGGGGTTCGATGGGAAGGAAGATGAGGGTGCATCAGATGACAGGTCTTTTGAATTTTTGTCCAGGAAGGGTGATGTTAAAATTGCACTGTGGAATGCCCTATGAATGGCTTGAATGATTTCTTTGATTCTTCAAAGTCTGAGTGGCTGGAAGTTTATTTGATTAGTATTTTGAAAGCATTTGATATTTCGGGTAATCGGGAAAGAGCAGTATTGTTGTTTGAATGGCTTGTTATGAATGTAAACTTTGAAAATGCAAAACTAGACAAAGAAGTTACTCAGCTCATGTTTAGCCGTACGAGTGCTCATTTTTAATTTTAAAACATTTCTATCGTGAAAAGTTCAAGTGTTGGAAAATTTATGAGATTTTAATTGTTTTTTATTGTTGATTTTTACCGTGTTAACAAATTTTAGAATAATAAATATTATTTTAATAAATTTAGTTAATATTTAAATTTTTTATTTAAAATATAAATAAATTTAAAGATTGAATAAATTTTTGTACGTACGAACATAAATTATATGTTTATTTTTTTAATTAATAATTCCTAAATACAAAATTAGAGATTTGATATTCTTATAATACTAATATAATTAGAATAACAAATACTAACCGCAATCGTTTCATATGGGAATTCTATTTCTTCTTTCCCATTTTGGCATAATAAACTTTGATGATGCCGAAGCAGATGGGAAAATATTGAAAGATTTGTTTCATGATTAATTACTTTCTATTTTATTAACAATCAATCATCTCTCTGTTAACTATTTAATTCAATTCTTACTAATTTAATTAATCATTATTTACAAATAAATATTATTTAAATATATACGTATAATAAATCAACGTTAGATGCACATTTAGAAAAACAAATTCTATCATTCTCTAATACCCACTTATAATTTAGACATGTATTGCTAAAAAAAAATTGTCTAAAATTTACAATCCATACATATCATTTAAGGATTAACATGTAATACTTTCGAAAATAGAATCGATTAATTGCTCTTCTTTTTCTATAGATATTATTATTGTAAAGGACACATAAAAAAAAAGAAAAGATAGAAACAATAAAATCACCTTTATTAAAATAAGAAAATGACAAACTATAGGGCTTTTAAATTTCCTTGCTCATATTCTCATGAAATGTGACACAAATTTTATTATCAATAACAAATAAAAATCAACTTATTTCAAAAAAGAAATCCTAAGTTATTTTCCGTAACATTTCTTGTTACGATTCGGTGGTGGCTGTTGCGGTGGCGGTGAAGGAGGCTGCGGTGGCGGTGAAGGCGGCTGTCGTGGCGGTGAAGGTGGAGGCGGCTGTGGCGGTTGTGGTGGATCCACAGCCCCAGCAAACTTTGATTGTGAGAAATTGAAGGTTGTTGATATATTCTTGAAGATTTGAAAATTTTATGAGATCAAAATCTGTTTTTATAATAGCATTTTACAATCCTATTAAAATTGTAACAATAAATATAATTTCAATAAATTATAATAAAATAAAGGTGATGTTTTTTTAGTGTAAAATAAAAATAAATTTGTACGTATAAATGTGAATGATATATTTATTTTCCTTACAAAAGTCTAAACATAAACACATCGAAACAATAATTTGATATTTACTAATAATAAAAAAATAAAAGAACAAATGTCATTCTAATAAAACTCAAATTTTATTTGTATTTTAATAAATTTGATTGTGATTATAATTTAATAAGATTAATATTTTATTTATATAAAAATCAATAATTTGGTATCTAATAACATCAATAAAATTGTAACATCAAACATGATTCTAATAAATTCATAATAAGATTAATATAATTTTTATATTTTTTATTGAAATATAAATAGGCTTAGGATTTGTTTTGAATTGTAATTCTTCTACTTCACTTTAGAGGCAAATTTCTTCTACTACACTGTCAAAGTTAAAAAAGTGTCCGTAATATGAACCTTTAGTGTATTTGCTTATTTTTTTAATTAATATTTGATATTTAATTTTTTGTTTGTATCACAATAATTGTGATTGTGGTTTTAAAGTTATAATAACTTATGGTCATGGTGGCTCTGTAATTGATGCTACTAAATTGTATGAAGAGACGACTAAGACGGGATTTTTACCCCATGTGTGACAACTTACAATGCACATTTGAATGGTTTAACTTGACGAGGGTTGGTAATCAGCAGAATCTGTCATTCTAGCCATGAAAAATGAGGGCCTCTAATAAAACCAGGGCCTTTGCAATCTTGATGTCGAAGAGGAGCTATTAGTCCTACGAGTACTCATTTTTTATTTTTACATACTTTTATTGTGACAAGTTGAAGTGTATTGATCTATTATTGAAGATTTAACAAATGTATGAGATTTTAATTATTTTCATATTTGATTTTTACCGTGCTAATAAATTTTGGAATAGCAAATATTATTATAATAAAATTTTAATGAATTTAGTTCATATTTATTTTTTTTATCCAAAATATAAATAAATTTAAAGTTTGAACAAATTTGTATGTACGAACACGAATTATAGGTTTATTTTTTAATTAATAATCTCTAAATACAAAATTAGTGATTTGATGTTTTTATAATACTAATAAAATTAGAATAAAAAATACTAACCACAATCATTTGGTATGGGAATTATATTTCTTCTTTTCCATTTTGGCATAATAAACTTTGATGATGCTGAAGAAGATGGGAATATTGAAAGATTTGTTTCATCATTAATTGCTTTCTATTACCTCTCTATTAACTATTTAATTCAATTATTACTATTTGAATTAATCAATATTTACAAATAAATATTATTTAAATATATACATATAATAAATCAACGATAGATACACATTTAAAAAAACAAATTCTATGATTCTCTAACACCCACTTATAATTTAGACATGTATTGCTAAAAAAAATTTTCTAAAGTTTACAATCCGTACTTATCATTTAAGGATTAACATGCAATACTTTCTAAAATAAAATCGATCAATTGCTCTTCTATTTCTATAGATATTATTATTGAGTAGAACACATAAAAAAAAATAAGAGAGAAATAATAAAATGACTTTTATTAAAATAAGAAAATAACAAACTACAGGGATTTTAAATTCCCTTGCTCATATTCTCATGATATGTGACACAAATTTTATTATCAATAACAAATAGAAGTAAACTTATTTTTAAAAAATCCTAAATTATTTTCCATAACTTTTCTTGTTAGAACGTTTGCCACTTTTTGGTTGTTGCTGTGGAGGCGACCGCGGTGGTTTTTGTGGTGGAGGCAACTGTGGTGGTTTTTTTGGTGGAGGTGACTGTGGTGGTTTTTTCGGTGGAGGTGGGCACGGTGGAGGCTGTTGTGACATAGCTTTTGCACACTTTGATTGAGAGGTTGTTGATATATTCTTGAAGATTTGAAAATTTTATGAGATCAAAGTTAGTTTTTATCATAACATTTTACAATGTTGATAAAATTATAATAACAAATATAATTTCAATAAAATTAAGGTAATGTTCGTTTTTTAATGTGAAATATAAACAAATTTGAATAAATTTATACGTATAAATATGAATGATATGTTTGTTTTCTTGACGAAACTCTAAACATAAAGGTATCAAAACAATAATTTGATTGTTTGTAAGAATAAAAAAAATAAAATTACAAATGCGATTCTAACAAAATTTAAGTTTTTTTTTATTTTAATAAATTTAATTTTGATTAAAACTTAAAAAGACTAATATTTTATTTATATAAAAATTGGTAATTTGGTATCTTATAACACTCATAAAATTGTAACAACAAACATAATGCTAATTATTTTTTAATAAGATTAATATAATATTTTTATTTTTAATTTAAATCTAAATAGACTTAAGATTTATTTTGAGTTGTAATTCTTCTAACTTTACTTTAGAAGCAAAATTCTTATACTATACTTGTAAAATTAAAAAGTATTAGTAATATTAATCTTTGGTGGATTTGTATCAATATTTGATGTTTAATTTTTTTTCATTTCACGATAATCATGACTGTAGTTTTAAAGTCATAATAACTTAATATCAAACGAAACCTTAACTTTGCATAATTTCAAATAAATTATCGGATATTTTTTATCATCACTTTTGATTTTGAAATATAGTAAAGAAGCAAAATAATTTTGTACAAGGATAAATAGAAAAAATTTAATTGATTTTTTTTTAAACGAAGGAAGTAATTATTTTGAAGGTAATGTTGTAGTTGATTTTAAAAATTTGTTTATAAAAATAGTGAAAAATAAATTTATATTTTTTTGTTTAAAAAATAAAATTTACCGAACTCATAACAAAATACATTTTATGTTTTGTTTTAAAAATTAATTTTAAAAAACGAAACTAAACTGAGCTAATTACAGTAGATTCAAAGCGTAAAACCAACTATAGTTTCAAAATTACAAACCAAAACAAATATGATTTTTTGTACTTGAGCACCATCTTCAACGAAAGCCGATCGTCCGAGACAGATCGCGTGCTCTCTTCCTCCCTTTCTTTCTGTCACCAAATCCAGAGCTCGCAGAAAACCCATAATACAGATAGAGATGTTTTCATCTTCACTTCACCATTTCTGATGATTCTATGCAGAAACAGTTAAAAGAAAGGAGTTCGAGGAATCTCTATTAGGTTTTTGCATCGGGGTTCGATGGGAAGGAAGATGAGGGTGCATCAGATGACAGGTCTTTTGAATTTTTGTCTAGGAAGGGTGATGTTAAAATTGCACTGTGGAATGCCCTTTGAATAGCTTGAATGATTTCTTTGATTCTTCAAAGTCTGAGTGGCTTGAAGTTTATTTGATTAGTATTTTGAAAGCATTTGATATTTCGGGTAATCGGGAAAGAGCAGTATTGTTGTTTGAATGGCTTGTTATGAATGTAAACTTTGAAAATGCAAAACTAGACAAAGAAGTTACTCAGCTCATGTTTAGCCGTACGAGTGCTCATTTTTAATTTTAAAACATTTCTATCGTGAAAAGTTCAAGTGTTGGAAAATTTATGAGATTTTAATTGTTTTTATTGTTGATTTTTACCGTGTTAATAAATTTTAGAATAATAAATTTAGTTAATATTTAAATTTTTTATTTAAAATATAAATAAATTTGAAGATTGAATAAATTTGTACGTACGAACATAAATTATATGTTTATTTTTTTAATTAATAATCCCTAAATACAAAATTAGAGATTTGATATTCTTATAATACTAATATAATTAGAATAACAAATACTAACCGCAATCATTTCATATGGGAATTCTATTTCTTCTTTCCCATTTTGGCATAATAAACTTTGATGATGCCGAAGCAGATGGGAAAATATTGAAAGATTTGTTTCATGATTAATTACTTTCTATTTTATTAACAATCAATCATCTCTCTGTTAACTATTTAATTTAATTCTTACTAATTTAATTAATCATTATTTACAAATAAATATTATTCAAATATATACGTAGAATAAATCAACGTTAGATACACATTTAGAAAAATAAATTTTATCATTCTCTAATACCCACTTATAATTTAAACATGTATTGCCAAAAAAAAATTGTCTAAAATTTACAATCCATACATATCATTTAAGGATTAAAATGTAATACTTTCAAAAATAGAATCGATTAATTGCTCTTCTATTTCTATAGATATTATTATTGTAAACGACACATAACAAAAAAGAAAAGAGAGAAATCATAAAATCACCTTTATTAAAATAAGAAAATGACAAACTATAGGACTTTTAAATTTCTTTGCTCACATTCTCATGAAATGTGACACAAATTTTATTATCAATAACAAATAAAAATCAACTTATTTCAAAAAAGAAATCCTAAGTTATTTTCCATAACATTTCTTGTTACGATTCGGTGGCGGTGGTTTTTGTGGTGGAGGCGACCGCGGTGGTTTTTTCGGTGGAGGCCGTTGGGACATAGCTTTTGCACACTTTGATTGCGAGGTTGTTGATATATTCTTGAAGATTTGAAAATTTTATGAGATCAAAAAGTTAGTTTTTATAATAACATTTTACAATGCTGATAAAATTATAATAACAAATATAATTTCAATAAAACTAAGGTAATGTTCTTTTTTTAATGTGAAAGATAAATAAATTTCAATAAATTTATACGTATAAATATGAATGATATGTTTGTTTTCTTGATAAAACTCTAAACATAAACATATTAAAACAATAATTTGATTCTTTGTAATAATAAAAAAAATTAAAATTACAAATGCAATAAAACTCAATTTTTTTTATTTTAATAAATTTGATTTTTGATTAAAATTTTAAAAAGACTAATATTTTATTTACATAAAAATCAGTAATTTGGTATCTCATAACAATAATAAAATTGTAACAACAAACATAATGTTAATTTTTTTTAATAAGATAAATATAATACTTTTATTTTGAATTGTAATTCTTCTAACTTTACTTTAGAAGCAAAATTCTTCTACTATACTTGCAAAGTTATAAAGTGTTCATAATATTAATCTTTAGTGGATTTGTTTATTTTTTTATTAATATTTAATATTTAATGTTTAATATTTTTTTCATTTTACGATAATTGTAACTATAGTTTTAAAGTCATAATAATTCAATATCAAATGAAACCCTAACTTTACGTAATTTCAAATAGATTATCGGATATTTTTAGTAGATTCTTTTGATTTTGAAATATAGTGAAGAAGAAAAATAATTTTGTATAACGGAAAATAAAAGAAAATTCAATTAATTTTTTTAAATGAAGGAAGTAATTATTTTGAAGGTAATGTTGTAGTTGATTTTAAAAATTTGTTTATAAAAATAGTGAAAAATAAAATTATATTTTTTTTGTTTAAAAAATAAAATAAAATTTATCGAACAATAATAAAATATATTTTATGTTTTGTTTTAAAAATTAATTTTATAAAACGAAACTAAACTGAGCTAATTACAGTAGATTCAAAGCGTAAAACCAACTACTATAGTTTCAAAATTACAAACCAAAACAACCATCGAAAGGTGGAGTTGTCTTCGCGTGGGCTCCAAGCTTGTCATCACGGGTCGTCGGACCCAAAATCAAGACCCGAACCCAAAACTCGAAGATTTTTCTATCGGACAAGGCGGTGAGATGAGATGCCACATGTTTACAAAATTCTCTCTTTCAAGAAAACTCCGTGCGTTTGCCTTGGCTTTGCATTGCTGTGTGCTAGTCCTTAGCCAATTCTCTCGAACATTACTCGCCCTACGTTTTCCCTTCCTCTCCTTTATTTTTGTTTTTCACATACTTCATCCCGCACCCACCTTCTTTTCTCCATTTTTTAGTCCCCCTTCTATCTATCTGACCTTTTCTAAGGTAGGGTTTGCGTTTTTTTTTCGTTCTTTTAAATGGGTTGAATCCAATTTCTCCTTTTCGTTTTTTATTCGTTTTTTGGAGCTTTGAATGGAGTGGGATAGTAATTCTGATCTTAGTGAGGTATCGGACGAGGAATTGACGATTGTCGACGATGACGTTTCCCCCGTTCCATTTCCCGTTGAGAACTTGTTTCAACCGTGTGGGTTCGTTGTCACCGATGCGCTTGAGCCTGACCAACCCATTATTTATGTCAATACTGTGTTCGAGACCGTCACTGGTTATCTTGCTGAAGAAGTTCTGGGCCGTAATTGGTCAGTTTTATACTTGATTGTTGTTTTTCATTTTTATTGTTTTTCTTTAATTGCTATCACATGAATTTGGACTTGTTATTTAGTGAATGAGGTGGGACTTTCTGAGCTTTGCATTGGTTAGATAATGGTTAAATCTCGCTTTTTTCCGTTTTTATTTTGGCCTATAGCATACCCAGCTTATAGCAAAGATAGCAAAGATACATCCCAAAATAAGGGAAACAAAGTCAGGGTAGAGAATAAGAATAAGGTTACCATCTCTCAGCTGCTGGTCTTTTCACTTCACAAAGGGGATTAACTTTTGCTGTCAGTTGTAGGTATTAGTTTTCCAATTATAAAAGTCTACATCAGTATTAATTGCAAGTATATAACCCAATTAGTGGATATACTACAATTTCAGCCCCCGCTATGTTAAAAGTCCTGACGAAGGTACAAACCATTTGTCCATCTTGCCTTTTTATTCTTCAAAATTAACATCTGATCGCCTTTTGGTTTGGTGGAAACTGGTTATGATTATGTTTTAAAATGAACTTAACTGACCAGATATAGGAACTGTACCAATAATTACCCTGAAAAATAAAGGAAAATAGGAGTGAAGGGGTTCTTTTCGGGATGGGGGTGTGGGTGGAACAAAGAATCATTCTGAGTTGCGGAGGAACAAACTAGCTTACACTTTCTCCTGATTATGTCCAGTATGGTTACTTCAATGATGCTTATAGCCATAAGAGTCACGGAAACTGTACAAAATATAAAGATTTACCAAATCATTTAACTTTAAAACAGGAATATTGAATTCAAAGGATGAATTCTTTTGCCACTATTTCCTTTGAAAATTTTCAAAGTTGTGCATGTATTCAATAATTTGAGGCTCTAAAAGTTATCTTGGGTCACTGTTTTGCTGTCTCAAACCCTTTGAGGTTTAACTGCATTCCTAAAAAGTGTAGAAGCAAGGGTGTACTAGGGTAGGATCAGAATTGCAATTTGCTGAAACTTCTGAAGAAGTTTGTTTTCTCAAAAAGCAGGTGGATGCAAATTTAAAATTTTGGGTTTCCTGTATTACAAAATTTTAAGCTTTGATGAAAAGTTGGACATTATGTTTGTTAGATCTAAAAGATGTACATGCATACTCTCTTTTTGTCTTTTTGAAGAAGAAAATGCAAGTTGGCTCACTGAAATTGTGAAATTTTCAAATTTCTGTTTTACCAAGGTTTATTTTGTTCTCAGTACTGGTTATGGAGAATTAAGTTTGAATCCCATTTTTTGGGGAATTAATTGGTAAATAAATCAACTTAATTTCAGAAAAATTTCTTGCTCACATACACATGAAATGAGTAAGAATGTTGGTAATTTTCACTGTGAAAAACCTACACCTCCTTTTTGTTCTTTAAATGAAGGGTTTTCCTGTGTATGAGACAAGGAAAAATTGGTTATGCATACTAATTCCTATCAAAATGGACACACAAAGTGAGATGAAGGAATTTCATAACAGACATTTGTCAGGCTGGGGTGGTATGTTGGACTGGCACCCGCTTCCTTGATGTCAAGTTATCTTTTGCAGGATTTTTTGCTGCAAAGTCTTTGTCTGCGTGTTAATTCTTTTTCTTTTACCTTTTTGTCAAGGCAGTTGACATTACCTTACCTTATTAGTTATATTGTACTGATGTGTTGAAAATGTATGATTGTCATATACTTCATTGATATTAAGTTATCTTCTGTGGAAACTTTTGAACGATTTATACTGCATGTTAATTATTTTTGTCCTTATTGTTGAGGGAGTTAATGTTACGGAATGAGTTATGTCAGAGTGTACTAATGTCTTAAAAATGCGCAATAGTACAAATAGTTGAGAATGTAGTTGTATTATTTTTTCTCCATACACTTATCTAGATAACTCAAGGAAGCATGCATACAAATCATCTGCAAAGGGACCATAGAGACTCCTTCTCACAGTATTACCTCTGTTGTTTGTTGCTAGGGACCAATAAACTTACATCTGGTGCCTTAAGATGGATACAGGTTATAGATCAAGCTAAAGTTGAGAATGGCTCAAAACATTTATGCTATTAGAGATGAGTGGATGCATGGATGTGCAGTCGCCATTGTTTATTTCAGGGTTTTAGAAGGCTTAATCTTTTTTATTTAAGATTGATAAGAAACATAATGTATATTGAAAGAAGCTGAAGCAATTTATGTATATTGAAAGAAGCTGAAGCAATTTATTTTATATTCAAAGGTTATTACCTGTGTTCTGACAAATAGTGCATTTTTGGTGATCCTGTCCAGTTTCTGTTGTTTCTCATTTTTAATTCAGCTGCACTTGCTTTTATATTTTGCTGAAGCAAATATAATTATGTGAAGACTATGGCTCAGGATTTTCATCATAAAAAGCTAAGTAGTTAGAGATGTAATTGTAGTTCATATTCATTAGTTTTCATCTGCAATCATGAGGTGTGGTGTCAAATTTCAAATGTCTGAATTGGTTTTATTACAAAGTTTAGCATGTAATCCAATTTTTTATTGTTTCTGGTTACTTGTTTACCTGGTAAAAAGGTTTTGACAGATACATTTGGTGATCACAAATTGGAAAGTTAAAGGTGTTAGTAACATACTAAATTAACGCTTTGCTTGGATGCATATTTAGATTAACGCTTTGCTTAGATGCGTAGTTAGATTGTTGCTCAATGGATCAACGGCAATTTAGTATGGTTGTTGGAGGAGGGTGCCTTCCCGTCTCTTGTGAAGGAAAAGAATCAATTAAGGCTTTGATTATGTAGAATTTTTCTGGTTGAGATCAAGACAGGTATTTTGATGGCTGTATCTCTCTTTTATGTAACCCATGATGTGGTGGCACCAATCTAGGAGTTTTTTCTAAATACATTTATCAGGAAAATAACATATACTTATGTTCTCTGTACAAGCCTATTTCACATCGTCTACAATTAATATGTCGAAACAAATACTCAAAAAATTCATTCAAGATTAAATCAAGCTGTTTTATACACCATCTGTGCTGAACATTTATTAGATCATGTTATTGATGTTTTTATGGTGTCTTGGCTAGTCCCTGTATGTATAACAGCATCATTATATCTGATGCTTTTTCAAGTGTGTAATACTAAGTGCTTGGGTGTAATTAAGAAATTGTCACTAACTCTTACGTATTGGCCCTGGGATGGGAGATTAGACGGGGTTCCTCCCGAGGTCAAGTGAGGCCTGCCTTGTTGAGATTTTACCGACATATGTTTTCTCTTTTAGAATGAAATGTGATTCTCTTTTTAGCTGGTGCTGAGCATAAGTTGCTCTTACATTTTCTTTCTTTTTTTGGTTTTATTAGAAGTATTCATTTGACGAATAAGAAAGTTTTGGTTTATTCTCAGTGCCTTGTACATAAGAATTGTTAGGGGCTGCTATCATCTTTATTTCTTGCTTCATATAAGTTGAACTTGTGCTTCTCTTCACATTACTATTTAGTTCTCAGTCATGCTATATGATGTTTGGATGCTTTGCTGTAATTGTTCTGGTATCACTTTCAGTTCTTTGTGTCTTGGTCCATCCTTTTGGAATCAGTTTAGGTGATTACTTTTGCTATCTCTTCTCTCTTGCAATTCTTGACTGTTGGTTACTTCATGATCTTGATTAATCCTTGTTTCATTATATGACTAGATTCTGATTGTTTAGAGTTGTTCCCTTGTTCTGATTTGTGCGTTTACAGCCGTTTCTTGCAATGTAGAGGGCCGTTTGCAAAGAGAAGACATCCATTAGTGGATTCTGCAGTAATATCAGAAATTAGGAGGTGTCTTGAGGAGGGTATTGAATTCCAAGGTGAGCTGTTGAACTTCCGGAAAGATGGATCCCCTCTGATGAACAGATTGCGGCTCTCCCCTATATATGGAGATGATGATACAATAACTCATGTCATTGGAATTCAGTTCTTCACAGAAGCAAATGTTGATCTAGGTCCAGTGCCAGGATATCCAATAAAGGAGTCTGCAAAATCATCTGATCGGTTTAGGTCTGTTTTTTCCACCAACCATACTGTGCCAATGGGAGACCGGAATGTTTCTCGTGAGGTTTGTGGGATAATGCAACTGAGCGATGAGGTGCTGTCACTTAAGATACTTTCATGGCTATCACCGAGAGATATTGCATCAGTTGGTTCTGTCTGCAGGCGATTTTATGAGCTGACGAAGAATGAGGACCTTTGGAGAATGGTTTGTCAAAATGCCTGGGGTAGTGAAACAACTCGTGTTTTAGAGACTGTACCTGGTGCAAAGAGACTGGGATGGGGTCGGCTGGCAAGGGAGTTGACTACTCTAGAAGCTGCAGCATGGAGGAAGTTAACAGTTGGTGGTGCTGTTGAACCCTCACGGTGCAATTTTAGTGCTTGTGCGGTTGGGAATCGTGTGGTTCTTTTTGGTGGAGAAGGAGTAAATATGCAACCAATGAATGACACCTTTGTATTAGACCTGAATGCTAGCAATCCAGAGTGGCAACATGTCCAAGTGAGTTCTCCTCCTCCTGGTCGTTGGGGACATACGCTTTCTTGTGTAAATGGGTCTCATTTGGTGGTATTTGGAGGCTGTGGAAGGCAGGGCTTACTCAATGATGTTTTCATTTTGGATTTGGATGCTAAGCCTCCAACTTGGCGTGAAATTTCTGGATTGGCTCCTCCACTTCCAAGATCATGGCATAGCTCCTGCACTCTTGATGGTACCAAATTGATAGTTTCTGGTGGTTGTGCAGATTCTGGAGTTCTTTTAAGCGACACATTTCTGCTTGATCTCTCAATGGAGAAACCTGTTTGGAGAGAGATACCTGTAGCGTGGACCCCACCTTCTCGGTTGGGACATACCCTTTCAGTTTATGGTGGTAGGAAGATATTGATGTTTGGGGGTCTGGCCAAGAGTGGTCCCCTGCGGTTTCGTTCCAGTGATGTGTTTACAATGGATCTAAGTGAGGAAGAACCTTGTTGGAGATGTGTAACTGGAAGTGGAATGCCTGGTGCTGGAAACCCAGGTGGCATAGCTCCTCCTCCTAGGCTGGATCATGTGGCAGTGAGCCTCCCAGGGGGAAGAATTCTGATCTTTGGTGGGTCTGTGGCAGGTCTTCACTCAGCAACCCAGCTTTATCTTCTAGACCCTACTGATGAGAAGCCTACGTGGAGAATACTGAATGTACCTGGACGACCTCCGAGATTTGCATGGGGTCACAGTACTTGTGTTGTTGGGGGGACAAGGACTATAGTCCTTGGAGGTCAAACTGGAGAGGAGTGGATGTTAAGTGAGCTCCATGAGCTGTCATTGGTCAGTTCCATGATCTGATTGAGGGTATGGTGGTGGCAAGTTGCTGTGAAAGGGATCAGAGAGAGTCTACAATGTTGAAATATGATAAATCTGAGACAATCCAATACATGGGGAACATTGGTCAGTTACCGAAAAAACTCTTGACAAATATTTCTCTAATCAAGACACTTGTATTAGGTGGTTACTCATAATGGAATTTCTTGTACGAGGATGTTCTGGCCCAGGATGAACTTTTCAATGAGTTACTTGAAAACATGTTTATTTTTTGTAAGGTTTGGAGTGATACCACGCTTCACTGCGCACCATGAACTTTCTTGTTAGGGTAAGTTGTATTTGTTAGCTAGGTTTTGATATGTGTAGGTCTAGTTTCTTGGTATGCTCCCATGCTGCATTCATTCAGCATCTGTAATTTAAACCCATAAAAAGTGCAAAAGGCTGTATGTTTATAGTATTATTATTGTTGAATCTTTTATTTATAGCCACTCTTCAGTATGAGTGCACTGCTTCCGGAGGGGTTATTGATGTACATATATATATATATATATATTTCCTTTAAATTCTTTTAATGTTTTTATATATTAGTAGTCAAAGGTCAATTACTAAAGGATTATACTTCAAATTTTCAATTTTGTAAGAGTTTAAGCAGTATTATTAATGTTACTATTTACTTAATTTTGCTGGGATTTGTTACAGGAGAGGTGGGTATTGACAAGTATACTGAACTTTATTTTGCAACCTAGAATTTAAAGTTTACAACCTTTAATGTCACTCGTGTAGTGATATGTCCATATTAATATCTGGTAGCTAAACTCGAGTTTTGTTTAAGCAGAAACATTGTAGAATTGAATTATAAGACATTTGTTATTTTGTAGGGACCCAGACATGGGAAGGCATATTTCGTTACTATGTGGTGGTGATGACAGTAAAAGTAATAGGATTGTTGAAGAGAAGGCAAGGCCTCCATCACTTCTTGTGCTTAGATAATAATAATAATGAGGGCTACCTACCTTTATATTTTGATTTAGAGTTGGTTGAATATTTAGAAACTTGATTATGTGGATCTAAGTTTCTTGTGGGAAATAATATTTTTGGCCGTCTTGTGTGTCAATTGACCAGGAGATAGGCAAAAGTGAGCTGCTATTTGGCTTAATGATAAAGAATAGGTGGGTAGCTTTTATGGAAAATACAAAGGAAGCTGCGTTTTGCCATTTTCATTATGATTTTGTTGCTACGATGGTAATTGTTGTGATGATAATACTTGTACCTTTTACTTCTTTTTTATTTTTTGGAATTCTTTTAATTAATTTTGATGTGAATAGAATTTAGACCTTTCTCTTTTTCTTTTTTTTACCATTTTCAAATATTACAAGTTAATTTTAACAAAATCAAAAGGCCGAACCCACAATTAGTACAATCAAATCAAGGAAGTGTATGATGTAATGGACCAATCGAGGATATTTTTGTTATACATATACAATTCAAAATTTATGGGTTTAATTCATAGTTTTTATATTCTCACGTACTTAAATGATATTATTATAATCATAAGGGGTCTAACTAGTATTAACCCCATGATAAATTGCAGCGACAAGCACATGGACAAGGATCTAAAAGGTCTACTGCCAACTGGGGTTGCGTGCACTGTTCACTTCACTCGCTTTTTTACGTCCGTCTTCTTCTCCTCTTTCCCAAGTGTCTCTCTTCTTTCACACTCTCTCCTCTTCTTCTTCCGTCTTCACTCCTACACTCTCTCTCTCTCTCTTTCCCACAATGCCAATCAACAACGATCCTGCCATGCCTCCGCCCATGATTGGCAAAATCGGGCCGTATACCGTCTTCATGACCCCACCTTCCACCCCCAAGCCCGCCGAGCCCGTCTATGATTCCCCTCGGAAGGTGGTCTCGCCGCCTCCCGTTCAGCCTCCGCCTCATCAGTTTGAGAATTCTGTTTCTATTGAGCCTCTGCCAAATGGGTCTTTTGTCGGGTTCTTAAAAAATGCCATCTGCAAAGTGCAAACTGGTATGTCGTTTAATGGGTTGATGCGATTGCTTGGTGTGGTTTTGTTTGCGTTCTCTGGCTATTTAAAGTGAGTATTTAAGATGGCTTTATGGTGGAGACTGGAGACCCTGTTTGCTTTCTCTGGCAATTTAGAACAGGAAAGATAAAGCTAATGGATATTGTGTTATGTTAATTTAGATATGAAATAGAATTTAAAACTCATTTTAAGCAGTATTAGACTCTGTCCTGTTCTGAATTTAAAATTCATTGTCTCTGTTTTCAACAAATTTCTCTTCTACTAGATGAGCTTACTTAAGAGTTTGATTGCTAGGAAAATGAAGCAGAGAAGATATGTTGTTTTCTGTCTGAAATTTTCTTTCTGAAAGTAACAAACTGTTTTGGGGAAATTTGTAGCTCATTCAAGTTTGGATGATCACTTGGCTCGTTGGTTTGGATTAAATCAGTCAAAGTATCAGTGGGCATTGGATGCTTATTATGAGAGCAAGGGTTTGGTAAGCTCAACTGAATAAATTGTCAACATTTTTTGTTTGTCTCATGTTGTCTTATTGACTTTCTAAGCTGTGCAAGTTGTTTACATTCATTGTAGTTTTCTTTTTCTATGTTTTTACTAAGTGGATTTTCTTTGAGTTTGTGGGGATTGGGAGATTGGATTATGTCTGATTACTATATGTTTTAGTGGCTTCAAATGTCATTATTAGATTTGGGAGGTAAATTATGTATCAATGAACATTTGGTGAAGGAACTTCTGAAGTAGCGTTAAAGCAATTAGTTTTATTTTTATACTTATTACTGTCTTTTACTTCATCATTGGTATGTGAAATTCTTTTCTTTTGTAATCAAAACTATGAAATTTTGCTTCGATTTCTATTTTTTTTATATTAATGGCCCTACTCATTAAACCTATCAATTTGGTTCTCAGGCTTTTAGAATAAAATAATCCAATAGTAGTTGTTCAATCTCTTTAGAAATCTAGTTGAAATGTGTAGATCTTTTCTTTCCCCATTCTAGAATTTGTGCATTCTTCATCATATGATTTCATCAGTCTTTGATAAAAATTCAAAGGGCCTTAACACTTTGGTGGTAACATCTGCTGCTAATATTGTATCTTAACTGGAAACATCAGCTGTGAATATTCATACGTAAAATATGAACTGAAATTGAAGAAATAATCAAAGAAAAAGAATTAGGATGTAAAGCATTTGCCAGAGTTAACACTCTAAATAGCTGATTTGGATTCTCTCCATTTTCTACACTTTATTAGAAGCCCTACCTTTTCAAAGATGTTATCTTTCCAGATTATGTTAATATTACCAAGAGAATCTGCATGTCAAAATCTATTGGCATAGATGTTACTGAACTTTTGCAAGTTTTATGTATTTTGATATTTTTCTCTTGACTAGGCTAGCAATGCACCCTAGTGATGAACTATGTCCAATTCCAGCTCTCAAAGCAGTTTTTTCCTTCTTCCTAATGGTTTTCTCCTCCTTCCCCCATCCTTTTTCTTTTCCTTAGTGGTATAATCTCTTAGTATTCTAGAAAGAAGTCACTGGCTTGTTCTATATGAGAAACTTGAAATAGGATGTGGAAACTTTGTCTTTATGTACTGTAAGCAGGGCAAAAAGAACTGCATTAAATGTGACCTTGGGTTGGACAGCAAAAATTGGTTTTGGTAGAGAAATGAGGGTGCATAGCTAGGAGATATGTAGCCAGATCTCTGCCAAGGGATTCAAAAGTACTATCAGTTTTCTGGGTTGATCAAGAAATCAATATAAACTGACTGGTGATTCGATAAATTGCCTGGTTATTGTCTTCCATCTTGTTGGGGCCATGTTCATCTGCAATATTATTAGTCTTTTCTAAAAAAGTTTGACCTGGTATGCCATATGCATGGCCAAAATGCTGAAGATAAGAAAGTAGAGGAAAAGCTGGTCTTCTAATGTGAAACAATCCGTGGAGACAACCATTGTCTCTATTAATGTTTGCAGATGTGGGTATTACTATTAGCTGCTTCTTTCTGATTTCTAAAATGTTCTGTATTCAGAAAATGATCTCTGGGCTTAAAGTTTTAATCTCTATTTGTGACAGATTGTCTTCCATATATTGATTTGGTGGGAATTCTAGAGTTTTCTGATGGCATATTTCCTAGTTGATTTGTATAACATTTGTATGTTCTTGATGCTTCTGAATTTCTTAACTGGACACTTTTTTAAAAAATTCTGCTGTGGCAGGTAAAGGATGTTGCATAAGCAAAGAAAATGTCAGGCAAACTACAGAGTGTTTGACATGCTCATTGGGCAGTAATAACCGTAATGTGATGCTTGTATATCTTGTTCTTCCAGAAATGATTGTCAAATGTTACAAAGACTCGTAAATTGTTGTTTGGCAAAAATTACTTCTAGTGAGGCAGTGAGTTGAGTCTCCTTTGTATACTATATTCATCATGCTAATATGTGAGATAGCAGTAACTGATCTGCATAATTGAAGAAACGTTGTCCAGACGTCTGGAGATATGATTGTTTACAATTTTCTACCGACTGCAGCAGTTAACCAAGTTTCATTGTGTACTAGGCTTTCAGCCATGTAATTTCATTACAGTTTATATTTAAATGCCAGTTTATGTCTAATTCATAGTACTGCCAGGTCGGGAGATGTATGTCCATGTAATTTATTTGTATTTTCGTTCTTAGTCAAAGTAATATTTGCAACAGATGAATTTTGGGAGTCTTTTGGACTCTGTTGATTTTATTATTTGACACTGTTGCATGTTGATGTGACGCCATTTAGTACTTGTACCCATCTATCACTCGCTTCACAACAAGCATTAAGGTTTAAAATATAGTACTACTTTGTCAAATGATTCTCATATCATATTAAGAGATTTTGATCATAGTTTACATTATTCACGCGGTGGAATTTTGCAGTTTCTGCGCATGGGATAAGGGTTATGAAGATGATGGACAGAGATTGATGGTTGTTAATTCTTATTCAAGCAACTGGTGTTATTTGGATAAGCGATTTTGATGTATTCCATTGTAATTTGATTAGTAAAGTCAGGACAACAGCGGCCAGCTTCATACAATTCTGTTTTGATTCTTTCTTTGGGTTTTTCTATCCCCTGTTTGAACTTTGACCAAATTGACAGGCAAAAGCAAAAGCCAAAAAAGGTTTGACCGTAATTTACGACTATTATAGTTTGTTCAGATCATTTTGATTCCACTAATTGGAGAATATCCTTTAAAAGAAATTACAGTTTTATAATATGGAAGAGCTTTGTATTCCTCCGTATCCAAGATTCTTGTTTCTTGGTATTGAATGCCAATTCACATCCGCTGATAAAATGTTGAATGCTGGAACATCTTCAGTCATAATTTATTTTTTCTGTAAGCTTTTTCTTTGACTGCTGCTGCATTTTTGTCGAGCCCTTTCATTAATATGAAATGCTTTGCATGTAAACTTTCAATATTCTGAATCTGCAGTGGTCTTGGTCTTCCTGAGATTATCCCTGAGCATTCACGGACGCTTTGAAAGAACCAGAGGACAATTAGTTCAAATCCGCGGGGTTTGAATTCCGGGATATCTTCAATCGACAGGGTCCTGAATGAGATTGAGAAGCCTGTTCAATTCTCTTCTCAGCAACTGAGAATTGCTACACAAAATTTCCCACATTTTCTTGGTGCAGTTTACATAGGCATCCTCTCCATCAGCTTATCCGTTACCTTCAAAGCCTTGAATGGAAGCTCAGACAGGAAAGTTCAGGATCTGTTTCTGGCAGAAGTGAGCACTATGGGAAGAACCAACCATATTAATCTTGTCAAGCTTTATGGTTTTTGCTTTAACAGAGATTTGCAGGCTCTTGTTTTGCGAGCATGTAGAAAACAGTTCCTTGGATCGCCTTTTATTTCAGAAAGAAAAATATAGGTTGGGAGACATTGCAAAGCATTGTACTTGCAACAGCTAAAGGGATTTGAATATTTGCATGCCAGCAGAGGATAATTCCTTATAACATCAAGCCTGAAAACAATCTTCTGGATGTCAAATTATGCCCGAAGATAGATGATTTCGGACTTGCCAACCTTTGCAACAGGGAAAAGACATATAACACTAACAGGATGCAGAGGAACTCGAGGTTATGCAGCACCAGAATTGTGGATGACATTTCCTGTGACTCACAAATGTGATGTTTACAGCTTCGGAATGCTGTTTTTCGAGATTTGGGAAGGAGAAGAAACATGGATGTGAACCTTCCGGAAGGCCAGGAATGGTTTCCCAAGTGGGTGTGGATGAAACTAGAAAAAGGTGAGTTTTCATATTTGATGATTGTTTGTGGAATAGAAAAGAAGGGTAAGGAGAAAGCGGAAGGATGGCAATGGTTGCTTAGTGGTGTGTTCAGTATAAACCCGAGGAAAGGCCCGCCATGAATGTTGGAAGGAGGAGTTGATATTCCAGTTCCTAAGAATCCATTTTCACACTTGATTACAGGATCTTTTCCCTTGGCGACAACTAATATTCGAAAATTTGAGATCGAATAACTACGTCAAAAGAAAACTTTATTGTTTCAAATTCAGATGCTGCAGACAAGTTGAAATCTTTACAGACTTATAACAGTGTTATTGTTTCAACCCAGGTGAGATTTGGTATAGATTCTCTTTTGCATTTTGTAAATTCAATAATATGTTATAGAATTTCGTTTCCTCCTTGTCAATTACAACTTCCTGCTCGGGGTTATTTCCAAGAATCTCATTTATGATGCATCGATGGATCTATTTTAACTTATTGTTATCTGTCATGTTGTCTTTGTTCCGTACAATGAAGACAGATTTCTTGCACTTGAAACTCACTGGAATTTTGTCTCATATACTCTTATTTATGTATAACAAAATTTTACTCAATGATTGTACGAATAAGGTACCGAGAACTTTCTTTGAACTTTCGACAAACTGATATAAACTTGCACCCTTCGGACAGGATTAGGAAGCAAAGGGACCCAGTTGGATTGTCCTAGGATTCAAATATAAATGTCCGAATTATTTATTGATTTTCAGCCGGCCTTTTCATTTTATTACTGAGCAAATTCCACATGGAGTTGAAGCACATATTCAGGGTACACAGGAGAAGATTACCATAGAATTGGAATTGACTGTAGACCTCCGTGTTCTGTAATAAGATTCAAAGTTCTCTCTTTCGCTGAAATTTCGTTGTTTATATCACCACACAGTTTCTGCCTCCTTGCATGCTATTAAATTTTTGCTTCATATGTTTCTGATTCTCTTGTGTTCTTCAATCTCCTGCTAAATGTTATCAGTTGTGTCAAATTCGGAAGCTCAAATGGATTCATCATTACCAGGAATTCTTCTCAGTGTGACTGGAGGTAAGAATTTTTCAAGTTCAGAATACTTGGATGAAGATTAAAATGCAAAAATTTTATATGTTATAGAGTCTAGAAACGATTAGAAAGCCGTTTCAATATTCCAATATTTTTCACAAGAAATATGATTGTTTTGGATTGTTTTCTTACTTTTTGCAGTGGTCATTTTTATCAAGATTGGCCTTTTGGCGGTAATATGTTGGACAAGAGCACGTAATAATAGCAGCACTGTTAATTCAGACACACGATTTCAGACACTAACTATCGATAAATTCCTCGATGAGATGGAATTGGAGAAGCCAGTGAGGTTTACTTCTGAGCAGCTCAGGACTGCAACTGCTAATTTCACCAACTTACTCGGTTCGGGAGGATTTGGCGCTGTATATAAAGGGATTTTCAGAAATGGAACAATTGTGGCAGTCAAGGTTTTACGAGGAAACTCTGATAAGAGAATCGGAGAACAGCTCATGGCAGAAGTGAGCACTATCGGAAGAGTTCATCATGTTAATCTGGTTAGACTCTACGGATTCTGCTTCGAAAGAGAGCTAACGGCACTGGTTTACGAGTACATGGTGAATGGCTCGCTCGACAAATACTTGTTTCAAGAAAAAGAAATCTTAGGATTCCAAAAACTTCATCAGATTGCTGTTGGCACAGCTAAAGGAATCGCTTACTTGCATGAAGAATGCCAGCAAAGAATTGTGCATTATGACATAAAACCTGAAAACATTCTTTTGGATGCCAAGCATTTTCCGAAAGTGGCAGATTTCGGTTTGGCTAAGCTCTGCAACAGGGAAAATACTCATATAACAATGACAGGAAGAAGGGGAACACCAGGTTATGCAGCACCTGAACTCTGGATGCCGTACCCTGTAACTCACAAGTGCGATGTTTACAGCTTTGGAATGCTGCTTTTTGAAGTTTTAGGCCGGCGAAGAAACATGGAGAAAGATCTTCCAGAAAGCCAGGTATGGCTTCCGAAATGGGTATGGAAAAAGTTTGAAAATGGAGGATTGGAAGAATTGATGATTGTACTTGGGATTGAAAAGAATGACAATGAAAAAGCTGAGACAATGATAAAGGTAGCTCTCTGGTGTGTTCAGGATAGGCCTGAAATGAGACCCACGATGAGTCTTGTAGTGAAAATGCTGGAAGGTGGAGTAGATATTCCTGCACCTTCCTACCCATTCAAGCACATTTTCATGGGAGCTTCTCCTGGCACTCACAATCTACCAGCTGCCCCTGCAACTTGGGACGGAAGGACCTCTGATTTAAGTTCTTCCATGGTTACAAGGTCTTCTTTCATGCCTGGAACTCCTATAATGAGGAAATATGAAATTGAAATGGCCTCCGTCTGAATATATATAAACTGAATCTCAATCTCTATTTCGTTATTATATTTATGCAATACGTTTCACAAGCTTCCATGGTTGTCATTGTTTATACAACATTAATCCAACAAATCCTGTCAATCTCAACACGTTTCACAGTCTCACAAAATGAGCTATATACGTACAATCTTCTTTTTCATTTTTATTTTGAAAAACTAATAGAACAATGAAGTCTGATTATTTGCCAAGGCCTGAAGCCTCAAATAACATTGTTCCTGATAGAGTCGTCTTCTTGACCACCTTTCTTAATGGAGAAAAGCCCTTTTATCAGAGGAACTAATGGCTTCTTGCGATTCTTCTTATTAACAGAAGGCCGTCTCTCAAACATTTCCTCTTTGCTAACTCCTGCTAGTCTCGAAGGAGGACTTGCAAAGTTTACATATCTCTTTCCCCGGTGCTCTGGTTTATTTTTTGCAGCTGTTTCGACGAACTTCAGTTCTTCAATCTCGGGACTAGCAGCAGGTTGTTTCAAATAATCTCTAGCCTTCAGCCGTATCAATTCTTTCTTTGTTTCATCTAGTTCTTCTCTGAGATTTTCTGTGCACTTTGACATCCAGTTGATTTCTTCTCTTGCTTTATGGAGATTTTGCTTTGTTTCCTCGAGCGCTGCTGTTACTGCTCCGATTCTGGATTTTGATTCTCCATTTTTACTTGCGTCGGCTTGCATCTATCGGTTATATTATGAAGATTAAATCATTCATAAATCAGAAAATTAATGGTGCTCTGGACGGGCTGCCATGCATACAGTCTGTCCATTGAAATACACGTAATACTTCCATTGAATGGATCTTATTCGGATTCATGCACGAGCACATACACAATTGACAATGAAAGGAAAAGAAAATTAACCTCATTGAGCTTGTTGCCATATATTTCACCAACCAAGATTCTTTCACCAAACAACGTAACAGCTTCCTTAACAGATCTGAACGGCCGTCGTGTGTCAATCTCTGTCCGTCCGACGACCACCGTTCCGCCCTCTTCGTTCTCCATACCTTTAGCAGTTGAAAAATCCCCAACCCTATCAAGAAAATAGATAGAGCTACAAGTAGCTTCCAATGCAAAACTTATCCAAGATATAATCCAGAGTTGGGTGGCTGGATGGCCGGCTGAGTGACATGATTTGTTGCTTACCAACGGGAAACTTGATTTAATTTAAAATGAAAGGTGAGTTGCTTTTCGTTTCTTGGCGTCCACTTCACTGGAATTTTAACTAATTGAAGTTAGCCATCCATTTGAGCTGGTTAGTACTCACCCTTTGGCTTTCATTTTGATTAAGACCTTCCTCCTTCCAAGAGCATGGAGTATTCTGCATTCCCTTCCAATTAATGAAATGGGGGAGCCCATTGACTAAGCTATCATGTGATTATCAATCAAGATTTGATTATGTTAAAAGAATTGAGGATAAATAATTATTTCTTTAAAGAGATAATAAATTAAAATAATTTTTTATTTAATTAAAATTTAAAATATTTTTATATTTGATAATTTTTAAATTATATTAATTATAAAATAATTAATAAATTTTATTAGAAATTATTATTACAAGTAAGTTTTAGTTTTATTTTGAAAATTAGGTAGAATCACCGTACTTCAAACAATGCCTTGGGTAACACAAAGTTAAGTTTATTTTTTATTGAAAAAGGTAAGAAATCAGGGATCTATTTGACAAAATTCTAAAACTTTCTACGTGCAAGACGACGCCGTTAAACTTGTACCAGTTCTTCACCTCCAACAAAACCCTATTTCCCACCTCTAAAACCCTAGCTTTGGGCCATTAAAGAATCCAAAACTAGCTGGAACACTCCTTGTCGCTCAATTAACAGTAGTTGAAATCTGTTGTAATTGGAAAAAAGAAAAACCTAGAAACTGGAGTTTTAATTTCGTAATCGCTTAGAGCTTAGGGCTTTGCAGAAACAATAACGCCCAGCCACTGACTACAGCCGGCAGCCGCAAAATGATTAGAGGAGGCAGAAGCTACGTGTCGTCACCTCCATCATTCTCTAATGACGCCAAACGACTCCTCGTTTGCACTAGCAATATTGTCTCCATCTTCAGCACGTCCACCGGTTTACAAGTACTTCAATTTTTTTTCTCATTCTTTCGTTTTTTTTGTCAGTGTGTAATTTCATGATACTTGCTTCTGACATAATTTGCTGTTTTAATGCATAAGATAATGTCACTGGAAGGTCACACGGCGCCTGTGACGACAGTTATAGTGGTACCGGCATCGACTCCGGCAAGTAAGATACTTTGCTACTGTTGGACCGCTTCGCTCGATGGCACCATCAAATATTGGGATTTTTTGGCGTCAGAGTTATTGAAGACCGTTGATGTTAAATTTCCGATTTTCTCTATGGTAAGTGCTTCCTGTTAGGAAAGAGCAAAGTTTTGCAGTGTGTTTGGGGTGGCCAAAAGCATTGTTCGTAGCTGAATTTTTTGTTTGAAATAGATAAATGTGGTTGCTTTGTGAAGAAATACTTGGTCCCTTGCTTTCTAGTTAGAAAAGCTCTGAGGACTGCTTTTTGGAGAATTACTTGATTGGTGCTTTCCTACAAATTGCTTTTAATGTCATTATATTTTATTTTTACGAAATGGACTCTGGAAAACATCCTTCTTGTTGTTTGTGCTTTGTAGAAAAAGCTGATTGTAATTGTTTGGATTTTCAGGTGATTCCATCTTTATTAGGCCAACCAGGTCAGAGCGATGAAAGACCACCAAACCTTTTTGCCTATTTGTCTGTTGAAGATATGAGAGAAACAACAAATGCAAATACGCGTAAAAAGAAGCAGTCCAAGCCCAAGCCTTTGCACGGACGAATCTGCAAGTGTAACTTGACTGATTCTCGTCTTGCTGGTGGAGTAACTTTGGCTGAGGTGCAAATTATTCTCTAGTTTTCTGTAGTATTTATGTGTAGTAGGCTTTATTTATGTTGTGCAAGAATAAATGATATCTGATTGTGTCTGTTATCTATTTGTGGATCAATATGTTGTAGAAGATTACTCTGTTTGTATTGGTAGTATTAAGCCTCCTTTGAGATCTTCTAGTTTCCACTTTCACATGTTTGCATTGGTTCATATGACATGAAATATTCACAACTCTTGCAAAGAAGAAATTGCCCATCTAATTGACCTATTTGTATGAATGTTGATTGAAGTGATTGCTGGTGGTGTATCTTATCTACTTTGCAAACTTCTCAACCATCCTAGAATGGAAGTTGATACATCTTTATCCATTTGTGGCAGATGAAAGAACCTGAGGTCATAACAATTAGTTCATCAGGAAAATATTTTGGCATCCGAAAACAGCACAAGCTTCTTGTATGGAAGGTTCCTGATACAGAATCGGAGCGTGCGGTGATGAGGAAGATAATCCTACATCATACAAGGAAGATGACAGTTCTTGCATTCCATCCAACTCAAAGAATTGTGGCTGCTGGTGATGTGACAGGAAGAATTTTAATCTGGAGAGGATTTGGTGATAGAACATTGGCTAAGTGTGACAGATTAGTGAATGGAAATTCGACGAGTAAAGAGGAAGAAAGACCCGGGGTGAGGGATAATGATGATGCTGATTTATGCACTACATGGCATTGGCACCCCGCTGAAGTCAGTGTCCTCAGTTTCTCTTCTGATGGAGCATATTTATATTCAGGTAATGAAAAATCGCCATAAGAGCATTAAGCTAACTTTTTTTCAAATGAAGTAAACCTTTCCCTAAGTGAAGTATAAATGCATAATGTGCTGCCACAGCAGTAATAGGGTAGATCAATATGCATACTATAAAAATATATTGTAAGAAGAAGGTTTTATTTATATGTGTTCCCAGTAGTTTTCCTTTCTCTGATTCTCAAGTTTTGTTGGCATTTAGGTGGAAAGGAGGGAGTTCTTGTGGTTTGGCAGCTTGACACAGGGAAGAAGAAATTTTTACCACGAATTGGGTCTCCACTTTTATTTTTTACAGATTCTCCAGATCCTTCCCTTTCCTCTGTAAGTATGATTTGTTATTACAGGAACATAACTTTGTGTTTTGCTCATTTGCACTGTCAATACCGAACTTAGTAGTTTGATAGATTTCGCTGACACAAAGTTTTCAGATATCTTGTGCAGATAATCAAATTCATGTACTAAAAATGCCTTCAATGGAAATTTTGAAGTCCATTTCGGGTATTAAGGTAGGTTTCTTCTGATCTGTTTGCTGAAACTTAACTTTATGTGCAGTGCGAATCCATAGGAAAACACATTATTATGTTCCCTAAAAAAGTTTCTTAGCAAATGAACTGTTTTCATTCCTAGGGTGTAAGAATGCATAGAAACTGCATTGTTGGCTATGTTCAGGCTTGTGAAGATATGCTTGATCAAATCTCTTGTGATGATATGAAATTGTGTTGCTCTGCATTGATTATTAAAGAATTGTTTACATCAAGAATATGCTGAATGCATTTTGTTGACAATGCCTTTGCTTGCTGGGCAAGCCTTTCGATTCTGGGAATTTGCTTCTCAGCCTCAGTAGTGATTGATGGACTGTAGATAGTGTAATGCTTTGCTTGTGCCATGCTGAAATATTTATTATATGTAAATTGTGCTGTGAAAATGGAACTGTGATTTTTTTTGACAACTTCCAATGCTTTTTGCTTGTGCCTATATGTTAAATTTTATTTATGATTCCTGGTTCACGTGGAAAATAGAAGTTCTTACGGTTTCTGAACATGCTAATTTTTTCAGCTTCCTTGTACTTTGCCCAAGGAGTACAAGGGCTTATGTCATGACATTGCTTTCAATAACAGTGCTGGGTTGGTTGCCTTGCGCACAGAGAATTATTGCATCCAGTTATACAGTCTACTTGATGACCGTGGAATTTCTGAGGTGAGCATTTGCTGTTGTTTCTTGATATGTAATTTTGTTGATGTCATGAGGAATCCTATAATTTTACTCATTCTCGGCCTCTGCGCAATGTCCAATATGTTTTTAACTCAAGAAAATGTTGGTGTCAATTGTTTTGGGGATGGGCTTTGCTCTTTGGTTCTGCCATGGATATTTCATATGTTAACAATTGAAAATTTGTTGGTTTGCTGGGGGTTTTGTTTTTATCTTTTATGCAATCAACTGCACTGTGTGTCACAATTTTGATTACATCTTTTACTATTCTGTGTGTCCAATATGTTAATCATTAGGAAAATGTTGATTTTTCTTAGGGAATTTGTGTTTACATTTTATGCAATAATTGAGCCATGTTTTACAATCTTCATGACATCCTTTAGCATTCACCATGTGTGTGTATGTGTGCAAAAGGGAGGAGCTGGGGGTTGAGGTGGGTTTGTTAGGATGGTTTATATCTGCTTTTTACTGCTAGGCCATTGAATAAATTGCTTCTTTAGTTGGACAAAACAAAAATCACTGGATATGTTTTGTACTTGATCTTGTTGATTTGGACATGGTAGATATAGGTGAGATATGCATGGTGGTTTGCCCCCATCCATCAAAGGTAAGGCATAGTAAGTCATGCATGCACCAAATTAGGACTTGCAAATCCATCTTTAAGGCTTCTGTCTATCAATTTTGATGAGTTGGTGAATTTTCTGATATGCCATTTCAGGTTCAAGTTTGTGAGAGAAACCATCAACCAGGAGATGATGTTACAGTAAGTAAAATTGCTCATTTATAATCTTGTTCTTTGTTATATGTAACTGTATTTCACAATATTATGTTGTTGGTACATTTGATTACTGATATAATATCAAATATAATCAATTGCTTCTTATATAATGTTTACAGGTGGTAGTAACTTTAGTGGTTCTCTCTCAAGATGGCTCTCTGATGAGTACTGCAGAAGTGAAGCTTGCTGAAGAGGGTATTGGAGGTCTTGTTTGTCTTAAATTTTGGGCATCAGGGCCTCAAAATAAAGAATTCAGCTTGTCTACCATTGTATATGAACCTCACAGGTCTGGCCCTTGCATAATTGTTGAGGGTTTGAGTGAGAAATGTGTGAATTTTTCTGTGGGTAGTTGTAGCACATTGTTCAACATGGTCATGATCTTTAAAAGGACTCTAATTTTTAAGCATTATGGAAGTCTGAGTTCAAACTTGTCTGGCGATAGCTAATTTATTTTTTGATGTGAAATATATTATTTAAATCTTGCAGCTAGGTTAATGTTATAACTTTGGTATTGTACAGGGATGCAGGAATTTCTGCAGTTGCTTTTCACCCTTGTCGTCGTGCAGCTGTCAGTTGCTCTTATGGTGGGGACTTCAAGGTGATCTATGGCTGAAATTTTAGTTCTTAGTTGTATATTTCTTCAGAAGCTTACATGTTTCTTTTATTTTTTAATGACTCAGGTTTGGATTTGCAATGATCAATTGCAACAGAAAGATCTTCAGCATTCTGGCTGGATTTGCCATGCTGTTGGCTCATATAAGTATGATTCCATTTTATTTTATTCCATGAGGGTGCTCACTTTGTTTTTGCTTTGCTGGAATGTAGAGTATTCAACAATTGCATGTCAAAGATTACTCTTCTAAGACTGACAGAACATAGTATTTTATATTTATGAATAACAAAAAAAGTGCTTTCTTATGAACTGAAGTTCAATTTTGTTTCTTTTCAAAAATATACTTCTAATTGGATTTGGAATTATTTTATAATTTCATTGCTTTTTAGTATTCTAAGTAAGAGTAACACAATGTTAGCATGTTGATATACATTTCATTTTGAATGACTTGTTATATCTCAGTGATTAAAACTCATAACCGTAGACCATTCATATTAAATTAATTTCACCTTGTAGGAAAAAGGCACTGACAGCAGCTGCATTTTCCACCGATGGTTCTGTACTCGCTGTTGCTGCGGAAACTGTAATTACATTATGGGATCCAGAGAAAAATGCTCTCGTTGCTGTAATTGGAGAGACTTTCACGGTGATTCTTTAAAACTTAAACATCTTTTTAAAAAAAAATTGTACCAACTAAGATTTACCAATTGAACCAAAGATTGAGTGAGATGGTACCATAAGGACTATACCTTGATTGTGCATGGTGGTGCGTAATATTTGCAAAGAATGGGAGGCAGGAGTTGTCTAGGAGTAGGCCCTTTTTAATGTTCCCTTCTATTTTTCCATGTTGCTTTCTTTAAATTAGTCACACCGGTTGCTGGAAATCGCAGAACAGCAATTTGGTTCTGAATTTTGTTTCTGGTTGTTCTACAGAACAGCATGATGGAGTAGGACAAATTACTATGAACTGAGAATGTTAGAAATAAAGAAAAAGATTCATAATTAACAACATAGAAGTGCGTAGCACAAGGGATTAAACCGAAAAAAGAATTTACGAAATTTCACTTACTGCATAAGAAATAATTTGGTCCTCTGCATGTTAGAACTTAGTTAACATAATTGCCCTCTGTACGGTGGCCACTAAATTAGTGAGTGAACTTATTTTTTCCCTCACTTTTTCACATTTGCATTTGCTGATTTTGTAGCTTGACTATTTTATGCAATCTTACAGCCAATTATGAACCTGTCATTTGTTGGAAGTTCAGATTATCTTGTGGCTACTTCCTGGGGTTCAAAACCACTACTCTCTGTTTGGAATATGTCAAAACTGTCTATATCTTGGTCTTACATGCTTCATGCAGAAGGTGAAACTACCCTCTCTTTAAGCTAACTACTATCTCTGACTTTGTGATTATATTGGTGGTTGTCAAAATGATGTCTGCTCCTGTGATGATTAGTAACATAGGACATTAATACAGGCTGAAATTTTTTAGTAATGCTATAGTTATAAAATCGGTACTTAATTGTGGTTCAGGAAAAATAGTAGCATAATAAATTTTTCGTCGTTGTTAACTTGAAAATAAATGCATTTATTTTTTGACTATTAGTTACTATATTTAATTAAGGGAAAATTTTCAAGATTTTGATGTTCTTATAGATGTTGTAACCACTGGATCTGGGATCTGCAACTATGTTTGCCAAAACACCTTTGAAGTTCCATGGACTTATAAAAAACCTATAAGGGAGGCCTCTGCCTATTTTCCAAACCAAGTGGTTCCATTCTCATTAGGCAAAACCTTAAGCAAGGTGGACAAAATCTGCTTTCATTAGTTGTGACAGTAATTTTACTATTGCTAATATTTCAACATCCGTGCAATGGTACCAGGAGCTTCAGATTGGTTGAACTTTTCGAATGCAGTATCAAAACCTTCCATTAGCATTGTGCTCCATACTTCTGGATTTAATGTTTCTGTCTGTATTTGCAATTGAAAATGGTTCCCTTTTTTGGCTTCTGGGGTATTCATAACTTAGTCATTGTTCAAATTTCACAATGCTCTTTCTGGTGTTTGACTCAGTGTTTTGTAAATCTTGTGCAGCCGTAGCCTGTGCTGTAGATATGTCATGTTTTGCAGCTCTTGTCCTTCATCCTGAATTGTCCAAATGCCAGGAGTCTAATGGAACAGCGTTTCAAGGAAGAGATGGGGTGATCTTACTTTTCAATGCAATGGATCCTGTTCCTGTGGCTACGTGGTCTGTTAAGAAGGTATGCTATTTCTCCAGCGCCAGATATTTTGGGAATGAAACATCTCAATTTCTCTATTTAGGATTTCTAACTTGTTTACTCATAGGCAAACATCTGGTAGTCATAATTAAATTTAATGCATATTTTATTTTAAAAAACATTGGGAGGATCTTTTATTTCTTTTTTTTATATTTTTTTCTTATTTATGGGACTATTCCCACTTTAAATTATATATTAAAATTGATTGTTTAGCATTTAACTTAAACTTTTGCAGTATGTATTTCTGTTTTGTTGTAGTAAGATCTTATCAGCTGCCTATATGTATATGAAGTTGGATAGTCACCCTTGATAATCAAAACAATTGATAGTAACAAAAAGATTCTTTCACATCTGAAAGCATTATAGTGTTGAGTTCTCCTATCATAGAATTGATTTATTATCTCAACATTCTTCTGATGGAGATGGTGATGCAGCTTTAATTATTGAAAAAATGTTAATATTGAACACTCTGGTGTGACAATGAATTTATTGTAGAGTTATTTAAACAAGCAGTTGTACCTTAACTGCAATGGAAGCTAGTTATCCTTCTTCTTGCATACTTGTTTAAAGTATCAAACAAACAGATCACTAAACAAAGAATATAACATCTTCAGAAGTGCTAATGCATGATATAATGCTTGGTTGTGATTATGTTGATCAAAGCAGAATGATGTTGTAATCTGATACCCTGTTGTTTTATTACAGGCCAAGGGAGGAGCACTCGCTTTTCTTCAAGTAAACTCACCATTTACATGTGAGAATATTTCAGATGGGAAACCACCTCAAATGTTGCTTGCATATATGAATGGGAATCATGAATATGTCATCTTCAATCCATATGGCAAACAAATACACGAGCTTAGCATGATTCGCCAGGAGGATCGTGCTGCACTGGAAGAAAAAGGTATATCTTCCTGTATAGACCATTGTTTATGTCAAAAATATTTTCAAGCTTCTGATTTTATTTAACCCTGATTTATAATAGCATATCTACTTAGATTTAAGACTTAATGCTAGGGTACATTGGGTTCTATAATTGAAAATTCCTGTCTTGGTTTTTCTGGCAAACAGCTAATGATTCATCTTTGTTTTTAATTGAAATCAAGTCTGTTTTTGTATGTACCAAAAATAATTGCAGACAATTTTTAAGCTGAGTTTATACAAAAATGAACTTGGCGGAAAAGTTTGTATGCGGGTAGGATGTTGGAGATCACTTGATCAGATCAAGTGGTAACTTATAGTATTATATCCTGCACCTTAAAGTGATCTTTGTTCCCTTCCCTTCTCTTCCCGTTGTTTCTTATGATTTCCTTCCTTTGTGTTGACAGGGCAATTTGGATATTCATCTATCTACGGCGAACTACCAGATTTTGAGCTGAAGAAAAATCAGGATATATGGGTCCCATCTGTCCCATCGGAGAAACCTTGGGAGACCATATTCAGTGGATCATCGCATAATCTTCCACCCCTTACCAAATTGTGCGCCTCATTTTTAGAGTCATTGTTGGAAAAGAGGACGTCTGTTGTGGAGTAGGGCATGTTATGCAAAGGTCTCAGCGTGACATACTGGGATGCCCAGTCATTCATAACACACAATATGAATGCAAGAAAGCTGCATGGTTTGATTCACATAAACAGTTATGTTGTAAAATGGAATGACAAGTTGCATTTGATCTTGAGGTCAATTCTAAGATGGCGGCTGTATTAGTACTTGATAGAGCCTACATTTTTGCTTCCCAAATTTTGGTAGAGAAGTTATTGCTGACAGAATTATTCAGGAGGAAGAGTTTTTATCTCAACTTAAAAAATGTGTAATTATATTTAGAGAACATGAATAGAACGTTGCAGTAGATTGAACATAACAGGGAAGCGGATTCATCTATTTTGCCTTTGTACCAGTAGAAATTGTCAAACTTTGTGATGCATTTTCCAGGCTTATTTTACTAGGGTTCTTATGCCATCCTGAGGAATTGGACTGCGTGCCTATTGATTTACCCGATAGGTCTAATGCAGTCCATGAGGTTCCTCTCCAAAGCAGGTAATAGAAGGTGAATCTGTCTGTGAGCTTCCTGAAGTCTTGAGATTTGAGGTCGCTGTCATAGGAGGAGTGTCCATTAATCCGAATCATCGTATCTTTATGATTACACTCACGTGTTAGAAAGAAAATGCTCACGTGATTTTTGCATTAATATCATGCCTGTCTCTTCCCTAGAGAGTTGCTCGTTGATCTCCTGACCTCGGCTGCACAGTAAGAAACAATAACCCCATCCTGACACAAATCACGTTTCACAGTAAGAAACAAGGACTCAGTGTCCGTTTTTCATGTTGGTCGTCCTGACAATTGTATTTCTTGTACGCTTATTAATTCTCTCAATTGCTGTTAAAGGGATACATAATAGAAACCTAAAAACTGATGAATTCATTGAAAGTAAATTCAGGAAAACCCATTTGCCCACGTACTCACACTCATATCACGTAAATGCTTTGTGCATTTAATCCTCTCTCTTGGACGTCTGTATTAGGTAATGCAGTGCCTATTTGTCAAATCCATCTTCTAAAAGATTCCCAGACATGAGTCCTGAAAACTTCTGTGTCAGCAAAAGAGTACCGCTGAGGAGATTACGATAACATAAATGCAAGCCAACACTGAATGTAAATCAGTTATCAAAGCATACTCTGAAGTTTAAAAATTTTAGCAAGTTGAATCGATCAGCACCCATCACTGGAAAATTAAAAATTTCTATGGTCATACATAACTGAGTTCATCTTCAGACACTGATTTGAAGGTATAACAATTAATTAGATAAATTGATAATCTGCAGTTGGTTCTGCAACTCAATGTTATGAACGTTTTGGAACCAAACTGCCTAGTCAAAAACTGTGGATAGCACCGTCGACCATCATCGCAATCTCTCTAAGACAAGCCATTTCCAGGTCACATTTGACACCTCCATATTTCTTTCAAATTTGTTTCCCTTCCCCTTCTAATTATTTTATCAAGATATTTATAGTTATTTATTCGATCCGAAAGCTTTGTCTAACTCAGGAACATCGTAATTTGCAGTATAATTTACCACGACTTCTCATTTCCACACAATGGCCCTGGTATTGTATCCATTTCCTTAATTTGACCACCGCGAGCATGGTTTGCAGATGGTGGAAGTTTCTATATATGAATTTGTCAAATTTGTTTACAGTTATTTTAAATTAAGAATCACAACAATTCAACTCCATGCAGTGCATACAACACATAAGATTATATATATATATATTAATGCTATCGATTCAAGAATTAGAAATTTTCATTAATTTTGAATGATTCTCTATTAAAAATACGTGCACCAATAAATTTTTAAAAATATAACAATACGAAAATATTTATAATAATTATTATTATTATTTATTGTGCTATTTTTCTTTATTATTAACCCTAATCCTCACCTTATATGCAATGGAGTTTATTAAACTTGGCCGGGGCGTACAAATCTGGGTTTGGTAAAGGGATATACCTACTAATTCCAATACTGTATTATTCCATGGCCATGTTTCTCTAACATTTTCTTATTCACAATTAAATTACGCTAATGCCCATTAATTAATTAAAGAAAACTTTTAGTTCAAACCAACACATTATTATTATTATTATTATTATGTGACCTTACTATAAAATTATAATGCATAGATTTTATTTCATTATTATGCCAACCCGTTACACAAAAACAAGTATACTTGTTCTTGATTGATTGCATGCCATGTGTGGTAGTTGTGTTGTTAGTTAAAAATTTTACAAATAAAATTAGAATACGTATAAATAGAATATTTTAATAAATAAATATAGTATAATTATCGTAGTAATTATAGACTAATAACATTAAGTAATATATAGCACAATCTAATACCCTTATTTTGAAATTAAATTATGCTAAACTCGTACTTTATATTTTAAAGATTTTGTAAATTAATTATAATTGAATGTCGTATAATTTTATTTTATTTTATTTTTTAATATATGAACTAAGTCTAGAATATTTTGCCGACAATGTGGTCACATCAATGACTGCAAGTTTATTAACAACTTTTAATATCATTTAGCATTTCTAAACTTTGATGAAAAGGCAATATAAAAATTATTAGATATCAATCATATCATAGTCACCAACTGTCACCGGACCCCCGGTATCAATGTTGCATTTCCACTCATAGGTGGCATTATTGATTTGATCATCACATGAAACCACTTTCATCCTTTTATTTCTGTAGAGATTTGACATTTTCCTCTCATTGCCAGCCCAAATTGTTAATTTTTCCTGTTGGAATTTCCTGAATTTATGAATCTCCCACAGAAGTTGACTGACAACCATAAGTGATCCAGTGAGTTGTCCAACAGCAACCCACTCCAAACAGCAGTTACTTCTGACATTGACTGTTGATTGATAAGAAAATGGTGATGTTAATACAACACTACTGTTTGATTTATATGTGATATTCTGTTTATATGTATTTACATGGGGATAGAAGTAATGATTGTGATTAAGATTATGATTATGAATATGATTTTGCTTAATCACCCGACTTGACATACATCCTGCATCGTATATGCCTCTAAGAACTGCCCGCGGAGATTTAATCTTGTAGAGAAAAAGAGAATGAAGTGTCACATTCGGATTGGAGATCGTCGAATCCCCAGAATTCCTGCTGATCTTCTTCTTCCTCTGGCATTTTCCACCTCTCTTTATCTACTTCTTCAAGCATCACCTCCAGTACCTGCCAAATTTATAGCAAAAATATCAGCCTCAAACCTATTTTTTGCAATCATTTTGATAATCAATATACTAATCATCTGATCACATGGGGACACCAAATTTTATTGCAAATTTTAGCTTAAAGATTTTAGGTTAGGTAGGCTTGACAAATTCTTCAAATAACATAGGAATTGCGTGAAAAAACACAAAAATGAACCGCCACCAACACCCAAAAAAAAGACTAAATCTAAGTTTGCACGTTGCAGTCTTCAGTCCTAACTGGTGAAAACAATGTGCAAAGTCATGAACAGGCAAACCACCAAATTTAGAATATGTCAGCCGAGAAATAAAATAATATATCAAGACATTTGGCCATATAAAATTGCAAAATTAAGCCATTTGTATGGTGTTAGTCACTCAGCTAGTCAACTAATAAAGGCATTGACTGCAACACAACATACTAGTATGATGTAATGATTGTTATCATCAAAAAATTTAGGCCACTAATCTGCCATAAAATTCTTTCCTTTTTCTTTCAAAAGATTTGAAAATGGTAGGTAAATGAAGTGAATAACGCAAGTAAATACAAAGTACATAATTAATTATGTGCCGTTAGACGTCCTACAAAGATAAAATCATCCCTCAAATATGCAATTTGTTTTTTTCCCATCTACCTCTGCAGGATCAGTTCCAAGTACATGATAAAATTTTCATTGCTTACAGGTATCATCATTTATGGAGATAGTATCACCAACTTTGTACTTCTTATCAATTAAAAATAAATAGTGTCACCAATTTTGTGCTTCTTATCTATAAAAATGGACATCAGTGAGTTACTTCAGTATATAGTGGATATGAATTGAGTTGCAGCTTAGCTGCCATGGCCTACCTCACTCATGGTAGGGCGCCACATTGAAGATGCCCGAATGCAGAGAGATGCTGCATAAGCAAGTCTATTTAGCTGCGTAACATCGTAGGCCCCTTGAAGCCTTGGATCTACCACCTTTTCAATCTCTCCCTGGTTTAATATTGGTTTTGCCTGCTTGATTCAGAAGCTAGCAATTAATAATTATAATCCACCATATGCTAAAGCGTTTGTAGCTTAACTCTACAAGCAACCCAACATGAGATTGCCTAATGAAGCAAGCGATTAATGAAATTTTATAGAGAACATTAACAAAAGGATTTGTAAAATAAACAAACTTCATGAAAATTTTATAAGGACTGAAAATTTACCCAGCTGTGTAAGCTTTGGTGAGACCCATCAACCGGTTTCCTGCCTGAAATGATTTCGAGTAAAAAGACTCCAAATGCAAATACATCTGTTTTCTCATCCACAATCCCATGCATAAAGTACTCAGGTGCCAAATGCCTACACGAAAATCAAACCAATTAACATCTTTATTTCGATCATATTTAGATATAGGACAATTCCCAGTGTTGACTTAAAAATTAGGAATTTTTTTAAGCACCCAAATGTGCCTTCAATTGGAGCAATTGAATGATGAGTCCACTGAGATGGAAGCCATTTTGCTAATCCAAAATCAGATATCTGAAACAGTGAAAATCAAACACTTGCATCAAACCCACTGCAAATCGACAACAATCTGAAGGAGAAAAGGGAAATTAAAAGTATGAAACAAAATGCATACCTGTGGTTCAAAATCTCCAGTCAGTAGAATATTTGAAGATTTAATGTCACGATGAATTATCCTTCTTTTACAGCCTTTGTGCAAATAATGCAAACCTCTAGCAGACCCAACTGCAATCTTGTACCTTATTTTCCATTCGACTGGTGGAGATTTCACATCTGGAATTGGAAACAATGGGTCAATGGCATGTGAAACTAACCAAAAAAACAAAAACCCAAATGGAAGAAAGGATTAAAATAGACTTGTTTACCATGGAAAATTGAAGCAACTGAGCCTCTGGAAGAAAACTGGAAAATGAGATAAAGGCCATTGTCAATACAGCAGCCCAAAAGTGACAACACGTTGGGGTGACAGACATGGCCGATTGTTCCAATCTCTGTTAAGAAATCCTTCTCTTTTCTGTCATCTGTTGAAGTTTTTGTTAATGTTTTCACAGCAATCTCCTCACCATCTGGCAAAACTCCTCTATAAACCTCTGCATATCCTCCTCTGCCAACCAAATTCTCTACAACCCAGATAACAAAATCGAAACTTCAACCAAAAAAAAAGCCAGAGAAGATGACATTCGTTCAAAAGATTGTGAAGCAGCAAACCTGAGTTGAAACCAAAGGTGGCCATGGAGATTTCTTCAAAGGAGAAGCATCTCCAACTGGGTTTCTGGGAACAATGTTTTGTCGTTTCTGGAACAATATTCTCCAAACTTTCTTCAGTGTTGCCGTCTTCTATGGAACTGCCACGAGGACTAGCAGTTGCATTATCTTCTTCAAATCTCCGTCTTTTCAAAGAAAACAGCAGTTTCAAGCTGTTAGTTCTTATATATTTCATTGTAACAGTGATCAATCTGCTCTTATTACAAGACAGCAACTCTGTCTCATGCAGAGAACAAGAAACTTCTTCAGACCGATGCAAGAACAAAAACCCGGCGAAGACGAAGTCTTGTAAGCATAGCTGCGTACGGAAGAACGAGTTAAGAAGATATCTCGCGTTCTGTTTGGTTAAGGGAGATGATTGATGGACGGGTTAGCGTGTATGTGATTATAATTTCAAACAAGAATAGTTATTAAATGCTTTTGTCTGAATTGTTATACAAGAAGGAGCTGGCATTGGCCGTCTTCTCTTGTACATAAATGCATTTTGACACTAAAAAGAGCAACAAAAATTGATCAAACATTGAAGCTTGAGCTCATTCATTTCAGATTGAATACGATTGGAGATGGAAATTGGGTTTTGGGAAAGAGTCTTTAGGTATTGCTCGCCTCACCTGTTAGTACTATATATATAAAAATATATATACATTTATTAATAATAAATAAATTAATTAATTAATATAAATTTTATCATATTAATTAAATAATAAATTTTTTTATTTTATTAATTAAATAAATAATTTTATTACGTTAATATTATTAATATAATAAAATTATCACACTTAATATTTTATTTTATTATTATTAATTAAAATTATTAATATCAAAAATAATATATTAATTTATACAAATAAATTTATAAATTAAAATTAAATAAGTAGGCTTTATTTCGAAGGAAATGATAATGAAAGTGACATGTGATACCAATTCAAAGTAATTAGTGAGTCGTAATCTGCTAACCTCTTCTTGTGATTCAACAGTTGCTTAATTTAGGCTCTGATTTCAGAGTATCTACAACAAATATATAAAATAAAAAAAAACTTAAAACCCTAATTCTTTTTTTTTATATATTTTTTTGAAAATTAAGCATAATTGGAAGCATTTTATCCCGTGAGATTAAGTATAACACATAGTTTTTTTGCGGATTAAGTAACCATTAAGCAATAGCTTAATTAACTTGATCACCTAATTATGATGTTGCTTTTAGAAAAAGTTATGTTGAAATTGCTTTTTGGTAATTTATATAATTATATTTTTACAAAAATATATATATATAGAAAAAAGGCAATTAATATTGTAATTAATACCTAATGGTTCTGGTGCATGATGAACCAAACACAAATTCTTGTCTTGGCTTGGCGGTGCCACACTGCTACTTGCTGTTTATGTAATACATGAATAAATACACACACGATATTGATTCAATATTATTCAATCACAGTGACCCGAGTGGTGGAATCCAAGCATGGATGGCAGAATTTTTCTTGGTCAATGTGCTTAATTTGCTATGGCTATATCGAAACTATTTGCATCTAGGCTTAAATTACTATACAACAGGAATGCTTCTGCAACTAAAATATTCGTATTAGAGGTAGGTTTCCAGCCAACCCAAAGACTACAAGTTTTGTTTGTCGATCCCCAAGTAGGAAATTCAACAAACAATATCTTCAAGAAGAAAGGAAGGAAGGAAGAAAAGCGATGCTCTACTCCATCGAGCCTAGTCTAAGAGAATTATTCATTAGGCAGCTCAAACGAGGAAGATTTGGAATCTTTGCAGCTGAAATGAACCAACCAGCCAACAAAACATTCATGCTCTAGCTGCTGTAATTTAGTTAATTCATTGAAGACTAATTTACTTGGCTGTTCTGCTGCATTTTTAAACGCCATTCACTGCCTTTCAGTTTGTTTGTCCATTGATATGGGAACTGGGAAGGTAGGGTTTTACATTACTGCTTTTGTGATAATTATCGGCGTAAACATGCAACAACAGCTTCTTTGCGATTAGAATCATCTTCCCAATTCTCTCTCTTTGACTCCAACAGATATTAACACGCACAAATAGTATAAATATTATCCGTTAATTCAGATTATATATTATATTTTTTAATTTATATTATAAAATATAAAAATAATTATAAATTTTATTAAAATATAATTCAAATATCTTTTATTATTAATTATATTACGTATTAATATCCACTTAAAAATTAATGATAGAAACAATTAAGGGATAATTTTCACACACATTCGGAATTGACCCACGTACATTATCAACAAACTCTTGCTTTAATTTTATCTTACTCTAAAATAAAATACAAATTAAAAAATTTATTCCTTCACAATTTATTCAAAGTAAAAATGATTCTTCATCTTTTTCTTTCAAGACAAAAAATCAAAAATTTACTCTAACCTTCCAGATGCCAAAAATTTAATTTTAATTCTATGAGTTTGAATTTATTTTGACTTTTCTGTAATTTTAAGTATTTATTCTTTTATTTTATTTTTTTAAAAGAATAAATAATTTTACGTCGTTTCAATTTTTTTATCGACATATGTTATAAAATTATCAAAAAAATTTTTTTTTAAAAGTGACTTTGTCCCCACTAATAATCCTCCAAATTATCAATGTTTCATTACGGATGTGATTTCTGAAATTGCTTCGTCATTAAAGCCAAACCCTGGAATGATCTCTTTTTCTCCTGTGAATAATTAATTCAAATTTCTAAAATAGTATTAGTAGCTATTTATTTAAGAGTAGGATCAATTACTGGCAGATGTACCGTGTGCTCATGGCTTGGGCTTGAAACTTTCAAGTTGGCCCCCCCGTGAAGCCCACACGACTAGATTTTGCCTTCTTGCTTTGCTACAGGTGTCCGGTAAAGCAAAAGACTTTGCCTGGTAAGTGTTGTTGCTGCATTCCCTCTTTGCTTTTTCTTCTTAGACAAGTACGCAGTGAAAATTCAACGTTTCTTTTACGCTGCCCATCGTATATGTATAATGAATCCAAAATTAGGACTGATTTAGACAGACATCGTTTTATACTGAGATGCTGTGATTTTCAAATCACAAGTTGTGGAGTGGAAGCATTAAGCAGTAAATCTTAGTAAAAATGAATGAGTCACAAGATAATAAAAATTGGGTGGATCTTGAAAAAATTAGTGTTATCAAATTTTACTGTCAATGCACAGCATAAACTCTTAATACTTCTTGTAAAGGATTAAACACCTATTTAGCCCATTGAAAAAGAATTTTCAAACATAAACTCTTGATACTTCTCGTAAAGGATTAAAATACTAACAATGAACAGTCTTTGTGCATGGCATCAAAGCTGGAAAGTGCCTAGATGGGCAACAACACAAATGAAGTGAAGGCAAAGTAACATCAAAGACTGATTTTGCCTCCTAAAATCAATGATGCATAGATTGATTGTAGTGGGGACCGCTACAAGAAAACCTCTGGTATTCCTACCGGCAGCACATGGTAAAGGGGCTTAAATCTGTGGGCTAATACCAGGTTACTGGTTTTATTTATAATTGAAGTGAGTATTTAAACCAAATCACAAGCGTTTCCACCTAACAAAGCCACTCTATAGAAATTAAGAGTCCATCTTATTGGGACGTACGAATAGCAACTTGCTCAAAAGCACTTCTACAGAGAACTCGAGGAAAAAGTGATTTTAGGTGCTAATGACGGTCGGCTTTTGAATGACAAAAGCCATGCACTGAGCCTGTTTCTCATTGTCAAATGCCAAGCAACGGATGTAAGCGTTTGGGTATGCTTTTTTGCACTCATGGATTTCGTTCAGGACTTGAGAGGAATCGTTGCAGCCAAACATTGGCAATTTCCAGAGTGTCCAATACCTCCCATCATAGTACCCTGGTATTCTGCTGTTCTCCCTGTGCACACTTCCCACCTAACAACCAAAGCCAAAAACAAAACAAAAATAGAAGAAATTGATCAAAGGAATTCCTTAATACCCTACGCATGAATATGAAATATACCATGATAAATTGTGGAATTACCTCGTCAAACTCAAGGCAAGGAATCCAACCCTTTCTGAGCATGTAGTCTATCTCCTTTGCAATTGAGTCGTCCGAGAGAGGAGGGAGGTAAGAGAGAGCCTCAAACTTTCTGTTATTGATTGGATTCCATGTCTGTGAAAGTAATGCACACAAGCAAACATTCACCCTAAACCCACAAAGAGAAAAATAGACCAGCAAACATTTATTAGCTAAATCACTTTACCTTCATGCAACGAGTCTTGGAACCATTTGAGACTGTTTTCCTGCTCCACCCAATGGAATCCTTAGCTGGAAGCGAAGTTTTTGCATTGGGTTTTAGGCCAACATGGCCAGATCCAGCAACCGGAGTTGTAAACATGCTGGCAGACATCTTCTTCACGCAGTGTTTCAGGAATAAGATTATAGCAAAAGAGAGATGACAGAGAGTAAAGAGTATTGTAGCACAAGTGATTAATAAATTTGATTTTGAAAGCAATAGAACCGATACAAGAGAAGGACAGGAATTGGCTTAGGTGAGTATACTATCCAATTATTTTTCTCGAGAAAGTATCAAGTGAGACGATCTCCACTAAACCACAATACCATCATCTATTCACATGATATCACGTTCTGTTAAATATATACTAATTTTGAATTCAAAAGTAGCATAAATAGTTTGTGTATATATAACAACATGTAATATTATATAAAAAAAAATGGAGCACCCACCAACCAACAACATTCCAGAAACAAAGCAGAATATTGGTGGAGCTGGATCTGGGCCTGAGAAGACTACGATGACAAACTTTGGTAGGTCAGCTCAAGTATCCACGAGACCACCAGTCCAAACTGATTCTAACCCATTTACACCAGTAGAAGAAGAAAATTTCTCTTGAGATGATCATACATCATTTATACCAGAATAATTCTCGAGTTCCTTTTGCAGTAAATCCAATACTTTGTAGGTGCCTCTCCAATGAGAATGAGATTTATCACCAACAACAAATCTATGGACAGCTCCATCAATCTCAATGAAGCTCCAAGCAGAAACTGTAAATACTTCCCTCTCTTTCATCAACTTTCTTAGTCTCGTCACATCGTCCCAGCATCCCATAGTTGCATAGATGTTGGCCAAAAGAACATATCTTCCACTATGCTTTGGCTCTAAATCAATCACGATCCTCCCTACCTTCTTACCTAACTCAACATGACCATGCATTAAACATCCATTTAGCAATGATCCCCATATAGCACCATCTGGTTCCATGGGCATACTCTTAATCAATATCTCAGCCTCCTTAACTTGTCCTGCTCGAGCCAAGAGATCAACCATGCACCCATAATGTTCAATTACCGGGTAAATTCCATATACCTTACTCATTCGTCCGAATAATCCCCATGTTTCATTCACCATGGCTTTATGATTACAAGCAGTAAGAACGCCGACGAAAGTCACAGCATTTGGTCTAGGTCCCCTCATTTCCATCTCAACAAAAAGCTCAAGTCCTCTGTCATTCTTACCGTTTATAGCCAACCCTAATATCATTGCACTCCAAGTCGTTACATCTTTACAAGGCATCTTGTTAAATATTTCACATGCATTTTCTATGCACCCACATTTTGCATAGAAATCAATTAATGCAGTGCCTAACTCAAGTTCATACCCAATACCATTTTCGTCCATATAATCATGTACCCATTTTCCTTCTTTAAATGCACCTACTGCCGCGCAAGCATTGAGAACACTAACCAAAAGAGAGGCGTTAGGCTTCACATTATCCAAAGTCTTCAACTCGTTAAACAACACAGTCGCCTCATTGAAACGGTGATTTTTAACGTACCCAGATATCATTGCACTATAAGATACATCGTTTCTTTCCGGCATTGAATCAAACAGGTCTCGTGCTTCGTCTAAGAGACCATTACTACAATATCCACTAATTACGCTTGTCCAACAAACAACATTCCTGTTCAAACTTGCATCAAAAACACGACGAGCCATATCCATTAATCCATGCTTCGCGTACATATTTATAACAGAACTAGTAACATAAACATCAAAACTATGCCCAAATTTATGTATCTGACCATGTACCTGATCGAGCAAGGATAAAGTAACACATGTTTTAACCAAAACTGTGAATGTGCGTGCGTTTGGTTCAATGCCAAGACACCGCATTTTGGTGTAAACCGAGAGACCCATTTCAGGTTTTGAGTCTTTCAAGAAGCCCATCATCATAGTATTGAAATTAAAGATATTGGGCATTGAAATTTGATCGAAAACGGTCTCTGCATGACGCAATTCACCGTGTGGTGATAGCGCAGAAAAAGCTAAGATTTTGCTGGTTATAAATGTGAAACGATAGAGACCATTCGTGATTGTATGAGCATGTATTTGCTTCAGTTCGTTCATGTTTGCGCATCGTTTCAGTAGACTAAGAAGTGGAGGAGTTGGTTTGGATTTGTACAAAAGATAGCTCATAACGTGTACGTCTACCAGTTTTGAAACTGCCAAAGGGTCGATTCCTTCTTATAGCAGTGATTTAAATCGTCATATGATGGCGACAACATGACTAATCAATCCCAAGGTGAACGCCCGCCCAACAATAAATTTTCCGTCGAAACACAGATTATTTTTTTTTGGGTCTGTCTGGTGAAAGTCTGACGGTCACAAAATTGGAGATTCCCATAGATTCAAGCAACTCTATTGAGTCGACCTACGAACAGAATCTAGTAGCGAAATGACATCGAGTTAATTTTGACCAGAAATTGGAGATTCTTCTCTTGTTTCCAATGATAAAGATAGAATTTTGATGAACAAGATAACACTGATCTGTACAAGCAGCCTCACACTCAACACAAGCCTAAAGAATGTCCCACTCAAATGCAGTCCAATAAGAAAATAACTGAACACATGCCTAAAGAATTTCCGAGTGAAATTCAGTCCAAGAAAATAACTTATTCACCGCTTTGACCCATCAGGACTAGTACTCGCTCGCCTCAGTTGAATGCTTTTTGAAAACATATTTACATATCTAACGAGCTTTAAATTCAAAAAAAAATTAGAAAAAGATGGGTCAGTGATTCTATTGTCAAACCTGTAACATATAAACGAATAGGACTGAACCCTATTGTCGAAGGAAATAAATTCTAACATTATTACATCTTCATAACAATGGCAATATGTTAATGATAAGTTTAAATGATGATGACGATGATGATGATGGTCAATGTGAAAGTCTAAAGAATTATGCTATGCAAACCATAAGTGGGTTATGATCATTAACCGGCACTTGAGAAATTAATGCCAGAGCTTCATGCAGAACCCAGCCGGCACAACTGATGATCTCTTGCTTGTTATACAATCTGAAAAGGTATCCACAAGCTGCTCCGCAAGTGATGCAGGATCTCCAACAAATGTATCAATAAACACCTTCACAATCCTTACCTCCTGTGGCATTGCTCTTAAGCTGTACCAAGTCAAGAATTTCTGCCTAAAATTCCTCTCAATGTGTCCCTCGCATTCTAACCATCTGATCACCTTCACACACTGCTCAAAATCCCTATCTGAAAGGCCATTGGCTGCACAATCATCAACCTGTCTTTCACTGCCTCTCTTCTTTGACGTGCTACCATCTTGAGGCTCATCTCCTTTCCCAGTCCCAATTTCCAAATCCTTGTTGCTCAATTTGGATCTCCCATTCCTTCCTTGCCCATCCTTAAGTATTTCTATCTTACAGGGAGTGATAGGCAATCCAGCGTCTGAGCTACCCACATATGGCACACATTCCATGCCAGTTGGCACTGGGGCATCTATCTCATTATCAGTGCTCATCTCCTCAATGATTTGGGCCTCTGGAGAGTGCTTGCTTTCAAGTTTTTGGGCATCACAATCAGGAACGGACCCATCGATGTCGATGGTGCGCTCCTTTTCCAACAAAGAAACTGTATCTGCTGGGGTAGCTCCTCTTTTAAGAACAGTGCAGTCAATAGTCTCTTCAGATAAATTGGTAGAAGCTATTTTATCAGTCTCCTTGCAGTAGGTAAAATAATTGTCCACTCGATCATCATTTTGGTCCCTGTCAGGAGTGATGTTATTGGTTTCATCTTCGACTGAAGAGGGATTGGAAAGGCTGCTATAGTTTGTTGCTGGGCTTTGACTTCTTTCTGTTACCAAGGAGTTCATCACTTCATCCCTGCTACTGCCCGTTGCGAACCAAACTTCATATGTACCCAACTCTGTTGTACCATTATGGGAAATGACTCTGAACTGATACTCTGTAGCTGGAGTAAGTCCCGTGACAACAAACCTAGTATTAGGCACAAACAGAGTACATGTAGGTCTAACAGGAAATTCCTCATGTGCCTTACGGTGCCATAAGGTGTAACCAATAATATTCCCTGGAGAAGGATCTTTGAAACCTAATACCACAGCAAGCGATGTTGCTTGAACATCTTCAAATTTAACGATGTTGGGAACAATCTGATTTGCATCTGCAGAAATTACAGGTTTTTGAAATTAATAGTTGAAAAACAAATGATGATGAATTAAGATTGATTCCATTACAAGCAACTTCATGGACCCTCCCTTATACCACAATTAAGCAGCCATGCACAAAACAAGGACCAGAAACCAAAAACTCCAGCTTTTGATGTAATTATACCCGTTGTTATGCTCTTGTCACACAGATCCCATTTATCCAGACTCAGAATAAAACCATCAACAATGATTTTGGCAAAATTATGCTGTGCAACAAAAAATTACCTCGTATTGAAGGATTGGGCAAGATGGTCCCCGTAATCATTTTGTCCAATGACTCCACGGCACAAGTGCAGAGTTTCTGAACTTCTGGTCCTGATGAAAGCCTGTTGACTATACCCCTGCCCATTTTTACAGGTAAACCAGTTAATGGGCCCACTTCACCTTCAAGCTTCTTCACCGCATCATCCACAATCCTAGAGAGATTTTGGTACTTTTCAGTCCCATTGAGAAGTTTTTGGCCAAGGGAGAGACGATAACACAGTATGTCCACCCTTCTGGTATCCTTTGCCACCATCAGTTGTTTTTTCCAGCATCTAAACAAATTTAATGCGCCAATCAAAATCAGTTGTTTTTTCCAGAATATAAAATTTTTAGTTTGTTGAATTGGAAAAAGAAGAAACAAAAAAAAGTTATAAAAGAAATGAAACTGGGAACAAGAATCCAGATGATGAATAAACATATAACTTTACTTTTGACAACTTTCTGTTTTTCTTTCCTACATTTGTTTCATGAGGTTAGAACTCTAAACAAGCACGTAACAATGAATATGCTTAGACAAATGAAGCCAAGAGGTAAGTGCCATCAATCTGCAGGTAGGAGCAAGAGCTCTAGTCTTTGATATTGACCAGTGCCAACAATGTGGCCAAGGGTAATAGATGAAGATCTTCACTTCACCTTCTCCCAGAAAACAGAAAAAGCTTCTCTGAAGTTTCAATAGTAAGCTACATTAGCTTCTCCTCTCAACTATATTTCTTATCAAACACAACAACCATGAAGTTCAAGTTTAAATCTATAGCTTGGAAGCAACAAGATTGTCATGAGAATAAAGGATTGGCATGCATGTCCGTGAACTATGAAACTATCAAAAACATTCACTGACAAATATTTACCTTATCCTCTCAAATATATTTCTTTTCGGTAGTGCAAATTTCAATCTATAGCTTGGAAGCAACAAGATTGTCATCGGCATAAAGTAAAGAATTGTAATTCGTGTCCGTGAACCACAGAACTATCCCAAAGATTCTCTGACAGATATTTATTTAAAGAACTTAAATCATATTTAGGATTACACAATAGAAGTTTCAAGCATAACAAAATCAAGTTGACAATATCTGCCTAGCTGGGAAAGGGTGGAAAACAGAAATTTGAAACATAATAAAATCAAGTCAATTCACTTCACTAAAGTATTCAGGTTTTAGTTATCTTGCATATCCCACCAAATATTCTTAAATTCAGACACTGGGTGACTCCATTAACCAGTCAAGACATAAGACACTTACCTGAAGTTAACAACACATCTCCTCGGTGAAAATCAAGCTTTCAGGATAACATGCAGCAGTTCTGGTATTTACACTTCTTATGTTAACCATTTTATCGAGCACTGGGGGTTGGTGCAAATAACCATAAATGAAGTCAAACCAATTTTTTAATACATTTTACAGAATTTATTTCAGTACCATACTAGCCTGCGGCAATACTAGTTGCACCAAATGTAAACAACTGAGAATGATAAGATGTCTTGTAATCCATGAAAGTTTTACTCGATATGTTGTTTTCCATGTATCACTCTCATCATACTTCAGTAAACTACTGACAATTTTCATCTATTCCCAATGCAACAAACAAAAACAGTTTCTGAAGAAACTGGATTATTAGATTCAAGCATTCTATTATAGCATCTATCAGATCAATGCTCACACAACTATAATAGCAAGAAAAATAATCCATAAAACCAAGCTAGTAGGAACTGAATTCTGAATTTGCTTCAAATGAATCATTTGTAAATATATAGTGCTTTGAAGAATGATCATTATGACCTTTGCTAAATATCAATAATTTATATGCAAATAAGGATCACACAGCCTGAAACACAATTTAGCAAAGAGAAGAAAACATTTGAACTAATACACAGTTTAAGAAACAAACAACAAAGAATAGAGAAAACAGAAGTATTTACCCGAGCAAATCATTCACTTTTCTGCATGAAACACAATAAAATCTCCCATCAAGTCCTGAATAAGATCTATCTTTTCCAATGCCAGATCTTTCATGTTTCAAGGCACACTCCAGATGACATGACATGCCACAAGAATCACCTCCAAATGGAGGCTCTGAGCTGCAAATCAACCACAGGCTAGGATCCTTGTTGTCATCATACTTACGACAAATGCAACATGAACACCTCTTGCAAAATGCGTCTTCTTGTCTTAAGGTAGCTCTGCAAGCTGAGTTTTTACAAAATATAGCATTGACTAAATCGCTGCCAGTACTGTTCATTGCAGTATCGTTCACTGGAACAGGGAGTCGAGCAGGGTTTTCATTTTTCCTCTGCCTCTTGGACAATCTATGGGAAGATGCAACAGAAGACTCTGGTTCAACATCTGTTTTGGCCTCACGCTCCCCCGATTTCTTCTCAGATACAAGTTTCATAAGATGTTCTATAATTTTCAACTTAGTCAAGCCCGTATATTTCCTTTCTTTTCCCAACTCTGCACATAGGATCTGTAAAATCTCCTGACGGGTCCATGATTGTAGCACTTCAGGGGCTCCATGAGATTGCTTTGATAATTGATATACTATTTCTCTTTTTTGTTCCATACTTAACTTACTGCATTTTGATGGGTCAAGCATGATTCCTACAGCCAACAAATGGCAAAACATATACTAATGAATAGAAGGCAAAAGAGAGAACTCCAATTCGACAACAAACCATAACTTGTCACAAGTGCCAATAAAATTAGAAAAAAAAGCATCACAGATATAAAATGAAAATGATGTCCATGACCTCATACTAGTTTGATATGCCAATAAGGAGAAATCCAAAAATTATTGAGAACACGAGCAACAATGCTCAACCATTTAACATGCATTCACATTCTGGTCAACTCAATCTTCATTACCACCCACTTAGAACACTCATCTGAAATGAGCAAGCCAAATTATCCAATCATCCTACCAAGATAATTAGCCAATAAAGATAGTCTACCTACAAGCTAAACCAAAACACATAAACTGATGATTGACTACTTGCACGAACAAAGACAACCCAGTTTCATCAAATAATCTAGAAATTTTACAGGTTGCCCCAACATAATTTGGTTATAAAAGAGCACGCACGAGATTAGTGGGATTAGCACAGATGCATTACAATAAAAGTTTCTTCATTTACTTGAATACGCTACAATTCCACGTAATGCAGAGATATAATATGCAGAGAAAAGACGCCTGCGGCATTATTATAAAGTCAAATTCATGCAGCTAATCTAACTATCACAGAAATTGACCCACCAAAATATATTTTACGAACAAAATTGAGAATACTGAATAGTCATAAAATGACGATCTGAAACTCAACAAGTGAACATCAAACGACAAACAAAATGTATTGCATGTAGATTAGAAACTCCCCCCAAAAAAAAGGCAAAATAAAACCCAGTTGATAGCCACAAAAACAGAGAAAACCAAACCAACAACCCAAGCATGAGGATCACAAAAAACACAATATTGCAGAAAATAGACAATCAAGCAAATTGCAAATCCATCAAACGATTCAAATTCATGCAGATAAATTTCGATAAAAAACAATTATGAAAAAAAAGAGAGAGAGAGGTACCCTCAAGAGAATAATAATCCATAGACATAGTCGTTAAATAATAACAACAACTCAGGCTACCACATTACCACCAAAATCCAAACTTTTCATCAAAACCTGTAAATAAAAACAAAACCAAAATAAAAATAAGATTCTTTGACAAAAAAGAGAGAGACACAGGAAAAACCCAAAAAGAGAAGGGTGAGAGAGAGAGATTGAAAGGGAAGAGAATAGAATAACAAAATACCAAAAAAAGGTAGGCTTGAAATTCTGACACGATAATAAGAGAATCCATGACTCGGTTCTCTTCTATTCTTCTTCTCTGGCAAATATTGCAAGCAAATCGTATTCGATGGATGTATGGGTCCTCTTCTTTCCCTTCTTCTTCTTCTTCTTCTCTTTCTCTTGTGACCTGGCTTTTGAGGACCCAAAGCAGTAGTGAAAGGAGATTCAAGGAGGAGGACGACTTGCTCAATGTTGTTATAGGGGAGAGAGAAAAAAGAAACAGATTTTTTTATTTCTCCTTTTAATACATAAAACAAATAAATAAATAAATAAAGATAAGCAAAATTATAAATAGACGAGGCCAAACAACAAACAAAAGCGGCTGCACGTTATCCTTCTCTTTTCACCCCTTCCCTTCCTGTTGTTTGTTGCTTACTACCAAATTTGCTTTCTTTATTTTCAAATTACATTTTTCTTTTTCTTTTTTATTTTTATTATTATATATTATTTATACATATAATGACAAAATATCTAAATTAATCTCACATTTATTTTAAAATTACAAATTATATTTATTATATTTTTATAAAAATTAATATAAATTTGTGTTTATATATCTACCATGAACAAATACCATGATAATAAATAATAAATATAATAAAATCATACGGTTAACAGTTATAATAATCGTTATTAGTTATTATCGTATTAATTAAAATACAAATTATTCAAAGTCAATAAAAAAATATAATAAAATTAAATATTAAATATTACACTAAGTAAAATATAAAATTTTATATTTTAATAATAATAATAATTATTATTATTATTTTAATAATTATAAAATAATAATAAAATCCATTACGGTTAAATCCCTATCAAGTACATGTTTGCTAAGTAGCGTAGACACTTTCAAAAAAATCTATTTTCCTTTAAAAAACTTAATATTAATAATTAAAATAAAATCAGAAACCAAGCTGTGATGGCAATGTTAATGGATGACTGTTGAGCCAATCAACGAGAAGAGAGATTTGGGAAGGGTGTAAATGTAAATTCGAAAGACAACATATGCATAAAAGTCAGAGAAGAGAGGGATAGTACATAAAATTCAATATAGTTTGGTCATTTTGTTTAATTTTATAAAATGATAATGTCCCCCCCTGCCAACCGTTGCTTCTATCATTGTTATCATTTTATTGGACCTATAATTATAAATTATGATCACGCCTCGTGCATTTCCTCTCGCGTCTTGTTGGTATTTCATTATTATTATTATTATTAGTTTTTTATATTTATTTTTATTTTAAAAATAAATTCATTAATTTTTATTTTTAAAATATTATATTTTTTAATTTTTAATTTCAAAATTATTTAAAATTTTAAATACAACTCAATGTTAATAATATCAAATGAATTTAGCATTTTTTTTTACATCTTATGCTTTTATTAGAGTAAATAAAAACAAATTATATAATAATAATAATAATATAATATTATCTCGATAAAAGTATATAAACATAAATCGTATAAATTATGAAATAATAATATAATATTAACAATAACTTATTCTTAATATACTTATTTTCCTTAATTAAATACATTAAGGGGTTAATCATAGAACTTGAATCCCATTATTGGTGGCGTCAAGACATCTCTTGCCTTCCTTTTTTCCACACGAATTACATTTGTTTTATACCTTAATTATTTTATTAACAATTATTACCATTAAAACATGCAAAGATGCTCGGTCCCAAGATGCGGTCATGATAAAATTCATAAAAACTTTATATTTAAATATAAGAAATAGTGGTCATCGGACGTCACCTTTTGGATTCAACTCTCTCTGTAGATGCCCACAATATTTAATACAAAAGCCAATAAAATTATTATAAAATACCAAATATTCAGAATTGCTAAACTCACACGACTCTTCAAATTTCGGAGGACGATGCGATCCACGTGGGCGGTCCCGATAGGGTTGTCGTAAATTGCATATAGCTTGAGCAAGCAATAAAAGGGTATTATAGTATAGAAAGTGACGTATGGGTTAGGGGCCACGAGAGATTGGGATAAACGATCGGGTAATGTAATTGGGCGCCCACAAATCAAAATTTGTCAAAAGCGATTTTGATTTCATTTCATTTCAATGGGTTGTGTGTTGGGAATGGCATTGTTTTCTTTTATTGCCACCTGGATTCCTAACATGGGGTTGATTGACCTTTCGACGCTTCAATCCGGTAGTCGGTCCCTTGATCCTTGCGAATTGTGATGATCAAGTCAATATGTGTTGGGTGTGTTTGGTACAAATTGTAATGAATTTGATTTGTGCATGGGAATTGACATTGAGTTTTAGATGTAAGAAATTAGATTAGGGTCAAATGCGTGTGTGGAAATAACATTTGATTATTACACTGCATCTGTAAATTAGGAGCAAAGTTTGTAATTTCAAATTTGTAGATAAATTAAAGCGAAATAAAATTAATAAACGAATAATTTTGTGCATAAAATACGTTCATAATTCGTAATGAATAATATTACATTTATTTTTGTTTAATCTTATTTTTAAGAGATATAATTTTATTTTTGTAAATTTTATATTTTCGTAATTTATTTCAAAAATAGACGAATTAAGTTGTAAATTTTATATTAATTATTTTAAAATTTGATAAAATTACATTTTAAAAGAATTAAAATGCTAAGATTTTGATTTTACTCTGTTATCTTTTGTTATTTTTGTATTTGATTTTATTTTTTTGTAGTTAATTGATTGATTAAAAAAATATAAGTGAAACGATTATATTATATTAATATAATTAAAATAATAAAATTATTTAATTAATAAAATAATTTATTAATAATAAAAAAAATTTATCGTTTAATTAATATAATAAAATTATTTAATTTAAAAAAATTTCACGGCGATTTAATTAGTTAGTAGGTGAAGATTATTAAACTAGTTTTCTAGGGTTAGGTTCAGAAATTGATTAGAAGGGGCAAATTGGAAATCAATCACACACTTCAAATCATACAATGCAATGGGCGGCAGGCAGGCACACCTTTCCAATTTTTCAAATCCTCGTCCCTTGCTAATTTGCCACCTCTCTTCATCAATGCAAGATGACAAATCCAATGCGAAACTCACCTCGGTTTCAAAAGATCACGTTCGAGATATCAAACATGTACAATAACAGTATGTATTTGAAATTTAATATTAATAATTTTAAAATTTATATAATCTTAAAAATTATACTATTATACAAATATTTTATATTATTTTTATACGACGAATCAAGTTGGGATTATATATTAAATGTATTCATACGACAAATATATATATATAATAAAAATTATTTATAATATAAATAAAATTTAAATTATTTATTATTAATAATATTTTATATATTAATATCTCTTTAAATTAATAATAAAAAAATTTATAGTGGATCATTGCACCAGGGCAATCATTAAGTAAGAGTGAAAAGAAGTAAAGGCAATTCCTTAAGTTGGCAACAGACATTTATGCAATGCAATTGCATAGCCACGGCAAATTTAAGGCCGGCCTCAGCTTCCACTTGAAAGTAGAAACAAGAATGTCAAGTGGAGCACAGAGACGTGGGTGGACACGTCCATTATTGGACCAAATTTTTTTTATTTTATTTAATTATTGATATTTTTACCATATATAATATTTGTGAATAACCCATTAAACAAAAACAATGTTATCATCCTTATCATTGTGGTCCTAATTTTGTTTTCTTGCAAGCTTGGATTTATCCCATATATTTTGTTTTTTGTTTTTTTTTACATAAAATTTGATAATAAAATTTAAAATTTATTATAATTAATATAAATTTTAAAAATATAATATAAAAAATTAAATATATATATTACATTTAGTATATTATAATCAAATCTTACGAATATTTTTTTAGAAAATTATATCAAAGTATTATATTTTTACACTATTAAATAATAAATAATCAATTTAAAAATACAAAAGAAATTTATAAATAATCAGTGTATAATATTGCTTTTAATCATGATGTGTTGTTGATGACGTTGAACCATGTACCCCACCTTTGGATCAGCATATAATCTTTATTAATTAATTCTTTTTATTAAAAAAATACCATAATTCAATAACTCAAGTACAATAATTACAAAAATATTAATAATATATTTATAAAATAATTAGCCACAATGCCCTTTGTCTTTTTAACCAAGAAATTAAAACATATATATATTTACAAATATATAAAAAATTTAAAAATTATTAATAATATTATTCATGAATATAAGAATTATATTTTTATTTATGTGATAAATGAGAAAAGTGATTTTATAAAACTTACTTTTGCTTGGAGGAAAAGCTCACCTTGTCATTAAAATAAAATTTAAAAAAATTATTGAATTTATCGTGAAACTGTGCAAAGAATCAGGAAATGAATATGTGCATGAAAGAGAGAACAGCGATTGCCAAAAGTGCTTTTCACTGATTGAAGTATTGAACAAAAAAAAAGTGCTTTTTTTATTTGACTAAAAGTGCTCAATTGGGTAGCAAGCAAAATCTTTTGAGTGCAAAACACGTCAATTTTGGCTAAAAAAGAAACTCATTCATCACCCCCCATTTAAAGCCTACGTTTAAGCACTCAAAATTTTGAGGCTTGGAGGTCAAGGATTTACGGGAGAAAGATAGGATAAGATAATTTTATTTATTATATTAATTATATTGATGTGATATAATTATTTAATTAATAAAATATATTAATAATTTTTTATTTTAATAAAATTAAATTTAATTAAAATTAAATATTAAATAAATACACAAAAATGTAAAAAATAAAAAATAAAATTTTAAAATAAATTATTCATCGTATTAATTTTTGATATTAGAAAAAAATATAATTTTTTTTTCAAATATCAAAATAATAACGTTTTTATTAATTATAAATATATATATATATATATATAAATAAAAGATACACACATAATTTTATCGTAAACAATTAATTTTTTTTACATTTGGTCAATTTATTTTTAATTCTGCTCTGCATTCACTTGCCCATAAAATACTATTATCTCAATTGCCCAAACCAAAAGGTTAATTAGGTAGATTGTGGCAATGTTCTCTTTGTCCGAGTAATATTAATCTATTAATTACTTCCCTTTTTCAACAATGCAAGCTTTGGGGAGTCCAACAATTTAGGTAAAAACAACAATTGATTCAACTTTGGGAGTACCTCTCTTTCTACAAGTTGAGAATTAATTAATTTTTAATCATCTTCTCGATGGCTTACTTAAAAGCTAACATGGGTTTAATTAAATATTAAAAATTATTGATCTTGCTATTTATTCAACAATACTTAATATTTTATTGAAAATAATAGTTTTCAAAATAAATTTTATGATATAAAAAATAATAAAACAAATTTAAGCCGGACGTTAATTACACAGTGTATTTTGGTGTCCTATTGTATTGCATCAATTTCATTTACGGTGCTTGCCTCGTTAGGTGAAGATTTAGTTAATTGCATATCGTATTTTGGCTCCGTATCAAATCGTATCATCTTGTATTAATTTAATTTATATTTTAAAAATTAATTTGATATAATTTATAAAATTATTATATTTATTTAAAAAATAATTGAAATTATTGAGATATTTTAAATTTATTTTCAAATAACGATTATTGTTATTTTTAATCTATAAATATTTAATTATTTATTTGTACTTTCAACCCAACAAGAAACGAGTCATTGAGACACAAAAATAGCCACGTTTGAAGTGTTAAGCGAGCCTAAACTGGGCCTAGAGAAAGCTTGGCCCATTTACATTATCACGTGGAGTAATCTAAAAACACCCCGTAGCATTCTGATCATACCTCATTCTCAAATATGGTACAACCCCTACAAAAGTGGGCCAAGAAAATTGAGAGTGGTTAGGGCTAAATTGGTCAAGATGATGAGGTTTGGGTCATTTTTAGAATTCTCAAAACGACCCCGCAAGCATTTGTTGTAAACACTTTAACCTCAAGTTTATCGACCAATTCATAAATATCACATTATTTAAAAGAAAATAAAATTTCAACACGTGTAATATTAATTAATTAATTAGCCCTAAGAGTAGTTAATTTCACCTGTTTAACCAGTGATAGAAAACGAGTAATCTGGACTAATCACCAACGTGCAGCGTGATTATTGAATTAATTGGAATTACAGATAATTAATCAAGTACATCTCAGTGCAAGTACTTCCAAATTAAGGAATTAGCTTTTAATTAATCACACAATGCCAAACGATCAACCGCACGCTTGGGGAGAAGAAAGAATTGACCCTAGTCGTCGAGCACGTGCGGCCTCATAATTAACTACATGATTATTATAATCACAACCATAAATGCTAAGTCACTAACCATTATAATTATTACAACTTGGGCGAATGTCACTTTAATCCCTAATCTTCTATGAAATTACACTTTATTCAACCATTTGCCACTGTGTCACAAACAAGTTTAACGTTTTATCTTTGTCAAATTTTATTAATTTTTTTTAAAAATATGAGATTAAAGTGAACGATACATTTTGTTTAGATTATATTAATTAAAATAAAATTATTTTATATTTTTAATTATGACATATAAATTTATCATTAGGTGTTAAAATAAGACGAAGGATGAACGGTTAAGAGTGTTCGAGACAAGGTATAAAATTTATTGACTGAACTATAATTTTGTAAAAGGTACAGGGACTAAAATGAAAAATTTTCATAATTAAAACTATGTGCCAACTGTATGCATTATATGATGCGCGATGGGGGTGTCCTTGATTCATGATTTCTTGTTCTCATTCAAGAAGGCAGAAACTCTAATCCTTTCATCATTAAATATAAAGAACACGACGCCTGGTTGCCAAGAAAATGACGTAAATTTAGAGGAGCTAGAGTTGTTAGTCAAAGCGAACAACATAACAAAGTTGGCAAGCAGCACGTGATGTGGGTGGCCGACATCTCTTAGTTTGCAGGCAAAAACAAAAGGGGAACCGGGATTGAGACTGATCTCAACCCCCCCTCCCAAAAAATAAAAAGGAAAGAAAGCTAGCACGGGTTCCCCACAAGTTTTGAACGGGGGTAAAGAAAAGTAAAAAAGAGATTGTCTTTTTACAGTATTGCATTTGACTACTACTCGGGCCATTTTTAAACCATAACCTTTTCGCCCAAATGGCTTGTGCTTCCTCATTTATAAATTCAATATGTTATTACAACTAATTTAATTTAATAATTCAGTGTTAGTTTTTAAGCAAAGTGACAAATTTAAGGTACCATGATAACATGGACGAATGGAATATGAATTAATCCAAGTTCACAAAATATGCAATAAACACAAATTTCCTTTGCTGCAAATGGGTATTTAAAATGAACATGTCATGTGATTGTACGTCGATCAAATTAATAATTAGGATAAAATTAAGGATCACTTTAGGAATAAATAATTTGGCACTTGCAATACAAGCCAATGATACCCAAAGTTGCCCACGTGATTCCACTCGATCATCTGCTTGTTTAGGGCAAGAAGCAATTCATCCGTTAATTAGCAATTAAAACGGTCATAAAGAATGAAAGAATTGGTCAAAGTTGGTGGGGTGGTGGTGGTGGTGAGCGCCGAAAGGCACAAAGGGACACAAGACAGTAATCATCCAAAGAGGAGGAATCAATCGACAAACAGAACATACAAGAGACAAGAAAAGACGGTAAATATGAAAAATTCCAATTGAATCTCAGCTACCTCCAAGGAAAAAAAGTTAGTATTTTTTATTTTTTTAATCCCTTTTTTTATTTTTATTTTTAACAAATTAAATTATGAATAATATAAATAAGTAAGCTGTACTTTCTCTCTGAATAATAATAATAAAAAAATAACCAGTTTAACATTTTTGTAAATAATAATTAAAAATGAAACAATTTATTTATGTTATGGAATTATTATTATTATTATTACACAATGAAGTCTGTTGTCTAATTTTGAGGTATATTTTGAACTTCAGCAGCGCTTGCTCTTGCTCCCTCAGACCACTAAGTGGGAAGTTGCTATTATTATTGTTACTGTTATTTTGTTTGCTCTCCATTGATGTATTGGTTCCATCCCTCCCCTTTTTTTTTCAGTCAAAGCTGTGGCCCTCAAGAGTTCAGTCAGACAACACCCTTTTCTTTTTCAGTGATGGGACAACTTATTAAGAAGTTAATTGCACCCCAATTCAAATCCTTACTCAGAACACCCACTCAGAGACAAGTTTAATTATTTTGATTTTGCTATCTTATGGGCAAGTACATTTTTAATTATCATAGAATTTCAATCATGCATGTTACTTTATAATATCTCAAATTGTGCCATTGGTAATATTAATATCTGTTGCATGTTTTTATTTTATAATAATTACAAATATTTATATATTTATTTTTTTTGTTTAAAAATATGTAAAAGCTCGTGTTTAACACGAGAAAACTGTTTTTTCTTATTTATTATTTTTTTAAATAAAAAATTTTAAACAATATGATTATTTTATGATATTATAGTAAAAAATTTACATAAAATATTTTTTTACATTCTCTTAATTAAAAATTATAGTTATTTTATTTATTAATATTAAATTTAAAAATAATATGAGTCAAATAATTTCACCCAAGACTTTTTATCTATTTAAAATATGTTCAAAAAGTCGGTCAACAAAGGAAGCACCATGCACGTCACGGCGGCGTAGCCTTATCCCACTTCAGAATAATGCAATGTAATTGGCGTTTCACATTTTGTTTTCTTGTTGAGAGCAGGATGGAATAATCTGACGTGACTGCCATCTTAATTTTCTAATATTTTATATCTTTATAGTCAGGAAATTCATGCTTAAAATTAAATTTGAAGACCAAGGAGAAGATAGAATACAAAAAGGCAGGTCTTTTCCATTTATACGTAGCCTTGTTAGTCTGTGTCAGTAAGGAAGAAAAAGCCAAGGAAAACAGAAGAAATAACGATGGCCACTACGAAAGAAGTTGAGTTAGGCAGTCAGCTACAGTAAAATGATATGTCTGTCGACTTCATCATCTTCTATTTTCAGCAAAAAAGTTGACCCACTGGTGTCTCTGCATGCATGCTATCCAACACCAAAATCCAACAACCTGTTGTCCCAATCGATCCCCTTCATATTGCACTGATTCTCATTTCATTCCATGCCAAAAATTGGTGTCTGAAACACTGATAGATTTGGCTTTGCAGACTGAAAAGTATGCAAAGTTGGTGAAATCCAGCTGCCATAACCGGAAGAAGTTTCATAATTGTTACTGCTACTATTCGAGGCAGTGGGCATAGCAAATGGGACTGAACTTGTAGTTGCAATCGTTGTATTTGTGGTAGTAGGCGTAGCAGCACTAGTTCTACCACCAATCTGCTGCTGAATGTAATTACCAACACTGTTGCTTCCATTCACTGATGAATTTGCAGAGAAAGCCATATGGAAAGATGGTGGATTCTGAAAAGTTGTAGACCCATTTGCGCCAGATTGTTGAAATAGCGTCGGTGTTAAGTTGAGGTTTTTGTCGTTGTTTATTGTAGTAGTAGAAGTACTGTTTTGGTATCCAAAGATATTAGACCAATAATCAGATGGGTCTTGTTTGAGGGGCAGTGCAAAGCTTAGAGTTGAGTTTGCAGGATGAGATGCAAATGCCAGAGATGATGCTGAGGAAAAATCCTCTGACTGGCTTCCATCGATGCTCTTGCTATCGGAAGCTGATTCCGAGGAACTCTTGGGCTTGCCAGTCAATCCTCCGATGGGAAGATTGCTGTTGGCAATGCTTTTTACGTCGTAGCGGCTCATATCAAAGTTGGTCACTGCATTTAGGCCTCTGAATTTGATTGCAGCTATGTCATAAGCCTCAGCTGCTTCTTCTTGGGTGCCTATTTGAATTTTGAAAAGTGAAACAAAATAACCATGAATACTTACAAGGAAGGGGGGAAAAAAAGCAGACAACGTTTCAGAAAATAAGAGATCGAATAAATACTTACTGAAGGTGCCGAGGTAAAGATCCTTGTTGCCTGCAACTCGTCCAATTCTTGCTTGCCATCGACCATGTTGATGGTGCCTGTAGTAAAAGTAATGCCGTACATATTTAGAATATGCTGTCACATACACCAAAAACAGAAAACAAAGGAAACATAAAGTTGAAAACTAACAAACCTTGTCACTCCTCTGTAAATTGAAGCTCCTCGAGAGAAACCACTACTTTTCCTGTAAGAAACAGAGAAATTTACATGCATGAAATAATGGCAGCAAAGTCGGTATGATGATTCAGTCTCAGCAACCCAAAACCTAGAATAAAATGTTGATAGTGAAAATGGGTATTATACCTTCGAAGAGAAGCAACAAATTCCTGTCTACTCATGTTTTTCATCTCTTCCAGTTCCTTCTCGTAGTTGGAAACCTTCAAAACCCCCAAATTCATTTAATAATAAATTAGGGATAAAAATAATAATAAAAATAAATGTTTCCGGTAAAAAGAAAAGACTTACAGGAAAGTTTGTAGTGGTGGTCGGACCCCAGTATTTGAGAGCTGCGAGATCATAAGCTCTTGCTGCTTTCTCTTCTTTATCGTAACCACCTGTAAAAAATTTAAAAAACAAAATGGGTATCCAATCAAAAAAGAGAATAAACTCAAAACATAAATAATTAGATGATTAATTATTACAGTGACCCAATTCTAGAGTGGAATCTGAAGTTTCTGAGATTGACATGATCCATGCATGGAGGAAAAAATAATCAGCTTACAGTGAAAACAAAATGATGATGATCCCAAGTATATGGTTGCAATAGTTATCTAAAAGTTGCAAAGGAAGCTCACCCAAATAAACTGAAGAATGATAATGATGATATTTGCATAATTTAGCCATAGCAGCAATCATTCGTCATGTACATGCCACATAAAGAAGCAGCAAACACGCTGTTAGAATCTTTAAATAATAATAAGAAAATGAATAAATCATTCGTTCATAAATGCACAGATCGATCGACAGCAGCAGCCGAAATCTAATGCGCCAACAGCATGTTCAAAACGACAAGATCTACGCCATTGAAAATCTTAGGGACATGCACCGTTTACACATTCTCATTTTAGCCTGGTATTTATTCTGATCACACTCTCTCTGACCGTCTTCCTGCTAATAGGACCATATTTAACACAGCAGGCTCTCTCAGAAAACCAGATCTCAATGGACCCATTCTCACACTTACGCACCCCAGGCGCGTGTAAGAGAAAACCCTAAAATAATAACGAGAAAAGTACTGTAATTACCTTGTCTTCCTTTTCTGCTCTGGCCTTCTCTTCTGCAGCTATTATCCCACAAGTGAGCTTCATATCTACCAGTCCATCTATGTCTAAAACGATAAGAACAATAAGTATTTAATTTCCCGACGTTAATAATAACTATAAAAAAAGGTGGATTTTTTTTGAAATTTTTTCACGATCAATTAATATTTAATAGTTACCGAGTGACTCCTCGGTAGATGGAGGTGCGTTGACCGAAAGTATCGACGGTTTTTTTCGGCGTCGGCGGAACTACTTGCTGCTGCTTCTGGGTATCTACTTGTTCTGTGGAAAAACCGCGGAGGAAGCTGGCAGCTATTGTTTTGAGCTCTGAGTCGTAAATCTCGTGAGTGTTAGCAGAAACAGTCAACGGCGTCGCACCAGTAGAAAACTGAGCAAGTTGTTGTGGTTCAGGTTGTAGCGGTGCACCAGTTCCAGTTGCGCCGAGAAAATCCTCGAATTTAGGACTGCCGGTGAATATCGAGAGGTCAGTTGCACCGGCTGCACCTTCTTCTCTTGGCGCATCAACATCATTCCCTGTAATATAAACTAAAAATTAAGAACTTTGCTCAACTGGGAAGACAATAGTTATGGAGAAAAAAGAAGTCAAGAAAGAAGAAGACCTGGGGAACAGGAGGAGGAGGAGGTGAAAGCTTCGAAGAAGCAGAGATGGGAAGAGTCAGATGAGGCAGATTGCAAACTGATATTGTTGTTGGAAAGGGAGAAACCAAGCCAGGAAGAATCCATACCGTTCGTTAAGTTCATATTATTATTCATATTGTTCATGTTTTATGACAGAAGTGTGTTTGCTTCCTTGGAAATAGTTGAAGCAAAGTGACGATAGAAACAAAGAAAAGATTAAATTTTTTTCCTCAAGTTTTGAAATTTAAGATGGGAGGGAGAGAGAACAATGAAGACACAGATATAGACGAAGGGAAAGAGAGAGAAATAGTCAGGCTCTGCTGCACGAGCATCGAGGGTTTTCCATTCTGTGAGCAAGAAAATGTTTATTAATAATAATATTATTATTTGCTTCGTAGAATAACGAATAATATTAAATGAAAGGTTGAGGGAGAGACAGACACCAGACACCGCCCAGCCATCCTCTAGAAAGCTTCCACTTGCTTGGGTTTCTACCGCTTGATCGTGGCTTGGTCAAGATTGAAGAATGAAGAGAGATGGAGAATGGGAGGAGGGATTTGCCAGTATATTTTGCACGGGTTGGATTTTTATTTATTTTAGAATAAAACTTAAATATTATATATATATATATATATACATACATATATATATTTTTAACCTAAAAACCCAAAAGCTTAGTAAAACAATCCTTGTGCTCAACTTGAAATGTCATTGTAACCTCATGTTTCAATGCTATTTTGCATACATTTGTATTAATTTCAGAGGCAAATATCATGGTTTGATGTTTTGAGACGTTAATAAAGATTATATATTTTGATAAAATGTAATTAACAGGTAAGTTAATGAAAAACAAAAAGATTTACGTGTATGCATGCGTTAAAAATGTCAAATTAACAAGGTAATTCTTTTCTCCCCACTACATTGTACAAGAGATGGAGAGAGAGCATGTGAGATTTGTACGTATGCATATACGTAGATGGTGTATAGGTTGGTGTGGGGAAGGAGCAAGAACCGGACAGGGAGAGGAAATGAAAATAAAAAAAAATGAATGATTACAAATGGTCCCCATGGTCGTACCTCTTTTGACTGACCACTAAAAGACAACTCGCGCCTCTCGGGCGCTCACTTTTTATTTGATTTTATCCTCAGTTGCCCGACCCTGGGATTGCACCCTACCCGCTATGCAATTGGTTTTGGCTCTGTGAGTTACAAGAGAAGCCTACCTATCCTATCGTATCACATTAGTAATATTATTAATATAATAAAATTATTTATTTTAAAAATTTTCATACATAGACGATGATAATTTAATTTTAATTATAATTAATATATTAATTTAATAATTAAAAAATTATCCATCTTCTTCTTTTATTATATACATATATGTATAACAGTTAAATTTCTAATCTGCGTAATAATTCATTGATAAAATAATATCCAAGGCATGAAGGAATGGGGGCAGGTTTTGTGCTGGCTGCTCCTGCAATAGGATAGATCCGCTCAGCTTTCTGCGTGCTAAATCTGAAGGCATCCACATGGTAATATGACACCTACGGGACACGTGTGCATTAAAATCAATTTTATGTTTTATCTTTCCCAACGTGTCAGCTCATGGCTCAAAGATACCTCATTGTGCTCATGCATGTATCAGGTTTTGTGGTTCATTGTTTCTACTGAAGGGAAGGACAGTGGGTGCCTGGACTATACCAGAAACTGGTTGTGAAAGTTAAGAATAATATCTTTAATAAATAAAATTAAAGTTACCACCATCCTACGATGTATAGGCTAGGCTTGAGATCATGAATGAAGAAGATCTCGTCCATGTGAGAGTGAATAAACTTTTAACCCATTAAGTATGTGTTTCACTTTCCAACCCTAAACTGAAGTTTGATTTTGATAAATGAATTCAATGAACGTAGCATAGCATAGGACTTGGCTAACATACATAAATTTAAAATTTTAAAATATAAACATTGTATTAAAGCTTAAGGTTAGGTTAAAGGAGACGATATCACATCAACATTCGACACCTCCGCTCTGGGGTCCGGCCCTTGCGCCCACATGTCCCAAGTTTTAACACAAGAATAAGGCGTCGTACTCGAGCTAAAGCTAGCCTAAGATACGAATGCTGCATGACAAAGCTACAAAGAAGATTAGGTTTAATACAAGTCAAGACCCTCAAAACCTGGATATAATGTTTGTTAATTAATTGAATACTTTTACTCTAAGCAGACCAGACAATGAAAAATGACTGAGAAAGAAGATTGGTGGAGTTAGGCAGGCAGGAGTGGTTTTGGGTTTTTTTTTCACTTTCTTTAAGCAAAGAACACATTTGGGAACATCTTTTTCCCAAAAACAAAATAGAGCGGAAACATACTTTTGAAAATTAACAATACATGATAAACATTTATTTCAAGAGGCATTTTAAGTACAACACCTTTGCTTAAAGGTTTAGGGTATTGCAAAGTTTTAATTGGAAGTGAGTCGAGACTCTCTAACCGTTTATTCGATTTATTTCAGCTTTAATAACTTGAAGGAGTTAGATTATTTTAAACTTAAAATAATAACACACACCTTATGTAGTTAGATTAATGGTTGTATGACTTGGAAACCCATAGGTTAAATTGTCAATAATGTAAAAAGTAAAACACTCTCAATCTGGTATTATTATCGACCTGGGTTGCTAGCACATTCAAGGCTAGCTATTTTTAAAAAAGAAAACGCGGGGGCACCAAGCAATGTAGTGTAGCTTTTTGGCCCTTACATTAAAATAGGAACAAAAATGCAGCAAGAGATCAGCTGTCATATTGTTAAATGATAGCGGTCAAACCGGGTGTAAAAGGCAACGGGAATTTGAGTCTCTGGTAAGGGAAACGAATCATTCCTCACGTTCACTAACACTACTTTATTATTACTTTATGATTGCTCCTCACATGACACCTTTCTTCCAGTAATTATCTCTTCTGGTTAGATAATATTATTATCTCTCTGCATTTTTATTTGTTTCAACATTCTGTCTGCATTGACTCTCCACCATCTGATGTGTAGATATTTTGATTACAAGGTAGTCAACCATTTAAGAGAAGGGAAGATTGCTTGTTAGGATTCCAATTCATAACCCTCCTTCTAATACCATGTGTTAGGGTAAGGTTCTTTCATTCCCTCAACTAAATTAATTTGTACCAAACAAAATAAATCAAAATTAACATTTATTTTATAAAAAGTGTCAAAGCAAGGTTATGGAGCTTACAAAGATAAATCTAATAAGTTACTCGGGCTAAAATTCTAGAGCTAAGTTCAGGCCATAAAAGAAGCAAAATGCTTGCAGAGGAATAAATGGTTGCAGCTAAAGATGTCATGCATTGACGGCTGATTTGTAGTGACACTCATCGGCTGTGTAAACTAGGCTGTTTTCGCTAAGAGATTCTAAAGCTTCCCTGTCAAAGACCACAAAAAAACAAACCCAATGTTATAATGTCTCATTGTGTAGGCAAATTAGTCCAAAGGAAAAGAGAGAGACATGAGCTTATCCATGGGAAGACTCAGTTGTTGACCAATCACATTGCAATGTACTCCATTGTTATTTGCACTGAAAGTAGGGAATACACCAATATTATTGGTAGAGTCGCTGATGTATAAGAAATGAATTGAACACTATCAAAGACAGAAACACAAGCAAGGCAAAGGAGCAAACAGAATAAGATTTGTCACATAATATCAAGGTTTACAAATACCTGTACACAAGGATTAGTGGATAATACTCTAATGGAACAAAACTAGTTCATATATTCACTAATGATTAAAGATGGCAGTGAATCTATTACCTATGGTTTTATATTACGCAACATTCTGAGATTTCTCACCAAGTTAATCATACACAAACATCCTGGAGACTGGAATGGCTTATGTGAAGATAAGCTTGTAAGAGGTGCATTGGTAAAAGTTCAATAAAGAAAAAAAAATTAGCACATAGCAAATACACAGGTTGAATAAAAATCCACAGTATGAAAAAGGTTTTTCAAAGGGAAGCATGAAAATATTGGGTTTCTTGACATGGGATAAACTTAAAATCACACAAAAAGAACTGTCTCATAGATTTACAAGGAGCCCAAAAATAACTTCAAACCACTATTTATGATGTACTTGATAATTTTATTCCATAGGCTAACCCAGACTTCCTTTGAGCTAAAAAAAAATTGAAAAAAGAAAACGAAACAAGAATCACAGTCACAATATTTGTGAAATATAGGGCAACTAAACTTTCACAACAAACAAAAGTCGATGATAACTTACAGAAACTCTGGTCTCTGCAAAAAATTTAAGACCATTTGATTGATGCTTCTTCCTCCATCCATGCCATACTGGCCAGAGTAATGAAAGAAACTTAAAAAGACCACAAAATAAACCAATCAACAACTTAGCAAAATCATATACTGCAGATTTGATGCTTTACTTGACTAGAGGCAATAGCATTGTTAGAGCTTGTCATCTTGGGTTGAACACTACTGCTACCCTGTATTAGAATGAATTGATATGCCATCAGAAGAATAGGTTGATTCATATTCTGGCAGGTACATAAATATTCATATCTATATTAACTATATCAAAATGTGGGCACCACTTGGATTAATACCCGTAGCCTGGTGTTGTAGAATTGGACAAATATACACTCAATGAAATGACTTGTAATTTCATTGAAGTCAATGACAGGCCTAAAAACCACACCAAATTAAAAGTTAAACCTCTGAAGTAGACTGCACCATGAAGCATAGAAATTCTGTCAGATCAAGAATGCAACAATGAGCAACAAAACCACCCTCATAGTCTGTAGTTCCACAAATACCAACACTAATGACTTAAAATGTGAAATAGTTATAAAGAGGTAAATCTAGTAAACAATTTCCTTAGTTGACAAGCGTGGTCAAAATAGATCATAACACTAGAAAAATATCATCAATCATGAACAGATTACAAGTGGTAATTAAGTTGAAGTCAAACATCCAATTTTATGTCATAATTATGTTCATATATGCTACATCTATCATGCTCAGCCAACAGAGATTTGCTCACATAAACTTGCAGCTGTTTACCACAATAACACTCTGAGAACTGGTTCTACATAGATCAACAATGCAACATGACAAAAGATTTGATATTACACAGCCTAGCATACACTTGGACAATATTGAGACTCAACAAAGGAAAATTACTACCTAATATTGAAGAAAACTTAATCAACGAACAATATTTGAAGAATATTAGGGTGAACATTTTTATGAAAAACATAGACAACTGAATGAACAACAAAACTTTTTGACAGCTTTCTTGTACACGTTCACTACACAAGTGCTCTCAAACCTTGCAATATGGTCACCTGTAACATGGCTCTCCCACTTGGGTCACAAACCAATAAACAACAGTACACCACACAAGTTCAGTGATGAAGAGTAAGCAAAAGAAGAATACACACACCAGCTCTGTACCGAAGGTCACTAATCATATGTTACCCAGGATGTTTTTGGGATGCTTAAACATCTTCTAAATTTTAATTGTTGCACATTACCAACATAAGTAGTCAAGTTACCCTAGCATAGCTCATTGACAATGTAAGTTGCCTCTTAACATTTTGTTCCACCATATTTTCTTGACTGACCATTTGTTAAGTTCCATTGACATAAAAAAGGCATACTTATTTGAAATAATTCTCTCTCTCTCTCTCTCTCTCTCTCTCTCTATATATATATATATATATATATATTTTTGCATTATAACCATCTCCCAAAAACGTTGGTAAAAACTTAAATTAAATTAAATTATCTCAAATCACAACTTGCCATTCCAAAAATTAGCTTCAAGCACCATCTCTCTCTGTTTACACTATGTTCCTCTATAAAGAACACATTTCAATGGTGAACATAGTTTCACTTGTATCTTGTCCTCCATTTTAATCTACTATTGCAAAAAATTAAATCAGCCCATGCTCTCTTTTATCTTCTTGCATAGTCTCTCTCTTCTTTATTTCCTTAACTCTCCTTAATGAAATATACAACCCAAATAAATCCACAAACAATTTACAAGAAACCCAAAGCCAAAGCAAACTACTGTAAAATTATACATGTTTTTATTAAAGAAAGTCAAGCATGTCAACGACAAGGTTGATAGAATGTGAAGAACCGGGTTAGGATGATGTTTGGATGGGCTTAATAAGGCAACAATATTGTTGTTTCAAGCCTAGTCAGAAGACAATCATGCATATGGCTGAACCCTCCTCTCACTCTCACAAGGGAAATGGAGAAAAAATTATATGAATTAGGTCGTAATACAACACTATCTTTTCTTCCCCATTTTAAATATCAATGAGAATGTATTTAAGGTTTTCAAAAGAAACAATAAAATTGGAAGGCCCTTTGAGAAAGAATGTGAAGGAAGAAGTTTGAAGGGAAAAAATTAAGCAGCAGAGAAAAAAAATAAGTCAGCAAATAACTACCAACAAGTTATAGAACAAAAGTAAAAGTTGAATCTGTACCGAAGGCAGTAAGCATTTAAGCTCCTTTTATCCTGAAGAGGCTTCAAGTGTCCATAAACACGAACATACATTCCTTGCCTGACAGAAAAAAGGAGGAAGCATTACAAGTAGAATTAAAGACAAAGGCACCATAAATCAGATTGGTGCACAATCACTAGTTATTCCAACTGACACAGAAAGTTCAGGGCTCTGAATTCCACTTAATTGCAACTAATCAGTCCATATTGAAGGAAAAAACTACGATCCTTACAGCAGCCATTTCAATTTTCAGCTATAGCATGCATAAACTTTCCAAGTTTGCTGAAAGAAAATAAACCAAAAAATATCCTTATATGTTCCTAACAACATAACTTACAATGCAACAAATAGTTTGGCAACAATCACAATGTTATGCAAATATTGCATGTAAAAATTAAAATGGAAAGGCAAACAGATAAATGAAATAAACAATTTTCTATCATATTCAGACAAATATAAAACAATAGTACCAAAATTATAACATCACTGATTTTTCCAGAAATAACAGGATATATTGCAACTGCAGAAAGACATACGAGATCTGATTCACTTCATTGAACTCCATCTGTTCATGGGCCCTACAAAGACAGAACCAGTATCATGATAGCAAACAACAAAGATCATCCAAATAAATTTCAATTATTTTAAGGAAAAAATTAAAAGAAAAAAATAAGAAATTTACCATCTACTGCATTCAATCCGTCCTGTGCCATCGTCAATTAGGAAGACAAATTGAGGTTCTTTATCTTGTATACTACATACCAACCCCACAATTGTAACCTACAAAAAAATTCAAAATCAAATAACCCAAAAGAAAACATAGAGAAAAAAAATCGAATAGAAGTTAGGTTGCCATAATACATACAGTGTTGACATCAACGCCGTCAATGATAGCAGTTGATTCATCGTTACTTGATATTTCACTTATTTGCTTTACAGTCATCGGAAGCAAAGTCCGAACATTACGATTCTGCAAAAACATTAAAAATAAAATAAAAATAACTGTGCCTACATACACACTCACAAAACCCTAGAATGTTCCAAAACACTCACATGCGCAGCTAGTTCCAAAATTTGGAATTTTCTTTCTAGTTTTAACTTTTTCCCCGGGTTTCCAAAAATTTAGGTTATAGACTAGCAAATCGCTCCACCGCCAGAATTATCTTCGACCAATTTCTCAGCAGCCAAACAAAGTACTTCTCTGTTTCGGGTACCAAGAAAAATTAGGAAACATGACCTCTGGTTTATTGTTTGAATGCACGCCCATACACTCAAATAAGTGTTAATACGATCAAATTCCTCAATTTAATGGAAGCTTATAGAGCCAAAACCATGAATCTTGGTTTTGTTCACAATTAACAACAATAAGATCATTACGGAAAATTAAAAATAAAAATTTCTACTTCCCTTTACCAATAACTACGAGCCAAAAAAGAATAATAGTACGAAAAATATGTATCTCGGAAACCAAACAGAGGCTAGGATATAACAAACAAAAGTTCCAAAAGAGAAAAACTGAAGAGAGAATTAGAGTTACTTTGGAGGAAGAAAATGAGGGATTGGGGGCAAGGGTAGCCTGAGACGGCATGAATCCGCCGCCGGAGAAGGCTGCAGCTCCGTCGAACTCGCCCGAATACATTTTTCTTGCTCTTCCGCTTCTTCGATTTCTATCGGATAATGATCGGACTTGTCTCTCTCTTCTTTGCTTTAAATACGGAAAATTTTCCTGAGTTCGGTCTCCCGCCATTTGCCTTATTTTATTTTATTTTTATTTTTCCATTCGGAGATTTAAATGATTAAAAAATACTTAATATTTCTATATTTTACAAAATTTATTTATGAATAATATCAATTATATGTATTTAATTTATAAAAATAAAACAAATTTATTAAAAATATATTATTATTGACAAAAAAAATTTGCTTATAATTAAAATATTATAATTTTTAATTTATAATTATCATAAAATTGATAACAAAATAATTAATTATCAAATAAATATTATAAATTAGTATTAATATTTAATTATAAATAATAAATAATAAATTCAAACATTAAACTAATAACATATATATTATCCTTCATTTTTTTCTTGGGAAAATGAAAAGGAAAATTTTCTAACCATTACTAATAGTACTGTAAGGTTAACAAAAAGCGAAAACCCTCGAAGTACTAGAAGCAATAACTGCATGGCCTAAACAGCAGCTCGCCGCGGTGTGCCCTTCCGTCTTCGCAGCCTTTTCTTCACCGGAATAATATTCACAACCTCCTCGACTTCAACCGCAGCAGCTTGATGATCATCTCCTCTTTCACAAGAAGTAAATTCATGACCTTCCATTATTTCTTCTTTCGGATCTGCTGCGCTCTTGCCGTTGCTAAGGTCTTTTCTTGGCCTGCCCCTAGTCCTCGTTCGTCGATTCCTCGTGTTAAAACTCTCTTCCTTGTCTGCTTCCATATGCAGCAGCTGGCTTAAGCATTGCATTCTTGTTTGTGGGCAACATAATTATACAAGAGAATTGGCAAGGAACATTTTATTAGTGTAGTCACAAAAATGGCTGTGATCAACTTGTCAATAAGACCAACTGTCAATAGCCTGAAAGGGAAAGAGATGGGGGTTTTGATTTCTTTGGAGCAGTTGGGCATTTATGTACTTAAATTCCAGATTAATTAATTGATCAATCTTTGTCTAATTAATTCTCTAGCTAGTTTGGGTAGATGTAAATATGAAGATATATGTACCTGTGATTAACTTGGTAGAGGAAAAGGAACAGAAGTACTTAATTTGCCCAGAGCAATTCTCCTTTCATTAGCTTCCTATTGTTTTTGTGCACCTTATTCATGTCTATATTGAAGGTGGTGAGTTTATTGTTGTATGGATAGATGCACTGTATTAGTAGTTGCATGTATTACAACCAAAACATTAAAGCTAGTAATACTATACATATATATATATATATGTATGTATGTATGTGTATCATGTAATCTCATGTAACTACTTATTAGCAGTTGTCAAAATTAATGTACTCTCTCTACCTATTGAAAGTGTAATCCCACCGACAAAATTGTTTCAATAACAGGAATGAGGCAAAGTATAAGAGTTTCCATATAGAGAAGTTGCTTGAGGTAGGCAAGTAATTACAATTTCCATTGATCGACTCTAATCTTTGAAAGGCAATCGCTGTAATTGTGCTTCTTCCCTTGCATAATATAATATATTACCTTGTATACGTATGAATAATGATGCAAACATAACCATTCACTAAGCTAAAGAGAGAAAAGAATCCCTCCTTGTTTCACTTTCTCCTTTTACAATGAACCGGATAGACTGTTGGCAAATATTTGTGCCAGGGGTTTTATAGATAATAGCATGTAAGAACACATATTATCAATGTAATTACAAAGTTTCTTGCACATCATACGCAATAGATCAATGAAGCAAAAGATATATGATATACTTAGCGATGAATACGGCACGTAAATTGCAGCTAAAATTTCCAATTTACTAACTTCCGAGCCAGTCCTTTAAGGTTTGATGATGACTGAGCAGCACCGTGATCATCGGCAGAATCAGGGAACGATGATGACGATGAGTAGCTTGAGTTACTCGTGAATGCCCTGAAATCAGCATGGGCATTCGAAAACTTGAAACTTTCAAAGTTGTCAAACACTAGTCGATTTCCACGTGCATGGACGTGATGCTTTTTTCCTTGGTGAACTTTCTTGCTTCTCTTCCATAGATTCTTCCCCCAAAAGCACGAATTAGGCAGGTTTGACTTACCGTGATTCCATGATATCTGCGGCTTCGGCATGGTGCTGCATTCCACAACCGGCGGTGGCCTGACTGGTATGATATTAGTCTCTTCTTCTTCTGCCACATCAAATTCTTTAGCAGTATTTCCCCTGGACAGATTGTTCCGCGGCGTTCCGGGAATCGTCTCCCATTGAAAAGGAACCTCTCCGATGCTCCAATCGTGTCGAGAAACACGACCCACCGAAGAATTTCTTGAAAGAATTTTTCTCAAGAATTTCTCATCACCATGCAGCACAGAAGAATCTGGGTTGTCCATTTTCCCTCTTCTGCTAATTGCTATCTATATTTGTTATGGGTTACAAGCAAATTGCATCGAGGAAATATTAAATCAATAGGGTGGTTATATTTTCATAATTGGGAAGCACAACAAATCATATAAATATTCTACTTGGGTATATTTATGTCAAATAATTATAACAATACCAAACTTTATATTGACCAAAAGAAATCTTTGATTGATGATGCCCACTTCCTAGTTAAGAAAAATGTGTTTGATGTACATTTACACATTTTTTATGAAACTTCGTTTTTGTGATTAATTCATTCTTTTAAATGAATATTTTGGTTGCTAGAATGCCCATTGTTCTTTAAGTTAGGTAATGAGAAGTAGATTTTATTCTTGAAATTTTTTTTGTCAAATTGACTACTTTTGCAATACAATTTACGCAAATAATTGTGTTTTTCTTTTTTACCAACTAACCAAATGATGAGATTTTTGGACAAAAATACCCTTAACACAAGGCGTGATCGAATCGAATTTGGCTTTCAACTCATAAAAGTATTCCCGTCAGAAAACATGAAATGACCATTTTCCATAAAGAAAACATATTTCAAACAAAGAATGAAAAACTCAAAAGACAATCCATTGGAAGATGTTTTAGATTTCATTCTTGCCTAACTCTGCTTTCGAGTTTCGACGTTAGTAAAGATGTCATTTTGAACCCGTAAATAATCAAATTACAGTATAAATATGTGCCCATATAAGCTTCCCCAACTACACAATTACTACCAATGGCTTCATAAAATAAGCATCAATGAAACTATATACTACCTACATACATACATACATACATACATACAAGTATGTATGAAGTATGTTTGCTAATTTATGTTGCATAGAATATCAACGTTAGGAAATACAACATAAACAAAACAAATCGAAAGCCAGTCTACGTATAATTCATGAACAAACTTGACACGCATCAACTTCTCCTCCCAGCACGAACAAGAATTGAAGTAATATTCCAAGGACTGCAACCATAAAACCCATTTATGTTTTCCCTGGCTGGACTTTGCATTCTCGACGACTGCACAGAATGAGCATTCGATAAAGAGAACAACGACGACGACGAAAAGCTTGAATTTCGCGGCGACGCCATAAATTGCTCGCCGTAAGAACTGTAAAACTCAAAGCTCACAAACTTTTCAGAGCCTAAATCATTTACGTCACTTTCCTTAGACCCAGTATGAAAGTGTTTGATTCCCTGGTTTTTCTTGTTTAGCTTCCAGAACATGAATTTCGATCTCATCGAAGCCTTCGGCTCTTCGATGTTGATGCATGGCTTCGGTAACCCTAGACTGAGCACAGCCGGTGGGGGACTGGGCGGCGGGATAATGTCTTCCTTCGGCAGATCTTTCGGCGTTCCCGGCTGCATTTCCCATTTAAATGGAACCCCTTCAGCGCTTCTGCAGTAAAATATGCGAGAAGAGCATCCCACAGAAGAATCTCTGGACAGAACTTTGTTGAAGAAAAATTCTTCTCCCTCGAGTAACGAAACCTTCCTGCGATGGCTGCGATCCATTTTTTTTTCACTAATGAAGAAAACTACTTGGTTTTCGTAGTTTCTGTTGCTAATTTTTCTGAGAATACGAAGAAATGATTGTTATGATCTGAAGATTATGTGTTGAAGTTGATCATTGAAGTAGTGTATATATAGACGAGTCTATTCTCCGGATTTACAGCCGAATGATGAAGATTTAGGGTGCATGATCCCTTTTTTTGACAATTTAAGCGAGTTTGACTTATTGTTTTACATTTCCCATTTTTTACGTCTGGATAATAACATTCGAGTCCTGAGGTTTTTATCTTTTGTTCAAACAAAGAATAGATTGTTTATTTGTATTTAGGGTCCATTTGGTGTAAGTTTTCAAATAGAACTTCTTGAAATGATTAGAAGAGCTTTTAGCAAAATATATATGTATGTATACTGATTGTTTAGTTGTTAAATAATATAATATCAACCAACACTTAATAAGTTTTTATTTTTTATTAAAATAACCAAATTATGCATATATTTTTAAATTTTAACTAACAATATGTGTCTAAGCTAATTTAGTTATTAGGTACCTAAAGTAATTTAGTAATTTTCATTAGGAGTTAATAATAAGGGTCGCTAGCTACTAATTAGTAGTTGGTTGTTAGGGGTCCATTTGATACAAATGTTTAAACTGTGTTCTTAAGTTAGAAATAATAACATTTGGGGACTTGAATCTTATTACTTCTTCTTACATGGAAATTGTTACTTCTCCTTTGAGCGACGGGAGTTCTTTTGACACAGCCAAGCAAAACCAGAGAAACAAAAGCAGGAACATTTGTCTTTGTTCTCAAGGTTACGTTAAAATTTGACTTTTATCGATGTGTTAGCGGTTTTCTATTGCATGTGCGAATTACCAAACCCTAAAGCTATGCCCATCTCCATTCTTGCTCGCTAATTACCTATCATGTTTTTATAAATGTAATTGGCCACTTGTCATCATTCAATTTGTTGCCTAACGAAGTGAAATCTCGAATTTGCGCCTACAGTTCCTGCCACGATGATAAAAATACTTGTAACATGCCATCAAATTTCTGGCTACGGCCACGGGGGTTGCAAATTGGACTTTATTTCTATTTTGGCTTTTTGAGGTCTTATTCTTCTTCTTCATGTGAATTTCACTAACAATAAAGTGGAGATTAGTAATGAGAGAACATGGAGGGGATTAATGGGAAGGTCAACCATATTATTTTGAAAGAAATTGGTCTCCTTATTGCATACAATATTAAAATGAAAGAGAATTCTTTAGCATAATGACACGTTAAGGATTGAAGAAATCTCGCTAAGCACAACTGGAACACACATGAGTTTCTGATACCAAGTTACAAATTACACTAACGTTCTGATACCAAATTACAAATTACACTAACATTACAGCTGAAGGGCGAGCTATCATAGTTTTCCAGCAATGCGAAGGTATCAGACTACTACATACTTTGGTTAGGAGCAGGTAAACAGAGGTTTACATGCTCCCTGGCCGCCATCCATCTTGAATCATGACCGAAATCAAAGAATCTTGGAGTAGATACTTTACCATTAAGCTTCTTAACTTCATACCCCCCTGAACATATGCGAAAGAAACTTCATATTTGGAAAAACAAAGTTTACTTATTATGTCAGTTGATGGGAATATTTATTCACCTCTTTCTATTTTTTCTCTCTAACATAAGATACTTCCTTGGGTAACAGCCTCACAAAACTGTTAGACATTTAGCTAAAGGCAACACAAAAAAGTTTTTGAATTAAATTCATATAAAAAGACTATTCATGTGCTTGTGTGCAAAAGGGGGAGAAATGATAAATAAATGAATAAATCAAAACAAGGAATACATAGAAGGAAAAACTACAGTTACAGTTACATTATAAACTCTGAACGGCAAGAAGAGATAATTACAGTGGATAAAGACCTCACGGACATTGTCTATTTTTTTACCTCAGCTGATGATGAAATGATTGATTCCCTGCCAGAATTTAAATGGGTATTCAGTCTACTTCATACATATATGTAAGCATGTAAATGTACTCTAGTAAAAGACAAAGAGTATGCATGTGGAATACCTTGGCCCTTCAGACTTAGCTAGATGTTTTGACATTATGGATGCCTGCAATAACACCCAACAATAGATTTACTTATCTCTATACCAATAAAGAAAGCACCATAAAGTCAAAAAATAAATATTATGTCACAATATACTAAAAGTTCACGTGGTTAATCAAATTGCATAGCTCTCCTAATAACACAGAAAACTGGTTTTAAATACATTTTGTGGATGCTTGCTAGGAATTTTGTGGATAACAGACAAAATTCTTCAAACGTGGATGAGAGAATGCACCAATGTAATTCTTGGCCTTAACAAATTCAAAGAGTACAAAGACAAAGCAGGTACACCTACATTAAATCACTGAGAGGTTTCACTAGAAGTACTATTCATGCCATTGCATTTTTCTTAATGCATTGTCATGAGGAGAGCACTTGTAAGCTTAGATCCGTATCCAAATTTTACAGCTCAGTGACTGTTGGGCTAGCCATACTCACCTTTCTTTTCTGGGGTCAATATTAGCCATGCAGTTCATCCAACCAAAAGATAATGAAGCCCTATTAAATAGCTAAAAGGTAATCAAACATGAATCAAAAACTATGAATCACCCTAGCCTCCAACAGAGAAGTAGAGTACCTGCTCTTGAATTATGCTCCTCGCCTCAACAAGTTGAGCTTCAAGTTCAAGCTCTCTCTCAGTTGCTTCAGAAGTAACTTCTGCTCCTTTCTGTGCATCTTGTAACTGAACCATCCGCTCCTTCACATTTAAAGGGAATCAACAAAAAAAACATCATCAACAAGACCCATTAGATGAACAATGGCAGATAATATTGAAGACATTTACTTTTATGGAAGCCATCTTGTTTCGGAGACTTTCTTCTATTTGATCTCTAGCCATGCGGAAAGGCAAGTCAAAGACATCCTGTAAATGAAAACCATTGAAGTTTACAACATTCAATCAACTATAAATAAACAAATCTGCAATAAAAGGGAGCCGCCATACAGTCCTTCCACTGAATGGAGACTGCGAAGCATCGAGCTTCAAGTCTTTCGTTGACGGTCATAGATTGCTTGGATGACCCATTTGGAGCATTCAAGAAATCACGCATATCCACCTGCGATGGAGCCATGCCTGTTAAAGTCATAATGCATTACCACATAAACAGAAGTGAAATTTTCTTACTCATAAAGCTATGGATAGAAGAATTAAACTGCATAAATATCAAACGTTCAATAATATTTAAAAAAAAAGAAAAAAGAAAAGAAAAGCTAAATACAAAGAAATTCCATTCGGAAAGCATCACAGTCTTCACAAGAAGAAAAAATATACAAGTGCGGATTTGCATATTCATGGGCTTAAACAGGTGAGCTGTAACTAAGAAAGATTGAATTGACAAAATTCCTCTTGTCTGGATCTCTGAAATAACATATTCGCAGAAATTAACGGTTGAAAACTACAAGTTGCTCCCTGATTTACCATTACTCAAAATAGCTACCTCAAGATGATAGGAAAAATCTTACTTGTGCTCAACATGGTAACTTTATCTGACATGATTACCCTTAACAAGCACTATAAAAGTTAAAGGAAAATGGCCACATCCCTTGCATGTACAATACAAAGCTGGTCGCACAAAAAACACAAAAACAAAAATGAGTTCATCTTTCATAATACAATAGTCTGGTAATGCTAATTGTCTTTATCTAAACAAGTGCAAAAGCATGGCTTCAAGTCACCAGATACTCTTCATAGCCAAGGATAGGACCATATCTAGGTTAACCCAAAAAATGTGTTGGCTTATGTTACATTACGTAAAGGGGATATCATATATCCATTGCCTACCACATTCACATTTTCATATGCCAAAAGTAAATGTTTAGCCACATGCTCAGTACATAAATTTAATTCCTTTGATAATCAAAATTTAACAAATTAAGCATAGATTTTGTCAACCCATTGGTTTTCAAGATTTTCAAGCATGTAAAGTACAAATTGTCTCGGTCTTAAAACATTTTATGATTTGTAAGAACATAAAACGTAATATATACATTCAGATATCAAGAAGTATAAAAAAACAAACTATTTATACTTATACGATCAAGTTTATTCAGATATCAAGTGAACTCAGATTAATTCAAACTTTAGGTTATAACTCACAGACAACTTAGGTACCAAATGCTGCTTGATTTAGAAATTAGAATGAAAGAATTCCTAGCGATTAATGTACAATTAAAAGTTCATTTTGAAAATAACAAAAACAAAGCACAAAAGGAAAAAAATGGGAGCACAGCCATGAACTATTAAGAGTTAAATAATATTACCGTAGGAAGCACACTTTTATATAATTGAAACACAGCTGATAACATGATGTACTCCTAAGCAATCTATGTTAACTAGGGCCACAGCTGAACTAAATTAATCATAAAGTTGAAGGGACTTGTGACAACTGATACAACTGCAGCAAGTAGAACATATGGCTAATAGCATCATAAACTTCAAATGGACCAAATGAATTCATGTGAGTATCATATTTAGCATGAGAAACTGTTCAATTGGAAATCTAGATCTCTGATGAAACTATCTCCTGGACCTGATCTGATGAAAATATATGCTACTCCAGAAAACTTTCAAGCCTACGCTATATAAGTTGGTCCTTTACCCTTGTGGTCAACAAGTCCTTGATCTAAAGGAAATCTACCAAGTTCAGTCACTGTTAAACTAAAAACCAAGCATTCATACCTCTATATACAGTTACCAGTACACTACAACACCCCATCTTCTCAAAATTAGATTCTATCATTCTGTTAAAGAAGAATAGTGCACAATATGTCATTGTCCACATGCAAACTAAAAATGTTGTTCAATGCAACTGTATTATGTAGTACACAACAACACAAAGTAGAGGCTATGAGACTCACAAATATCTTAATGATAACAGTGATAGAATGTTTAACAAGAACCTGCATTGAACGTAATAATGCCCTTAAGTCAGTATTTTCTGCCATCAATTCTTGATTTTTTGCCTTGTAAGCGTCCACCTACCAATATCATTGAGTCAATTATATGTTCACCATTGAGCGCAAAACTCTAAAGTAATTCATTTATCATGCATACAATCTTCTTATAGAAATCATTATCAGTCTTCTTCCCATTCCATGTCCCACGTTGCCGCCCTTCTTTCTGTTCACACATTCGCACAAATCATTAAAGTCATCAAAATGAAAAATAAAACCATAATTATCCAGTACAATCAATACCTGCAGTAGATTCATAATTTCCATGCCTGATCTAGATTCCTTCTTTTTCTCCATCAATACTTGGTTCAACCTCTCCTGCACGTAAAAACATAAAAAATAATCAATCCCCATTCCTCTTTCAATCCACTCATACTTTTCATGTCTGGTAATACAAATGTGGAAGCTTAATTAACAATTTCAAAAGTTACCCACTGAAGATCAGATCTAACCTGCAACTTCATGTGTTCTTTTTCCTTTTTCTTCATCTCATGTATTTGCTGAGTCCTCACTTGCTGTTGCAGCATCAAAAAATCAAATTAAGACTTCTCAAAAACTGAATTAAACCAAAAAAATAAGCTGCATATAAAGAAAGGCCTGATGAGTCAAATTATCCTAACCTGATTACCAATGACCATCCTTTGAAATTCATCTCGTTCCTGCTGTAGTTTTTCAATTTGAGCCTTAAAAGCAGCTGTAGCTTTGGCTTCCTAATTATAACAAATGTCTTTTAAGTACAGTGAATTTATCGAGCCAACATTGTTTTCACTCTTATGAAACTACAATTTTCCTCACCATTCGGGTAATTGTTGCCATCTCCCTATCTTTGGTTTGCAACAGTGCCTCAAGCCTCTCAACTTTGGCCTCTAATCGTAATATGTCTGACAATAGCCTATAATATGAAAATAAAATGAGCCTAGCTCCACGCACTGCAAATTCCTAAACCTTTTCTATAGAATAAAGACATTGACTTATTGACATTGTGCTTGCTCATTTATATACAAACACACGCGCATGAGCGTGACAGCACATGCAACTCAATCTTAATTTGCTAAAGTGAAAAAATTCACAGATCTTGAAACCTTTTTTATAATAAAACAAGCACAAAATTACTAACGAAAATAATCATTGAATTCCAGTACTTGCCCCAATTAAAATTATTAATCAAACAAATTCGAAGAATTTCCAGATCATAATCTTACTAAAGAAGCACAAATTGAAGTCCAGAAATCAAATACATAATCTACCTCTGTCTCTGATCATTAGCGGACTCTCTAAATTCAACAGCACGCTGCCTCTGCTGCAGCAAAGAGTATAGACAATTGCAAGTCCTCGCAATCGAGACCTACCCCAAACAACAAAATAAAATAAAATAAAACAAAATAATCAACCTAAACCTCGCATTAAACATAAGCTACCAAAAAAAGAAATCCAGACAAGAAACAAAAACGCACCGGATCATTGTTAAAGAGATCGAGAGAAGCCGGAAATCCGAAGGTAACAAGAGTCTGGTTCAAGTACTTGGCACAGTGCTCCAGGTTTCCCACATCGGCAAATGTGTATTCTCTAAAACCACCAAATCAAAAACCTTAAACAATAAACATTTCCACGTACTCGCACATTTCAAACGCACAAAGAGAAAAGACAGAAATAACTCACCCGCTGAAGGACGAAGGCTGAGTAGGCGACTGCTAAGAAGAAGAAGCAAGCGAAAATGAGAAACTGACAACCGAAATCCGCGATGCGAAGGCAAAGAGATAACGAAGCTTACTCTGAGATCGAAGTCCGTATCAATGGCCGGCATTGTTAAAGAGAGACTCATTTTCTTTTTCCCGTATTCTTAATATTTGTTGAAACGGGACTAGAGCAAGGAATGTCCGGGCAGATCTGGTTACTGTGGTTCCGTTTTGACAAATTTAAATTTGGGAGCTTTTATCCAGTACGGTAAGGTCTCTGTTTTCCTTCAAATGATCTGCTTTTCGGTGACGTGGCGGATTATCTGTGTTTGTGCTGTTACTTTTATTGGAACGTAAGGGCGATAAATGGCGCCATGCCCATGCCCACGCGCCATTTGAGGAATGTTATTTTATTTACTACCTATATTTTAATGGTAGGAGATTTATCAATCCGGTGTCGTAACGGAAACGACAACAAAAAATACATCAATGAACTTGTAATCAACTAAGAGTGCACGTGAATGATAATGAGGGGGGTGCATTGTCGCATTGGATCCATTCAATTTCCTCCATGGTATGATTTCCGTTTGGGCTAATTGTGGGGTGGTGATGTTAAAATCCGGCATCGGCACTGCTTGATGCAGTGTTTGATTGTCACGCGCGCACCCGGAGTCCTTTCTTGTAATTTAAAACTTATAAATTGAAACAAAAAAAAATTTGAGAATTATAATGAAATAATTGGGTATTACAATTAGAGGTGACAAAGAGATCGGTGGGTCAAGCCAATCTAACTTAATAAATATAAATGCGATACATGGATTGGGATCCAATGGGGTCGAGCTTCAATGTTTAGGGACTGAATCGATATGGCCCTTTGGACACCTCTAATTAGAACAAAAAAATATATATTGAATTATTTATTTAAAAAAAAACAAAACAAGAAAACACATTTGCGAAAAAATAAATATAATAAAATAAAAAATTTGTGAGTTTTTATGCTAGTTGGATAACGATTTGGGCCTCTTCCCAGCCCATGGCCCGTTAATTAAGCCCAGCTGGTTGTACACTTTAATATTTAATCAAATATAGCCGTTTTATCTATATTCCATTGATATTGGACTTAGAGTCTCTTTGGTTAATTTATAAACCTAACTTTTTTTATTTCAAGTAATAAAAATTTTTAAAATGATATGATCAATTATTTTAAAATTTACAATTTAATTAATAAATATCATATTATAATAATATTTAAACAGAGATATTATCATAATGTAACCCCCATTTCAAACTGATCTCATTATGGAGGAGGTTTGTAAAAATCATGTTAAAACCAAAAAATATCTAGTACAAATTAGCACTGAGATTCAGACATCACTCCTACTCTGGTCAATTTGACTCGTGACTCGTTGTTTTTATCAATCATTAAGTCATTCTATAGATACCCAAATAGTTCATCAAATCAATGAACACATGTTAGTACTCAGTTACTCCAAAATTAGCATCACAACATCTTTTCAATTATTTCCCTTCAAAGTTATCATTTGCTTAGTAAATCATCGTAACAAATATATTCATCATTTTGTATATTACTGAATAGTCTTTTTTGATATCACGTTAAGTTACGATTGTAATAAATTTAGACTTAATATGTGTTTATTAATTTAAAATTTAATTTTTTAATAAATTACATATTTACTCGCTAAAATAATTATAAAAATAAGAATTAAATTATGGGAATCACATACTAAGAATAAAAATTTAATTTTGAAAAGGGGTGAGGGTTAAGAATGAGACTTTCGTTGCTAAAGTTGTCCATTTTACCATGACATAAAATAAAATATTAATTTTATAATATTTAATTTGATTGGATGTGTAACTCAATACTAAAATATCTTTAACTTTGACGGTCTCGAATGTGAGAACTAGTCTGAAATAAATATAAATATTATATATTTATCTAAAAATATAAAAAGATAAAGGATTTGGATGTAATTGTCTCAGAAGACAAATTAAACAAAAATGAGGAAATATTTCGGGATGCAGTGTTAGGAGGATCACTGCTGTACACGTGACAAATGCGGCAAGTGAATCGTAGGCAATGGCGGGCATTCGTGGTAGCGGGAACCGACTGGCGTCTCCCACGTGAAAATATTTTATTGCAATAAAATAGCAACGGGATACGTGACACGTGGCACGGATCACGCCACCATTCAATTCCTAATTTTAATTAAAATAAAAATAAATGTCTGACAAGATATGCTGGTAGTTGAAAAAGTAATAACTTAAGGTATGCCCAAATTGGTAATTTTCATTATTTTATAAGCCCATGTCACATAATCTATTTAAATATTAAACAGTCTCAAACATGCAATAATTACATATTATCTATTGTTGTACATTTGTATACAATATAATTTCTTTTGCTTTTTATTATCATTACTTAATATTATTTTATAAATTTTAATACATAATTATTAAAATAAAAATTTGTAAAAATTTTAAAAATAAAATTTATATTAAAAATATAAATTAATATCAAATTTAAAATCAAATCAAGAATTAGTTCAAAGAATTGTAAAATTTTGAATCTTTAAAATAAAAATTATTAATAATAAAAAATTACAAAAAAAAATTAAAATACAAGTAATTTGAAAAATATTTAGCAATTTAAAACTAAAATTTTATATTTTTTAATTTTACACTAAATATAAAAATATTTTTGTGACCAAAAAAATTCTAACTATGTATAAATAGATGCTTTTAATTTATAAAATATAACAAATTTTGTAAACTTTATATTTTTATCGTCAGCTAAAATTTCATCTATTTTATTAAATTTTTAAAAAAATTAACAAATTCAATACAAAATTACTTATTGACTATGAGTTTAAGAATTTAAAATAATTAAATTCTTAACTTTAATTTATAAAAAAAAATTAATATTCTATCACTTTTTAAAGCTAATTATAAATATTTTTTAAATAAAAAAATATATAAATATTACTTTAAAATCTCTCTCTTATTTTTAAATTCCTTAACTTCTCTTATTTTTCTCAACTCTCTTTTACTTCTTCCTCTGACCCGCTCCTTCTTCCCATAGCTTCCCGAATCTTCTCCTTGATTCTTGATTTCAAAGCAAACTTATCTAAGTACTTCTGCATACTTAACTACATCAGGACATGGACCGCCCAAAAATAAACCAAGAAAATGAACTTAAATTTCCATTTTTTTATATTGGCCTCAAAGCAAAACGGTGTTTGCATATTAATCCACCATAATTTGATGCAATTTTTGGTGGTAACAAGTACTAACAAGTAAGATCACGTCAATAATATTTTTAATTAAAAAATAAAATTTTAATAAAATTTACGGGGGCGTTATCGTAACATTTCAAATAGAAATAAAATTCATCAATTTACATAAACAAGTCCTCGCCCTCTATTGCAATAATCAAATCACTATCAAGTGTTACACTGTGTGCTATACGAATTGTTATTACTTGTTTTCTAATAATATTAAAAGAAAATCAAAATCAGCATAAATAACTCTCAAAAGCACCGACTATTTAGGCCACCAGTTGGCACAAACCCACCCACAAAGAATTCACGACTCTCATTATGTTGTTTTCATTTATCAGATTTTCCAATGCTAAAAACACAGCTGTTCTCAATGCCGCCACGACAGCCACGCAAAGGTGGGCGCCACAGGCCACAAATTGCTGTCTCCGGAATCCCCTTCCACGACCACACATCACCGTACCACTATTCTATTATATAATATGCATATACTTACGGACTTTATTAACAAAAATAAAATTAAAACTTAAAATAATTAACATAAATTTAAAATAAATAATAAAATTTTGAATTAAATATATTTTATATTTAATATATTAGCAACAAACATTATACTTATGCATACTTTTTTATTATAATTATATATACACACATATATATATTGAATAAAAATATTAAAAATAATATTTTTCAACATTTTACACCTTTTTTTTCTTATATTTTTATTTTTAATTTACTTTATAATAACATCCCATAACTAATAGACATTTCGATTCCTCTAAACGAGTGCATCTAAAAAATTTTAAAAAATACCAATATTTGAAATCTAAGTGAATGGGTTTCCTCCACGTATACAATTGTTTGGACGCACATTTTTGTTTGTCTAAATGAATGAATAAATAAATAAATAAATTTATTAAATTATTCAAATTATTACTTAAATATATAATATTATAAGTAGTTTAAATTAAATAAAATTCATTAAATTAATTTTTAAATCTCTTAAATAATGATCTATCAAATCTTGTGATATTTTGCCTTGCTTGTCTTAATTAACGAACGTGTGATATAATATTTTATTATTTTAATATTAATGGGATTATTACATTTTTAAAAAAATTAAATATTTAATATAAAATATTGTTTCTTAGTTAAAAAGTGTTCGCTCAAAGAAAGAGTGTGCGCTCATCCACGCCTCCGCTTGATGACAATTTTTATTTATTTAAATAAAATTTCTTGTTGCGTTGCAAATAAAATAAAACATGCAACGGCACCGTCAGACGCCAGTTCTTCCAGAGCAAAAAAGACAAATAAGGGCATTTCGGACCTTTCATTATCATTAGGTGGGTTAAATATCGTCCAAGTATTGCAAGTTGTACTTAAATGCAATTAAGTACAAAAATATTTCATAAAAATTTTAAATTAATACACATTAAGGGCAATTCTTTAAATCAATACGTAATAAGATTGACAAGTGATTTTTAACCCATGTTTATTATAAAATGAAATTAAAATATTAAATTATATTACAAGTTTATTTACATTAATTATCAAAATTTATAAATTTAAATTTATTTGTATATTTTTTAAAAAATAATTTAATTAATTAAATATTTTTAATCGAGTAACATATAAATTTCAAAGTCCACTCTCTCAAGTTTAAAAAATTATGTTGAACTTTTTTTTTCCAAAAATGGTGCATGTTAAGTGAAAAAAAAATGTCGAATTTCATTTGATAATTACGATAATTTAAAAATAAAATTAATTTTTAGTAAAATTTATTTATTATTTAATATTTTTATTTTGCAATAATTGTGACTTAAAAATAGACATATCTCAACCCAAAATGAAGTCAAAGTGTAATAGTCAAAATTAAATTGTATTTAAGTCAAAGCTACGAGAATTATGTGTATTTACAGTAAATATAGTGGACTTATGTGTAATTGTTCCTAATTATTAATATTATTATTAGCTTATTCCGAGCAATTAAATTATTACTCAACCCCGTTAACCACGATTATGTCTGGTGTGTTAACGTCTTAACCATGGTTAACTTCTGTGGCAGGTGGGTTTGACTAATGACCAGTCCGGTTTGGTGGGCGTTGGTTCAATCACCCTATAACTATAACTCCCCCGCTGCCTCACTCTCCCTCGCTCTCTCACCTACACCACCAAATTCACCAGCAAATAAACCAAAAAAAAATTCAAGCGAAGCAAGAAAAGAGAGAGAGTGCGAGAAAGAACTTCTCCGGTTCCGAGTGCTCCTTCGTACAGTTCATACAGTTACTCCTTCTCAAGTCATGCAATCATCGTTATCAGCATCATCATCTTCCAACACGATGAAAGTATCACCGTTCGATTTGATGTCCGCGATAATAAAAGGAAAAATGGATCCGTCCAATATTTCTTCTTCCGGTTCGGGTATGGAAGTGGCGTCTATTGTTCTTGAGAATAAGGAGTTTGTTATGATATTGACTACCTCCATCGCCGTCTTGATCGGCTGCGCCGTCGTTTTGATGTGGCGGAGGTCCAGCAACCGGAAACCGAAGAAGGTAGAGCCGCTTAAGCCTTTGATCGTTAAAGAGCCGGAAGTCGAGGCTGACGATGGGAAGCAGAAGGTCACCATCTTCTTCGGCACTCAAACCGGTACAGCAGAAGGTTTCGCCAAGGCTTTGGCTGACGAGGCTAAAGCGCGATATGACAAGGCCCTTTTTAAAGTTATTGATTTGGTATGATCATTTTTTTTCTTTTTTGAGTTGGATATTTTAAATCATTTTTTATTTATGTGGTTTTGTTTAATTTCCTTTATTTCATGGAAAATAGGATGATTACGCAGCTGATGATGATGAATACGAGGAGAAACTGAAGAAAGAGTCCGTAGCATTTTTCTTCTTGGCTACGTAAGTATTAATCATAATTTTCGTAGTTTTCGATTAATTGAATTTGTCTTTTCAAAGAGATAAATAATTTATGTTTTGGATTGCAGATATGGCGATGGTGAGCCGACCGACAATGCTGCTAGGTTCTATAAATGGTTCACGGAGGTAAACTTGCATTTCGATTTTATATTTAAATTCCTCGGAGCAGAATTGGGTTAGTTTATTGATTGTATGGTTGTGGTTTTGTATATAGGGAAAAGAGAGGGGGGACTGGTTACAGAACCTTAAGTATGGAGTGTTTGGCCTCGGAAACAGGCAATACGAACATTTCAATAAGGTTTGGGCCGATATGCATTCCATCTAGCTTCAGTTCTGAGTTGCTTACCTATGAATGATACATACTTTTTGTATGCTGATTTATTTTTATGGTTTTAAACAGATTGCAAAGGTGGTGGATGACAGTCTTGCTGATCAGGGTATGCTACATATTATTTTCCAATTTTTATTTTTATTTTTTTGGGAATTTGAGGATATGTGGTGATTCTTTGCTGATGAGATCTTAGAGATGAAAAATGTTATTTGATGGTTCAGAAATTGCCAATAACAAAATGTGTTGTTTAGTTTTCAGACTTGAAAATCCTACATACATGTTCAGAAAAAGCATAGCTTGCTTGTGTGAAACGGTTGAGATTATGCTTGGATGACCTTTCTGTATTGTTCTATCAGCAATCCATGGTGGTGTGATGTATTTGAACTTTTTTTTCCTTGGGATTACTGGTATAATGACAGAATTACCAACCTTCGTTGAGCCCTTTATAACAACATACTGATCTCATGTCACACTAAAAATATGATCTAATTAGAGGTTTTGCTTTTCAATCAACACATATGAGTTTTTTATTTATAGTTATGGATGTATTTAACAGTGGCATTTTTTGTCTATTGCATTTTAATGTTGATTTTGCTGCATCCACTATCAAAGAGGTTTGCAATATGAAAATGCTTTCCTGTTTAAGTAGCTAAATCTCAGTGAATATGAGCAGCACAAAATTTTCTGTACACCTAGAGGAAATTTATTTGTTAAATTTTACTTTAGCTGCAACAATTCCTCTATTCCAAAATTAGGGTGCGACATTGCCCACCAATTAGTTTCTCTTTTAGCTACTCTGATTTTCCTGTCAGTCAGCATGATCTTTTTTACCCTTTGCAGGTGGGAAACGCCTTATCCCTGTGGGTCTTGGAGATGATGATCAATGCATTGAAGATGACTTTACTGCATGGTATATTAATCACTAGAATGCATTTGAATTGACAGCTTAAGAACTCTTTTATCCCCGTTGCTTGTTAAAAATCTTACTGAATTTTGCAATGCAGGCGAGAAATGGTGTGGCCTGAGTTGGATAAGTTGCTCCGGGATGAGGATGATCCAGTAACTGTTTCAACACCTTACACTGCTGCCATATCAGAATATCGGGTTGTATTTTATGATAATGTAGATGCATCAATGGAGGAGAATAACTGGGGCAATGCAAATGGGCATGCTGTTTATGATGCTCATCATCCCTGCAGGTATAACATAACAAGTACTCTCTGGTTATTTGAAAAGTGTTTCTGTTCTCCATTATCCTGTAGTCAGTCTAAAATGCATTTTGTTTGCTCTGAAGGTCCAATGTGGCAGTAAGGAAGGAGCTTCATACTCCATTATCAGATCGGTCTTGTACCCATCTAGAATTTGACATTGCTGGCACGGGACTCACGTAATTTTTCTTCTCTTTTTCTATTTGCTATTACGGTTTGTTGCTGAGTTATAATTATTTATTTTTTCTTTTCTGAAATATGTGTGATAGTTTAGAACAATATATTGAGAAGGAAAATTAATACTCTTTTTCTTCCTCAGTTATGAAACAGGGGATCATGTTGGTGTTTACTGTGAGAATCTAACTGAGACCGTGGAGGAGGCATTGTTGTTATTAGGCTTATCACCAGATACTTACTTCTCCATCCACACTGATACAGAGGATGGCACACCACTTGGTGGAAGTTCCTTACCTCCTCCTTTCCCACTATGTTCTCTAAGAACAGCACTGGCTCGTTATGCTGATCTTTTGAGTTCCCCGAAGAAGGTTAGTTTTTCTCTCGGTGTAGCAAATCATGCCATTTCTTCTTTCTTTTGGGTTTTATTTAAACTTGAATGTCATGTTTCCAACAGTGGATTGTCTAATTGTGTTTCTTTACCAGGCTGCATTACTTGCATTAGCAGCTCATGCTTCTAATCCCACCGAAGCTGATCGATTGAGGCATCTTGCATCACCTGCTGGAAAGGTTGTAAAATTTTATAGTATAAATTATTTGGCACTGAATTAGGCTCTTTATTCTGCTTCTTATCTTTGTGATTTTTTTTTATTGTGCACTTTTTCAGGATGAATATGCACAATGGATTGTTGCAAGTCAGAGAAGCCTCCTGGAGGTTATGACTGAATTTCCTTCTGCCAAGCCCCCACTTGGTGTCTTCTTTGCAGCAATTGCTCCACGCTTGCAACCAAGATATTATTCAATTTCATCTTCCCCAAGGTGAATATAGTTTTTTTAATACTTTACTGGAATGTTATTACACTTCAGTGGGTGATGATGAGTGTCTAACTTTTGATGGAGTCTGACTACCGACATTCCTCTATTCTCCATAGAAGTCTGACTCAGCATTTCATTTAAAAAAGAAAATTGTGGATTCTTGTGACAATTATTCCATGTGAGGTTATGTATAATTGTTGTATTTTGAAATTATGTTCTGCAGGGTGGCACCATCTAGAATTCACGTCACCTGTGCACTAGTTTATGAGAAAACACCAACAGGACGCATTCACAAAGGAGTGTGCTCCACTTGGATGAAGGTACTTGATTTTATATGTTTTCGTGTCCACATTTTTATTTGTTAAAGTGAAAAAGCAAAGAACATGGTTTAAGGGAATAAAGTTTTATCTAGTTTTCTGTGCTTGGTGAAATATTACTAACTCCTGGATAACCCACTTATGGTAAAGAAGATATGCACACAAGTTAGACTAGGAGCTTACATTTAATCTGATTTGAAGCGGCTCTGCATAGTCTTGGGGCAAGTTAAGCCCATTGCATCACTTAATCACATGGTTTTGTTGGTATTTACCTACTGTTGTTGAACTTTCATTTTTATTTTTTTAGAATTGTGTGCCACTGGAGAAAAGCGATGACTGCAGTTGGGCACCCATTTATGTAAGGCAATCAAACTTTAGACTCCCAGCAGATACAAAAGTGCCTGTCATTATGATTGGCCCTGGCACTGGATTGGCTCCTTTCAGAGGCTTCCTGCAGGTTGTAATTGGTGGACTAGATCTCCTGTCTCATTTTGGTCATTCTTTGCAGTGCATTTAGTCTCTTATGTTAATTATTCGTATTCCTGTTTTTCTTTAAAATCTTTTTTCAGGAACGATTTGCCCTGAAGGAAAATGGAGCAGAACTGGGACCATCCATATTATTTTTCGGATGTCGTAATCGTCAGATGGTTAGTTTTGGCCAAAATTGGTTGGAGTGCGGCTGTGGACTAGCTCTGTATAATGATTCAGAAACTTTATTTAATTTTCTTAATTTGTAGGATTACATTTATGAGGATGAGCTCAACAACTTTGTTCAAAGTGGTGCACTTTCAGAGTTGGTTGTTGCCTTCTCACGTCAGGGACCTACCAAGGAATACGTGCAGCATAAAATGATGGAGAAGGTATTGCAACTCTCTCACCTACCACCAATTGTAGGAAGGAAGCTTTTAAGCATATGAGTGGATGTTATTCGTTAATGTGAAGCTAAAAGCTTTTGTTTTCTATGGGTACAGGCTATAGACATCTGGAACATGTTATCTCAGGGTGGGTACTTATATGTTTGTGGTGATGCCAAAGGCATGGCTAGGGATGTCCACCGAACTCTGCACACCATTGTGCAAGAGCAGGTACATAAATTGATACAATGAATAATCATTTTAGCTGGAATTTTGAGAATTTGATGCATATAGTTATAGTTGCCCCCCTCTCAATAAGAAGTAGATACACTTGAAAAGTTACAAGCAGTGAAGGTTGTCACTTTCTTTGTTTTTTGGCTTGATACAATAATTTTTTTAAAAAACTAAAATATTGAAAATATAGAATCAAGCTTCTCTAACGTTGGAGCGCACAGGGAGATATTGTTTCTTGAATGACTGTAACTGTGATTTACATGTTCTCTACGGTGACAAACACCATGGTGTAGTTGATGGCCTAATATACAAACACGTTTCTAATGGGAAACTAATCCATGTTATGACACAGAAATGTCACTTTCTTGTGGTGCCTAATTAGTTCCCTTGGTAATTATGTGTTACAGTGCAATCTGTCACCTCCTTTTGTCATGTTAACTTTTATTTGTTCCCCTTAGAATTCTTTTACATCTCTCAATTTGCTCCATCTCTCTGATCCAAAATGCTCCGACTTTTCAATTTCAGGGATCTCTAGACAGCTCTAAGGCTGAGAGCATGGTGAAGAACTTACAAATGACTGGCAGATATCTACGTGATGTATGGTGATGATTACTCCGGATCCTTGTGTTGCAAGTAAAATATGAAGGCAATTGCATAATATATATATTATAGATATATATAACCTCGAGCCAACTTATTATGGATACAAAATATTTACGGGAGGGTTATTTGTGCTCCCTGGCCTCCCCATTCTGAAATGGAAATTAAAATGTCAAGTCTAATGGTAGCTGTTTATGCGATTCTTTTTTCCCCTTTGCCCTACCATGGATTCTTTTGTTCATGTAATTTATTTATTATTTACACTATTCATACATATGGTGTTGATCGTTAGGCGGCGGTGTAAGCTGTTGCGATCTCAGGTTTTCTCACGTATGAACCAACGCCGGTTCAAACGACTGATAAATGCTGTACTCCTCTCTATGTAACTGTTTGCACGGATAATATAAACCTGTACACCTTGGCTTCTGACACTGCTGCTGTTGCAAAATCTTCCACCTCTCAGGTTTGATGGGGGTAAATTTACCATTATTTCTCAAGCAAACATCAAATTTTGATAAAGTTGAGGGTGTTGAATGAAAAATAAAACTGAACATGTGCTTAGGAGGGAGGATTGAGACCCGGCCGGCAAAAAGGTGAATGTGGCAACTAAAACGAATTGAATTTACCACTTAATGAATAAACAGTATCTGCGCTCCCTTAGGGTTTGACTGTTGACCAAGCGGGATTTTATCACATAGGCCCTTGAGTATTACAGTTTTTTTTTATTGAAGGACAGTTTGCTTTATTATTTAACTAGGTCTAGCTCTCTGCAATTAAAAAGGATAAAAGAAAATTAATGCTAACGACATAAAAAATAATAAGAAGAAAGTCTTTAAATTAAAAAAAGAATTGAAATTGAAGTGATTGTGATGTTGAAGTCACGTGTTTTAGATTTGTTTTTAAAATTGAAAGTGAACCACAACAATTAATCAAACATATTTAAGAAATTCATTTAATATTTTTTATTAAAAAATTATTATTACATTAATCTATGATCAATTAGAGTATTTAGCTAACATAAGACAACCCTACTTAAATCCTAATTTGCTCTCTCTTTTAAGGGATTAGTTACATGTACCGTTATATGATATTTAAAAAATTTTAATTGTGTAATTTAAAATTATTCTTATAAAAATTTAAGATAAAAAAATAATAATTTTAATTTAATTTTTTATAAGAATAGTTTTAAGTTATATAATTAAAATTTGTTTAAATGCAGTGTATACAAACCTCTCTTTTAACCTTGTTAATGCATTTCCCATAATAATGTATAAAAGGAGAGTGTGAAATGATTATTGTGATACCATTTTGACAAAATTGGCAAAACAGAGGGAGTGAGTGGTTTCTGAAAATCACTTATGTTGAGCTCCGTAATCAGAAAGCAACGTAAAATTCCAACTTCTCGTGTGTGTTTTTTGGTTAGGGGCATTTAAGCACCACAGATAATGTTTCCACAATAACAGCCTTTATAATAAATATTAAAAAAGAAAAGAAGAAGATGAAATGTACGGGCGTGTTAGAGACCACAGATTTCGCTGGTGGGTTGTTGAGAAAAGTGAGAGGGACGTGCAGCAAGCAAAGGCAAAGGCAAAGGCAAAGGCAGCACCCGCATGAGTTAGGTAGAATATAGTCAATCCACGTGTTTCGACTTTGTTGAATCCAAACCCACCAGTAAACTAGAATCACTCTGCCAGCCGGCCCTGCCACTGCCGACGCATGGATAGTGCAGCAGTAAATTGGGGGTGGGTGAGAGGCCAATTATTGGTGATACAAATGTTGTAGATGGTGAAAGAAATCATTGATGATGACTGATTTGGATTCGTAAAGGGAAGGGCACTTTGGCATTTGTTGTTGATTTTGATTGCGAAAGTAGAGGGTGGTGCGGGGCATTTGCATGTTCAATGTTCAAGTTTTGACGTTACGCCCTAACTTTCTTAAACATTCTAGCTACCCCTCGTCCTCCTTTTACATTAAATAATTATCAAAATGTTGCACGACTTTACTTGATTGATCAAAATTATTATGTTGCACGAGTTTACTTGATTTTTGAAAATAATTTTATTTTATCTTTTTTTATATTTTTTATCGATTTTAATTTATTCTTATAAAAATAATTACTTTAAACGATTTTACCACATCTGAGATCAAATGTGACCTTGCAAGCTTGAACAAAGCAGTAATGGTGGTGATAAAAGGAGGATAATTCCAAGAGCATCAAGCACACTTTTGGCCTCGCATTGATTTCCAAAACAGAGGAAGTTGGAACATACTATAACAAGACATTCTACAGAAATTTAATTCTACAGCGCAATTAAACACAATTCATTTCAAGTGAAATCAACTAGTTTACTAGACTCCTACAGAAGGAATTGGCAGTACGAGTTAAAATTACACAGCATCTGCTATTACGGTACAAATTCGTATAGCAGTTTATGCTGAAAATGAGATAATTCTGTTGGGATGATGACTACTTAAATGTTGGTGCAGCAACCTAGTCCTGATCAGCATCATCTATTTCTTCATCCTCTGGTACACCACGGAGATAGAGAACATTGTTGCATCTGCAAACAAAATAAACACCCTGTCATCAGATCCATCATCTGTGTTACTCGGTGAATTGTAATCAACAAGGGTACACAATCATTGTAAATCAAGTTTGTACACAGTTTAAATATAGGTGGCAGCAGGCACTCTGTTATATTTATCCTCTTACTATGCAGTGGAACTGGATCTGTTTTCCCATACAGTATACAACACGCATTGAAACAGCGAGCTGCCAAAAGAATACATAGCATAACCATCCAACCAGAAAGCTTCTACTAATCTACTCTATCCTGATTTCCAAGCAGCACTAAATCTGTGAACATAGCTTTACACTGTTGACATCTCACGAAGAAATATAGTTGTGGAAACTGGAGAACATGGCAGAAATTAAAGTTAGAATCGCTCTAGAAATAATATCCTTCTCCCTTGATGAAGAAAATTTGCATCCAATCTGATCCTGAGTTGAAGGAGCTTCACTAGCTAAAACAACCACCATATCCCATCTTAGGTTTCCAAGGGATCAGAGACCTTAACAGTTTAGAAAATGTAGATAAAATAGAATGTAAATCATCTGCATCTGTAATGTTTATCCCACTGCAGCAGAGCATGGTAAAGACATATCAATGCAGACAGATGCAAAAAGACATACATACAGACGACAATAGAAATACTCAAGCCATATAAATGCAATTAAAGAAACACAATAGATCAAATTAATTAAATGTCAAGAAATATTGTTTCCAACCACAGAGAAGAGCAAAGCACTAATTCACAAAACAAATGCCAAATATTTAAATGATTCACAAAACAAATGCCAGATATCTATATCATGTTCTTCCCTTTTGACTTATTATTAAAAAGTGGATAAAAGAACAGCTCTTTTGGAATAACAGAAAGGCCATTTCGAGCTAAATAAACTAAAACAACACAAACTTCTACTTGTCCTCCCAACAACCAAATGAAGCACTGAATTCGCTCCCAAATGCTATATGTAGTTTTCCAATATATTGAACAATATTCAACTAAAATTGAATATACTAGAAGCTTGCGGGACTTTGCACTAACCATTCCATCCCAAATGGATACCAACACTCAGTGTAGAAACTTCAGCATTAAGTGGAAAGTACCTGATCAAGATCTCACCAAGATTTCCAGTGAATTGTCCTTCAATATATTCTTCAGCATTGCCAAGCTGCAAATAGTGCAAAGTAAAGTGAAAACTTTAGCAACAACATGCAGCCTCTAATTCTAAGTAGAAAGATTCTGCTAAGACCAACTTAGACATCTAACAGAGCATTACTATTAGGCGGGCGAATAAAAAAGGAAATAGGAGTTGCACCTGCAAGTTCATGTAAGAATCCACTGAGGCAAGGAAACCTGAATGAGAATCCACTCAAAAGAAATATCAGAACCACAACCAAAATAAAGCCAATCAAATTCCAGTTGACTAACAACAGCACATCCAACCAATGATGTCTAAAAGCGCAAGACTATTAGTAAATAAAAAGTTAATTACCTTTGTACTCCATCCCCCATTTGAGTTTGACAACAACAATTTTTCCAGTCAAGTTGTTCAAGAATGGCTTTGGGTTAACCGGTATGGTCTGCAATATTCACATAATCAAATATCGATCAAACCATGACACAATGTAAATTTTATTATATTGAAAATGCAATCAAACAGATTAGTATTAGCATTCTACAAATTCATGTACCCAGAACAACCAAATCATTTATCTATTTTTAATTGAACAAGAATTGCCAACAATATTAATCTAAAAGTAATATGGGAAAAAACCCAAAACTAAAAAATTATAATTTATTCATTTAAGTTAGACATTAAATCAAACAAAAACACGAAGCCGTCACAAATCACAACAAAACCTAAAAATAGAAAGGCCTTAGTCCAAAAAAGAAAAATGGGGCCTAGATTATCAATTAAAACAATAAAAACAAAAGAAAGAACAAGTACTTACAGCCATTGAAGGAAGGAGAAAGACTAAAAGAATGCGCGCTGCGTATTTGATCTGCGGAATTGCGAGGGTTTTAGGGTTTTTGCTTGAGTGTTACTAAAGAAGCCCACCTAGATCGTACGTACACCCCTTCATTTCATGAGACTGGGGCTCTTCGGGATTTATGATATTGTATTTAGATATTGGCATTGCTCTGGTGCTTTGTTGAATGCGGTTTTCGTTTGGGTCAAGCCCATAGGCTGTTATTAGAAGTAATGGGCTACCTTTTAGGCCCAGTTAAGTTATGGTATTATCTCTATATTTATTATGAGAATTTAGAATTTTTTTAAAAAAATTTATCTAATTATACTAAACATAAATTGTTTATGTAAAATAAAAACTAAGATGAAATACTGTATTTTTTTAGAGTTATAAAAATATTAAGGATTATTAATGCAATCGACTCATTAATCTTTTTTTTTGTAATTTAATTTTTTAATTAATAAATATTTTTATTGCGTAATAAGCATTGAAATATATACCTATCTAATTATTTATTTCATATTTGTATAAAATACGTAATGATTAGAATGCGAAAACGGGTTGATTATATACTAATTCTTTGCACAATTTGAAATAATGTCACCTCCCTTATGCGGGGAAATGAGGTGGCATTAGGTGAAATAATAATGTCATCAATGTGAAGTTGATCATATAAGCAAAATTATTTTTTTCAACGATAAGAACATTCATAATTACGTATACAAACATAATTCATATGTTTAATAACACTAATCGAAATATGATTGGATAACTAGCCTTTCATGAAATTATTATTTGTTGTTTCTAGTAATAAGAGAGAAGATTTTGCAATACAATTGATACATTCAAATAAATTGAATGATACTATGTTAAGTTTTTGTCAATTTCAAATTATATCATCTAATGAAGTGAGATTTGATGTTTACTTAGTCTATTAATAACAATTCATTACTTTTAGAGCATGTTTGTTTTTGTTATTTTACGTGGGAAAGGAAAAGAATTGTTAAAGGAATGAGAATTATTATTAATATTTATTTATTTTTGTTTATCATCATTAATATTTATTTTTATTATAAAAATTCAATATTGTTCATAAAATTATAATCATAATTATTTTTATCATTATTCTAATTATAAATATTTTTTATAGATTTTATAAATATAATAATTAAATAATTTTATATTATAATCTCATACTTATTATAATTAATCATATATTTTTAATAATTTTAATTATTTAATTTAATAAATAAATTTAATTTTCATATGCAATTGAAATTATGAATTAAAAAAAGTGATTCATTCAAAATATAAAATATTTTTTAATCAACAAATATATTTACACAATATAAATTTAAATATTTATTATTAAATTACCTAATAAATTTATAAGATTCAATTATTTTATATTTAGAAATAAAATTTAAAGTTAATTTATTCTTTAATTATGAAATGTATAGAGTATTTTAATAAAAATAAGTAATTTTACTCAAATAAAAATAATTAATGAATATAATATCTATTTATATTTAAGAATATTAAAAATATATGTTTATTATATTAATTATAAAAAATAATTAAAAATGTCATATATTAGTAAATCTTATTCTTTAAAATAAGTTTAAAAATAATACTAAACACGTTTTTAATTTTAGCATATTTTTAAAATTAAATAAACTTTATAGATGTTGTAAGTATATTCTTAAATAAAAATATTTTTCTTTTTAAAAAAAAACATGTTTCATTACATTATATTAAAAAAATTCACAAAATATACCAAACACATCTTCGATTAACTAACAAATGTGAAAACATAAAATAACTAAAAATAAAATAAATTAATGGCAAAATCAATGTGTTTGAAGTTGCAAGGATTGTGAATGGGAAAAGGAATGGTTGATAGTTGCCATATGGTCCAATATTGCTGCCATAGATCCATCTTGTCATTTCTTTAATTGATGTAGAGAAGATGCACTTTGCATTTGGAATATTTTGTTAACATTAAACAAACATACATATTCATAGCTCAAGTCAATGCCTAACCATCAAAATATATGATGAATAATTGGAGAATATTTTTGATTGAGATTTGGGTCTCATCATTTTTCTTTTGAGTTTGACTAAGAAAATGTTTTATGTGCAATTACACAAAACTAGTTTTAAAATAATTTGATGTATTAAAAATTATTTACAACAAATAACCCAGAAAAAAATTAAAATACAAACGTAAAATTTAAAATAATTAATATAAAAATTTAAAAAATTAGATATGATACATCCAAAATATATTGTAATAAAACCCTTTAATAGTAGGTAAATAGTTACTTATAAGAATTGATTGTGAAATAATTTCGACGTATTATCCATAAAATTTTATATTTTAACATAATTAATTTCATAAAAATGTTTGCAATGTATTGTTTATTTTATTTTACACTAAATACAAATAATTGAAATACGTACATATCTTTTTATACGAGTATTATTTTTTTTAATAATTATTTTTAAAAAATAATATATAAATACGATCTAAATTTCTCTTTAATTTTAATACGAACGAGATTTAAATATTATATTCTTGATTTAATTAGTACTTTGTAAGCGGTGAAATTAATCTACACCATATATTTATTTTAATGAATGAAGTGTATCGGCATTCCCTAACTCAGCCTTGATCCAAGACCACCCCAAAGCAGACATTAAAAATGTCGCCAGCTCTCATGGCATGTGAGGGTATAACTGATCACTTATATGACCAAAATAGCCCTGTAAATGACCGGTACGGCATGCCTCTTTAAGGCATTAGGTTAGGAACATAATAGTCTTTTCACACAAACAAAGGGCAATACTACTCCCGTACTTCAAAAATAAAAGCGACGCTGGACTTCCCGACCGTCTGAGATTCAAAGCAGCGAGCCGTTCGGCGACAGCAGCGCGGTCGTCTCTAGAGCCCATGCTTTACGATTTACAAGATTAATTATTTGAAAACAATTTATTTTTATTATTAATATTTATAAAATTATATTTATTTATTGTGTTTGCTTTTATTTCACGCATTTTATCACCATTCCCGTAAATATTAATTTGTTAATAATTTAAAATAATAAAAATAATTATCCCTCGATGCAAAACAAGAATATTCAACAACGTATTGTTGCAGACTGGAGTTAGTATATGGTGTAGTGGTATACACCTACTTTTGCATTGACAAGCAAACATCACTCCATCTTCTCAACCCCCACCCATTTATTTCGAATTATTTATTCTTATTTAAATATAAAAGTGGGCTTGTGTTTGATAATTGAGAATTTATTGATCCTCTCTTAATGTATTCTTATGTTGTAATTTGATATTTTTAATGTAATTTTTTGTGGGTGTTCTTAGCAATAACAAAAGTTTATAAAATTACATTTTATTTATTATAAACTATTATTATGTGTGATTATACTAATAATGTGCATTTTTTTATTCCGGTTGTGTGTGAGGAATAAAGAAAAAGTGTTAACGATTTGAATATAACACGTTTTATGTATCTTATAATTTTTAATATAAAATTAAAAATTAATATAAAACTTAAAATTATATAACATAAAAAATTTGAAATAAAAATATTAAAATTAAAATAATTAATATAAAAATTAAAATATTAAAAGTTATCTTACAAAAAATTTGTTTGAAGTTTTACCATATTACTTATATTAATGATTGTTGTTCTTTTTAGAGGTTTTTATAAATTTTGTATAGTGCAATGTTGAATAATATATAAAATTTAAATTGTGCTCTCGATTGATTTTAGGAGGAGTGATAATTCAACGGTTTGATAATTGATGTTAGATAGATTATGAGTTTGAATTGTAAGAGTGTCATTGTAGAGAGGGTTTGTTGAAGGTTGTGGGACGTTATGCATTTAAATCGTGGAAGTGTCTTCGTGGAGAGAATTTATTGAAGGTTGTATAATATTCTTCTTTGTCAATAAATGTTACTTTTCTGTAAAATTTGTATAGATTATAAAGATTATAATATTTAATATCATAAAAAATTTGAATTGTACTTTGTTAATATCAATTAATTTTAAAAAATAAAAGATTTGAATCGTACTTTTGTAATATCGATTGATTTTAAAAAAAATGACATCTCAACTGTTTGAGCGAATGTTTTGTAGCAAAAAATTCAAAGTACAAGATTGAATTGTGAGTGAATTGATTAAAAGGAGAGAAATTAGAACCCATTAAATTGCTTTGAAATTAGAGAAAAAGAAAATCACAAGATTTAGGGTGGTTTCAGACAACCAACTTGACCCATCCCGACATATGTGCTCACCATTTCTCTCTATATATGTGGCTGCAATGCATGTGTTCTCATTTACTCGACGCATTTTCACAAAACAAAAACACAACACAAGTAAAAACGCTGTCTGGCTCCTTACCAATTTGTTTGTTTCAATAATAAACTACACCAAAGACCAAACCCTTTTCACTTTCGTCTTTGGTTTTTTCTCTCCTTGTCTCTAAAACGTTTCCCACTTCAGATCAAACCCTCTTCAGTTTCTGTCCTTCTAAACGGAAGAACGCACGGTATTCGATCTTTGCATCGAGTTAGAGACAGGGATCTTAAAAAATCATGAACGGATTCGAGTCTCAAAGGCAGGAATCCTTGAAAAGGAGATGGCAAGAGAAAAGACCAGTTCCAAACATGAATTGTACAGGACTTGTTAACGGAGCAATCCCGCCTTCTTCTGCAGCTTTAATGGAAAACCCTAATAGAATCCAAACTTTTCCTGACCTTGACGATGATGATCTCGTTTACACAGTCGTCCCGCCTGTGACTGTAGTCCTCGAAGGCCGTTCGATCTGCCAGCGCATCAGTCTTCATAAGCATGCAAGCTACCAGAGCCTTGCCAAAGCCCTTAGGCATATGTTCGTCGACGGCGGCGATGCTGAAGTCGCTTCAGAGCACGATCTTGACCTCTCTAACGCCGTTCCCGGTCATCTCATTGCCTATGAAGACATGGAAAATGATCTCCTCCTCGCTGGTGACCTTAACTGGAAGTATGTCATATTGAAATCTTTGCTTTACTAATTGGAATTAGCTTATATCCATTTCTGATCGAAATCTATCGGTCTTCACAAATTTTAACCCACAAAAATGTTGATGCTTTATACTGGAAAATGATCCACAACTCTTGGGAGATCTTGACATATAACAATTTCTTGTGAATGTTTGTTATCTTTATGAATAAATTATCAATTCTTATGAATGTCATGGCTATTTAATCATTCTTGATTTTTTTTTAATGGGGTTTGTATTTGTGAGTAGGGATTTTGTACGTGTGGCTAAGAGAATCCGGATACTGCCGGTAAAGGGAAATTCGAGGAAGGGACCATCAAGAGGGGCATAGGTTGCTCTATTGTTTGCTGGCGTTTTGCAGATTGAGTTGCCAAGCAAGTGCAAGAAGATAACCAGACATCAATGAAGAAACCGAATATTTTGTTGTGAGAAAATGAAATGTCATAGCTAAGCTAATTAAGCTAGCTATATAATATTCCTATATTAGTTATTTTATCCTTGCATACATGTGTAAAGTTACCTTTGTTTCTTAAATGAATAAAAGGAACCTTTAATTTTCCATATTTGCATATGAATTTTGGTATGTGGGTCTCATCGTCTGCTAACTCCAACGAGTATTTCTGATCTATTGTTTATCTTGATCTCTAAATTTTCAACTTCGTGTCTTTCCATTGTATTGCCCTCTCATTTATGCTTCTGGCACGAGGGAGGAGGAAGAACTTTCGGGTGTTTTACGCCGGGGAATGATGTTTTGTATAACACTAATAAGGAGAGGTGAGGAGGTTATCAAGGCATAACTCATTTGACAAACTACTCAGGTTCCTTGTAGTAAAAATAAAGGGTCAAAGAAATCAATAGATTCAGTCAGAGAGACTGTTATTGTATGTATAATTTGCAAAAGAAATCAATAGATTCTATTAGGGTCAAAAGGTCAATGATTAAATCATCACCAGTCAGAAGATCACGATATTAATACACACATCATACAATGAACTTAATCAATACACGAGATACTTCAACGATCTCATTGTTGTTCAATGAACAAGAACAGAGAATGCATTTTCACTTGACGCACAGTATTCATTTCATTATTTCACTCAGCATGCACCATATCCGCTGTGAACAAATCAAGCTTTTGGGGTTAAAATGGAAGAGAATTAAAATCTATGTATTAAGAGGTGATACGTAGGACTTGGTTAAGGTACATCTTGTCTCATGCATTTTAAATTCTTTAACGTAAAATTTAAAATAATTAACATAAAATTTAAAACGATTAATATAAGAATTAAAACATTTGATATACCTTACATTTAATGTATTGTAACTAAATCTTTGCGTGTGAACAAACCAATTCATCATGATGTTAATTAGAAGATGGTTGCTATTGAGAACTTGGCAAAACAAGTATTTTTACAGTTGGGTGGACTGCAACATTTAGCTCATTGAAAAATTATTAATAAAAATATTCTTCTAGAAGTGCAATCTTGTAGGGTTAACAAAATGTGTTAATGGATATTATTGATGATACCTTGGACCATCAAAATAAAAGTGGGGTGGTTAATTAAGCTATGGACCTGACCTTGTTTTAGGTGAAGTTGGTTAAATGATGTATTTCTTGCCTCTTGATTATAAGAAAATGACAATAAATACTTGCACAATTAAAATGATTCTTTAATTAAAAATTTAAAAAAAAATAAAAATTTAAGTGATGTGTGGTCCTTAATATGCTTCTTTGTTAGCCACTACAATTACAAGTAATGATACAAACCTTGAAATAAATTGGAGAATAAATAGATAATATTTATAATTGCCAATAAGATCCATTTATGAGTTACAATAAGATCGATTTATGATTTGGATTCGTCCCTTTGAGTGCGCCATATATTACCAAAGTGGGTAAAATTATCCTTTGAAATAAACAAATATAGATTCATTAATGGGCATAATCAAATTGAAATGATTAATTTATTGATCTATATTTGTTATTTAATTTCGCCAATTAATATTCTATTATAAATCAATAAATAATTAATATTTATAAAATACATTGATAATACATGTGGTCTTGAAATTGTAATTTACTTACTATAATAAAACTTATTTAGAGTAATTTTGTTACTAAAGTGTTATACTTTTATTCTATAATTATCATGAAATAAAATTATTATATGTCAGTCATAAGCGCGAGAAGATGAACAATAATCAACAAATAAAAATAAGCATGTATAAAATATTTTAAAAAAGTAAATAAAAATATAATCGCTATAAATATTAGCTAATAGGATTTTAATTTATAGAACGCTAGAAATAATATAAATTTCTATAATTTGGTAGCCATCCATTCGGTCTTTATCTTTAGAGGATTTTGTTAAATGAAAAATTTTATTACATATGAAATAAAATAATTACAAGAATATCTAACTAGAGAGAGGAGGCAGCTCACAAATTGAATGGAATGGTTTGGAAAACCTCCTACAATTAGACGATAGCTAATGAATTAAAGAATAAATATATAATATCTCTCTCTTAAAATTTTTTTTGAATTAATAAAATTTTTAAATAATTTTATTGTAAATATTTAAAAAGTTTTATTATATAAAATAGGAATTGTCTAACATATATAGCAAGTAATATTATGTCTAATTTTTTAAATTATTCGTTAGTCATTTTAAAATTTTTATTTGTATTTTAAATATTTTTATTATACGTTTTAAATTTTTTTAAATATTTTAAATTATTTATTAAAAAATATATGTTACATCATATGTATAAAAAAAATTTGTATGTGCCCAAAAAAAGAAAATTAAAAACAGATGGGTGAATTGAATAAATAATGTATGTGCCAATCCATGAGCAAAGCACGTGCAAGATCGCTTACAAAACACAAAATAGTTAACAAAATTAACCGACCATTTCCAAACATACTCTTTCTTATTATTTTATTTTAACTAATAATAATTCTAATTAATTTAATTAATAATAATTAAGTAAATATAAATATTTAATCAAGACATATGACAACAGAACGAGAACCGTTTCAAAGACAAGGTGTCTGCAGTTACTTCATTTATAATGTAAGAATTTTATTTAAAATGAATTTACAAGTATTCAACCATTTTAATTAGAATTTAATAGATTTTGCAGTTTGAAACAGGACAGACAGGTTCTCAGGACCCCGGGCCAATTCAATATCTGGTCCCCCCCTGCTGATAAGCAAATTACTTGATAACTTGATAAAATCATTTTAGATGTTAGTTAGAAAGTCTTTTATTTGAAAGCACTTTTTAGAAAAGCCATTCTCAAATGCAAGCGTTTTCCTGGAAACGTTTTGCAAGTAACACTTCACTCAAAAGTGCTTTCCAAGACAAAGACCCTCCAGTCTTTACACACTCGTGTAAAAATCTGACTGAATTCAATTTCAGAGTAACATAATAACAAATTACCAATGATTTCACTTAAGAAATCTGATTAGCTGATTGCTTCCTTGCTTGCCTTTCTGTCTTGCACTGCCGCCAAAACTGTATTAGCAAATATGAAGAATTCATCTATGCCCCATTGATTCATGAAATACTTAACATTCTACTACCGAACTTGAGTTGTTGCTCGTAAACAAAGTCCTAGAATTCAAGTTGCATAATAAATCCGCTTTCTTGCTTTAAAATAACTGTGTTCTTGCAAGAATAACAAATCAGCAATAAAATCAAAATGTTTCGTAGCTCATCCTTGGGAAGCAATCAATTACGAAGAAAATTCAATCAATGGTCGCAAGGTACTCCCTTTGATGCTTGGGCAATTTCATGAATATGAAAAATAGTTTTCTGCATCTTCAAATGGCGGCAAACCCCAATCCCTCGGGTTGAAATCTAATAATGAGCCAAGGATTTGGTCTGCTGCGGCATGATAGGAGCTATCCAACCTTGGATCTGGAACCATTACTACAGACCTGCATGGTAGATATGGAATTAAAGGTGAGAGCTTGCAATTTTATAATCCAGCAAGAAAACATGCAATATTAACCAAAAAAGAAACAATATCAGTACTTTCTTCACAGTTGCTTTCTCTTGCTTCTGACATTGGCAGCTGATAAAAATAATGTTAACAGTGCCTAAATTGCCTAATCTACTAATTTCTTATATGTATATATATCTGTTATTCTTACAGCCTATATTTATGCTCCAGAGAAATTTATTCAAAGCAGAAGGTGGCTAATACAGCTACGGAACTTTCTTTTTATTAATCAAATGGTACATGAAGCAATTATCAAATAATAGTACTGTATAGTTAGAAAATGTACGTGGACCATATTAATAATGCAACAACCCTTGCTATTGACATAATCATCCAATTTTACTTCAAATAAAGTCAAAAAATGAAATTCCTTAATTAGATAAGCAGTGTCAACATGTCAATCACAGCTAGTGAAGAAGTAAAAAATGCCAGGTGTTAAGATAATCAAAACTGTATATGTAGACAAAAAATTCACATAAAATGGCTTACATCCCAGCATTCTTAGCTCCAAGAACTCCTGAAGGTGCATCTTCAAAAACGAGAATTTCTTGTGAATCTATGGGGCCACCCTGTTTATGCACCAATTTTCATGAGCTTTAGTGTTGACCAATGTAAAGAACTAAACTGACAAGATGTTCTCCATGTATTTCAGCAAATCCTACTGATGCTACTAACATCATACATAAGTATCTATGAGATAGTTATACCTCAAAACCTTTGGCAGCTGCAAGGAATATATCTGGTGATGGTTTGCCTTGTTTGACTTCTGGATCATCACCAAGAATGACATGATGCATCAACGAGAAAAGCTCACGGTGTCTTTGCGTTTTCAGTTCAAAATGCTGCCTATGAGAACTGCCAAATACATTTTAAGACAAGTATTCTATATTAAGACACTTAAAAGCAAATTTGCCATAACTTATGGAGGGTAGAGAAAATGTTATAGATAAATGTGCTTCAGATTTCTTGCTGAATAAAACAATAGTATAACAAGATAAGAAAATTATTGAAGAGGCCTCACCCTGTTGCCAAGCAAAATGGTATTCCTTTCGCATGGAGATGGCTGATCAAACGACTAGCTCCTGAAACAGGAAACAACTAATAGATGTTTAATTTTCTACTAATTCAATATCCCAAAAAGTGTAAATACATATAAAAATTTGTCTTAACATTTCCCCCAGTAAAAATATATATCTGCTTCAAATCCATGCATTGATATTTTCGACCTACAGGATCCTTTACAGTTACTTCCGGTTTATCCGTAGACAAAATCAGAAAGCATTTTTTCCAGTCTCTTCATCACTACTAATCTTCATAGGTATCTGGATGGCATGCAAATCAAAAAAAGCCCTCTCAAATGAAATTGCTTCATTGCTATTACTCATTTTTAACAATTTCTTTCTTCAGGAGAGAGGACAAGGGAGAAATCAAAACCTTGATGGAACTTATCTATCAGCTACAACCACATTGAGCTCAAAAGAAGTTCCAAATTCTTTAGACTGACCTCCATCTCAAGGTTGAAGTACACTCTTTACTTCATTTAAATTCTCAAATTGGCTAATATTCTTTAATGTAAAACTTAAAATATAGAACAAGAATTTTGATTTTGAAACAAATAACATAAAAACTTGAAACATGAAATGTAAAATTTAGAACACAATATAAAAGAAAAACTCAAAAAACAAAGGTAAAACTTGAAATGACTAACATAAGATTGAAAAAATTGAATGTATTGCAGCCAAACCCTTACATTACTAGCATTTTGTTGGTAACAAAAAATAAAGTACGGGAAAAGCATATTCATACAAAAGGGGGATTATACATTTGTTTAGTGATTTCATGCCTCAAACCAATTCTATAAAAAGTGCAGAGCTCTAAATCAATTTATGGAAATCAAAAAAGAAAAAAAAGGAAGTTTATAGATTTGCAGATCATGTCTGAGGTCTAAAGAAACTCTTTGAGGCAATAAAGGTTCCATAAGAGTGTATACAAATATTATCATTATTAAACTATTTACTAAATTTTAATGCAAATCATGAAAGAGATAACAAATCTCCAAAATGCACAATATTTAAGCAAAATTATCTTTAGACCTCCTTTTTGTCAATGATTTGGCCACTTGTAAGCAGAAAGGCACTTTTTAACAAGCAAATGCTATCTTTCTCAAGTTGAGATAATTGTAGAAGCCCTAAATGTCATTTGCCACATCTTAAACCAGAAAGTAAAATAATACAAAAAGTTTTTTTTTATTCCCGCATTTGTAATCCAGAAAATAAGGGACTCCCTAAGTGCGGCATTTATTTTATCAGATGATCAACATAAACAGAAGAAAAGTAGGGCCATTTAGTTTTGTTGCTTTGGAAAGACAGACAACAGAAAGTCTAAAACAATAGGTTTTCTTGAGATTGGATGTAGTTACTAATTCATTATGAGGTGAGAACAGAATCAAAAACTTCATCCTCAATTCTACAGGAATATTTCCTACAATGCAATATAGAATAGCAGGAATCCTAACCTTTGGATTAATATTAGCTCATAAAAAGTATACCAAAATGATAATGCGGGGTAAGACCATTTGTATTTATAGCAGGAATCCTAACCTTTGGATTAATATTAGCTCATAAAAAGTATACCAAAATGATAATTTTTTTATGTGATGCACTAATAACTAATACCTGGCATGAGATCACTTGTTGGAAACAAATTACATAGCATCTCCTCTCTTTTGACAAGAAACTCTTCAGCTGAAAGAGAGTCGCTGATCCCAGTTTCTTCAACAAAGACCCGGGCAGCTTCTATTGCTTTTTTCCCCATCATTTTCGCCTTAAGAGACCAATCAAAAGTTTTATCATATCTAGCAAGTATGATTTCCTGGACTTCAGTATAGAACTTCTCCGTATCTGCAATGATCAAGCAGCAAGCCCATCATGTATAGATCTTTCCTAGGATTTGTCCTTTATTATCACCATCCAACCAATCATTGGATGAACTTCAAATTTCAACAATGACAGTTTGGCACAATTTTTAAGCCTCCAATCTGTCAAAACACTCAATGTACAGTTGAAATTTATGAAGAAAATAATGAAGGGAGTTGTCTAAGGACATAGAATATCTACATTTCTAAAGAACTTGACAGCACGTAGTAAGAAAAGCCACTAAGTAGTCACAGGAATCTGACCTTAGACACAGTTAAATGGAGAAAAAGCATTCACATAACAAACTCAAATTACATGAGATGAATTAAGAAAACTGCAAATGTAGCATAACAAAATAGGTTTTATTTATGGAATCTAGAAACTTACTAGAAAAGCAAATACATACGCAAGACCAATTAAAAGTCACACAAATGGTGGTGCAGTTTTCAAATCACTGGATCATTGCATTTTCAATAGCTAGGTCTGCTAGGATTGCACCTGAAGTGTATAACTAATGCACCTAGGGAATGACACATATTAGATGTAATCTCAACAATGGAAAATAAATTGATCTACTGATCCTCAAATTATGACATAATTTGTATAAGAAATTTTTTTTGCTGTTATCGTAGTCAACAAAAAAAATTTATAGATTTCATCCATAGTTAGTTGAACAACAAATATCATTGAGTATAGTTGGATTCAAGTTAGAAGGACACCAATGACACCACAGCACGTCATAACATCTAGTTGCATCACCATTGCAATCATATAGCTTGCTAACCAAGACAATAAATCAATTACAAGTTTCTGCACCAACATTTTAGTTCATTGGAGTAATCAAAAATATTGTCTGTCTGAAACAAACATGGATTGATGGATTACCCAATGGGAAAAAAATAAGCACAACAAAGATCCTTCATTTGATCAGACAAAGAAAATTATGGTGAACAAGTCAATTACACTCACTAACAGAAAAGACAACTGTATAAATGAAGGTATCCCTTTTTTCTGGAATTTAATGACACGAACCCGAAATTTAACTTGAATAAAAACTTACATAATAACCATTGCACTTAACGTAGTTTCCAATGGAAAGACTGCAACACAAGACTTCCCGTGACAGATAACAACCAAATGCCAAACAAAACAAATATCCCGTGAATACTAAGTATTCGATAAAATTACTAAGTAAAAAACCATCCCTATTGCAGATAACCAGTATGGTGGCTTTAATCCAACTGCATTTATCCGTATGTTTATGATAGTTAAATTAACTTACAAAAGTTTTTGCAGCATCAACAATATCGTACTACCCACTAAATAAATCATACGATGTAAGATCTGAACGACTGAACCCACATTACAACACGAAAACTTAAGAACAAAAAGAATATGAAATGCAAGTGTCCGATAGAATTCGTTACCGAGCAAGAGACCGTCCATGTCGAAAATGACGTGAGTGATTGGTTTCTTGCCTGAAACAATGGCCATTGAGAAATGGGTTTTGGTGTTCTCTACTTGCGCTAGTATAAAATTATCTTAGTACAAACGTTTAAGCGCGTTTGTCGACGAGCGGAAGATTTTGTTGTACTGTTGCGTGCGAAAGCCGGTGCTTTTCGAACCCGATTCCAGCACCGACACAATTCAATAATTTTATTAGAATGGCATCACATTGGGCCGATCTCGGCCGTGGGCTAGAATTTTCAATTGGGCTTTTAGGAGATGCAATTACAATGCGAATTAAAAAAGGCAGTAATAATAATTAATAATAATCTTAAACCGGTATTATCAAATCGGTTTTATAACTTAATCTTAAACTAGTATTAGCAAAACCGTTTTTGTAACTTAAATTGATATTAACTACATTGTTATCTTTGTATCTATTTAGTTTTAAACATGGACAGTATGCAATCTATTGTCATGTTTACATAATTTCATAACAAGTTAAGATAAAAATATTTAATAATGTAAAAGATATTATTTTAATTTATATAATATTCTTTTATTTTTTTATTTATTATTAATAAATATATTTTTTTAATTTTATTAATTAAATAATTTTATTACATCAATCATACTGATGTAATAGAGTATTTTATCTAAAATTTATCTCAAACATAGATAGATTGATAAACTATCCTTTAAGAAAATGAATGTACAACAAAAATTAGATGTCGAATTAAAAATTGTCATAATAACAATCAATAGTAATCTTAAATCAATATTGGTGAATATATTGACGTACGACAAAATTAACAATAAATAATTTATATATCTTAATTTTTTTAAAAATTTATACCATAAATTATAAAATTAATTTATAAATATTATTAAAATATAACTTAAACTATTTATTGTTAACTATGTTACGTGTCAACGTATGATTAAGTTAAAGATAAAAAATTAGGAGAGACTACTAGTACATTAACAAAACTGTTTCATAACTTAATCATAAACTAATATTAGCAAAATTGTTTTATAAATTAAGTTGATATTAACAATGTTGTTTTCTTTGTATCTATCTAGCTTTTTTGAACATGGATAATATGTAATCTATTATCATATTCACATAGCTTTATAACAAGTTAAGATAAATTGTTTGTTCTTCGGATGATTCTTCATCATGATGGGTCGTTAATATCAGAGGTTGATTAATATAGCACACCAAACCAAAATTTTTAATTAAATGAAAGGCTAAGAATTAGAAAAGAATAAAAGCCATATGTCTTGTTAGTAGTTCAACGTTATTATCTGAAATTGATTTAAGTTTGTTTAATGGGCATAAATGAAATAAAATAGTGAGGTTTGAACTTTGAATGCATTTTTTTATTATAAAATCATTTTATTTTATTATTAGACATAAATTATTAAAAATAAAAATTTAATTCTAATATATGAAGTCAAAATTTGCGAGCTTATTAAATGTGCAAATATTTGAACTCTAAATAAATTAAATGCACAATGCATTATCCTTTGATCTTTAATCAATGAGTAACACTGCTTAACCTCTTGTATTTATTATTGATTAAATTAATGTACTAAACAAATCAAATTGATCTCCATTTTTAATTTTAATGTTCACTTTTTATGTATATTGATCCATTAATTATTTGATAATATTACATGTCTCAAATTTTATCTCGATTTTTATTTTAAGTGAATTCAATTGATTATGAAATATGTAAAAAAATTTAAAAATTTTTAACTTTATATAATTTTTTTATACTAATTTATTAACTGTTAAATTAATATACTTTTAATTATTTATATTAAATTTAATACATGTATTAATTATACAAATTAAATTTAATCTCAAATATTAAAAGTGCATTACTATAACTATTGAGAAATGGTATAATGTTAAGAGCCTTTTAATCCTTTCCCATAAAATATATACATTGTTATTTGAGATACATATTGAGATAAATTTTTGGAACAAAAATATATAATTTACGTTTTTTAAAATAAAACTTTAAATATGCAATAGATAACTTTAAAACAAAATATATTACAGATAATACGTAATGAAACAATTTGAAATGTATAATAAAAAAACTCATCAATTAGTATAAAAATTAAAATAATTGATAAAAAATAAAATATAATAAAAATTAAAATGATTAATTTGAAATTTAAAACATATAACAATAATATTTAAAATAATTTTAAAAAATTTTAAAACATTTAGTGTAAGCATCTCATGGTTGTCTAATATAATGTTTCTCACCGTTTGGCTTTTGGTAGTCTAACAAAAAAGGCATTTTATGATTCTAAACCTATTGGGCAATTAAGAAAAACACCCACCGTGGCTGCTACAAACGTGTTAGGTGTTCAATGGTGCCCGTAACCCTTGACAGTAATTACAAAAACGCAAATGGCTAATATCCAATACTTGGCCCAAAGTTGTTAAAATGGAGATAAAACAACTAAATTTTCACCATTTATATTTAACAAATCTGTAAATCATCTATGTTATATACCGTTTTTGTATCCCTTTACATAGACAATAACTCATTATCTCTCTTCTTGTTCGGCTTCTTCTAGATGTCTTCCCTTGTCTTTTCTTTTCACATTGTCTTCCAGAACCCACTAAAACTAAGACCAATTGAAGCTTAAATGCCAAATGAAACAGTAAATTATCAATTGACATGTGGAATTCAATCTAGAAGTAGTACTTGGAAAGAAACTACATTCAATTCTCTCCGCATTTGTCTCTTTCTCGTATCTCTCTCTCTCTTTGTAGCCTTTCTTCACGCATAAAAATCTTCACTCTATATGTGTTTTCATCTTCAGTCCCTCTCCGAGAACATGGGAGAAGACAATGATTTTCACACCGTGGCCGAGGAAGCAGAGGAGGCGCTCTCCCTATGCGACATTCTGCTCGACGAAAACAGTAGGGACGGATAAGCAGAAATGACAAGTCACGCTCGACGATAAACAACCGAGCGCCACCATCAGTTTTTCGAGTTTCTCTGCGACTTCAGCTCTGAGATGTGCCCGGCTGAATATATTATTTTCTGCGAAAAGCTCGTTCCTTTCAAAGAACAATCTTCTTCCCAATGCGACAATCGGAAACTCTCTCCAAAGAAAACAAAAAGCCGGGCGGTCGAAGCCGGAGATCCGAGTCTCTCTCTGAGTTGGAAGGCTCTTGAGAACCATCCGTTCGCTTGACTATCAAAAGCTGCGTCGATTCTCCAGCTCGAAAACCTCCCCTGATACAGATATGGAGAGAAGTTCTTCTGTCAGAAGTGTGTGAAAATCTGATAAAAAGCTGCAGTGAAGCCAAGATGGTATTTTCCCATGTTTGGAATGTTAAATTTTCCCCCGGAGATGGAGTCAGAGACATTAAAAGCCGGCAGATTGGCCGGAATTCATCGATGATGTTTCCATCAGTGGACACCGGAGATCATCTGTCAAATGACAGGAAGTCCCGTAAGGATTCATCTTATTCTTCTTCTTGGAGGTTCATCAAAGCATTAAGCTGCAAAGATCATGCTAACGTCGCTGCGACGGTGCCGCTTTGTGTCTCACACGCATGACGGAGATTGTCTGATGCCATCCATATTTCTATAGTTTGACGAAATTGCACCTGCTGGTTTCCGGATTAGGGTTCCGATTGATTCTTGCATGGGAGTGTTAGTCTCGTCATTTCGGAAATTAGTCAATGGCTTCGACGTGTGGAAGACATAATAATGACTTCACGTAGAAGGGATGAATTGTACAGTAGCGCTACATGACCACATATGCAGTGTTATCTCTCCTCTCGCACTAATTGAGAAATGGAAAATTTCATCCAGTGAGGATACCGATGGCACTAGATCTAGGCGTTTCACCATTACAATGATGGAGTAATCAGCAGTATTGTCTGTCCCAAACAAGTGAATTAAACTCGCTAACAGTAATACAATATAGTTCAACATTACAACTTTATGATTGAAGATCTTCTTTCTCTGGAATTTAATGTCATAAACCCAAAATTTAACTTGAATAAAAACTAAATGAATAAACATTGCACTAAATTCTAATGGAATTGTTACCATCCTTCCCGTAACAGATAACAACCACATGCCAAATAAACAAAGTTCCATTCAGGCTAAGTATTCGATAAAATTACCAAGAAAAAGACCTTCCCCGTTGAACAAAACCAGCATGATTGCTTTTATCCAACTACATTTATCCGTATGACTATGATAACTAAAAACCCTACAAATGTTTACTAGCATTAACAATTTAATGTTAGTGATCAATAGATCAAAAAAGTGATAAGAAGAATAAAAATATTGAAGTGATAAAGTTAGAGAGAGTTTGGGTGATAAGAATATTTCGTGTTATTAAATTTAGATTAAAAGATTAGAAAAAATTGTTAATAATATTTTTATTTAAATAGCAATTAAATAGTATAATTAACGGTTATCAATTAATAATTTTTTTTAATTTTAAAATTATTCTTCATTTTAAATTTTTGATGTAAGATCCAAATTATAACATGAAAAAAATTGGAAGTGTTCGAGAGAATTGGTTACCGAGTAAGAGACCGTCCATGTCGAAAATGAGTTATCGGTTTCTTGCCTGAAATAGTCGCCATTGAGAAATGGGTTTTGGTGCTCTCTGCTTGTCGTAAATATAAATATTTTTAGTACAAATATTTATATTTTTAAATTGATCTCAATATTCGATTTAATTATTCATTTGGCATTATATTTACTCTTTAATTATTAAATAGAATTGATTTTTTAAAATTTTATTTTGAGTAATAATATAGTTTTATTTATTAAAAAATATATTATCGTTTAGCATATAAATTGGTTTGAACACTTTGAATATTTAACAGTATTCTTAATTATTTAGTTGGATGTAATAAAATAAACCTAAGGGGCAGTTCAAAAACCCACCGACCATGCGTGTTAGATACTCATTGGTGCGGTTAACCCTTGATGGTACTTGCGTCCCCAATTGCAAAACAATCACTAATCACAAAAATGACAATGGCTAATATCTAAAACGTGGCCGGAAGTCGTTAACATGGAGATAAAACCCCTGAGTTTTCATCATTTATATTTAACAATTCTGTAAATCGTCTTTGTGATATGCCGCTTTGGTATCCATCTATCAAGACAATAACTCGTTCTTTCTATCTCTTCTTGTTTGATTTTTCTAGATGTCTTTCCTTGTCTTTTCTCTTGACATTGTATTCGAGAACCCACTTAATTTATGAACAAAAGAAAATAAAATGCCATATGAGACAGTAAATTATCAATTCACATGTGGAATTGACACAGGAAGTAGTACTTGAAAAGAAACTACATCGATCCAATGAACTCCTCACTTTTGTCTCTTTCTCTTCGTCTCTCTCTCTTTGTAGCCTTCCTTCAGGCATATAAAGCTTTCCCGCAACTTTGATTTGTGCATATAAATTCATTTAGAAACCAATCCCCTTCTATATACGTGTTTTCATCTCCAGTCCCTCTACGAGAACATGGGAGAAGACAATGAATTTTACAACTCGGCCGAGGAAGCAGAGGAGGCGCTCTCCCTGTGCGACCTTCCTCTCGACGAAAACAGCAGCGACAGCTTAGAAGAAATGACGAGTGACGCTCGATTATCATCAACCGAGCGCGACGATCACTTCTTCGAGTTTCTCTGCGACCTCAGCTCTGAGATGTGCCCGGCTGAGGATATTATTTTCTGCGGAAAGCTCGTTCCTTTCAAAGAACAACCTTCTTCTCCAAAGCGACAAACGAAAACTCCCCCAAAGAAGACAAAATGCCCGGCGGTCTACGCCGGAGATCCGCGCCTCTCTCTGGGTTGGAAAGCAACTCGTTCAGATAGCGGCAAGAATTATAAACTCTTGAGAACCAGCCGTTCGCTTGACTATCAAAAGCTGCGTCGTTTCTCTAGCTCGAAAACCTCGCCTGATACAGATATGGAGAGAATGGAAAAATCTGATAAAAGAGCTGCAGTGAAGTCAAGATGGTATTTTCCCATGTTTGGAATATTAAAGTTTCCGCCGGAGATGGACCTCAGAGACATTAAACGCCGGCCCATTCGCCGGGATTCATCGATGGTGTTTCCGTCAGTGGACACTGGAGGTAATTTGACAGCTAATCGGAACTCCGGCATGGATTCATCATCTTCTTCTTCGTGGAAGTTCATTAAAGCTTTAAGCTGCAAAGATCATGCTAGCGTCGCCGCCGCGAAGGCGCCGCTTTGCGTCTCACATGCATGACGGAGATGGTCACGTACCATGCATAATTCCTTTGTTTTTCACGAAATTGTAGCTGCAGGCTTCCGCTATAGCATCGCGATTGATCTTAGTATTTTTGTACTTTAATTGATTTCATTTTTTTATTAAATTAAAATTGTAATTTAAGTAAATATTCAAAATATTTTAACAATATAAATTGTATTAAAAAATACAATTAATAAATAAAATACTCTAATTTAAAATTAAAATAAAAGAAAAACAATTATCTTTAAAGTAAGAATTTTCGATTTTAAATAGAATTGAAATCCAACTTTGCTACGTTCATCTCTAATTTTGGATCACCCACTAAATGAACGCTAGGATGTAAGATCTGAACCATTGAACCCAAATTATAACATGAAAAAGTGGAAGGTGTTCCATAGAATTCAATTACCGAGTAACAGACCGTCCATGTCGAAAATGACGTTAGTGATTGGTTTCTTTCCTGAGACAGACGCCATGTAGAGATGGTGTTCTCCGCTTGCCTTCGTTAACTTCGGAGATTTCCACAGTAGAAATATCTCAGTACAAAATATTTTAGCTCGTTTCGTTGACCAATCCAAGATTCTCTTGGATCGTTCCAAAACTGAGACACGTGGGCAACATTATCTATATATACTACGTGCATAGTTTTTGTCACCCCGGAAACACGAAGACAAAAAGGAACAAAATTAAAAGACGGATAAAAAGATACTGTAATAATAATTAATAATAATCTTAAACCGGTATTACTAAAACCGTTTCATAACTTAATCTTAAATTGATATTAACAATGTTGTTGCTTTTGTTTTTTTTTCCTAACATAATTTTAAGCATAAACGATATGCAATCTATAACAAGATAAATTATTTATTCTTCGAATGATTCTTTATTGATTTAGGTCGTTACTATCAAAGACCGGTTAATTTAATTGAACTAATACTAATCTTATAAATTCAATTAAGACCGGTTAAGTATTAAAAAAAATCTAGAAAAAATATGAATTAATATCTCCTTTAACCTTTTTTTTTAATTTTTAATAAAATTATAACATGTGGTATAATAATAAACGGTTTAAAATATGTCCTAACGTAATTTATAAATATATTTTATATTTTGTGATATAAATTAAAATTTTTAAAATATAATTATAAAACCATGCTATTTTGATATTTGATGTCAAAAAAGATTAAAAATAAAAATTTAATATTAATATATGAAGTGAAAATTTATGGACTTATTAAATGTACAAATATTTAAACTCTAAATAAATTTAATACATATAGCACTATTTTTGTATATTTAATCAATGGGTAACATTACTTAATCTCGTATATTTATAATTGGTTAAATTAACGTACTTCGTAAATTAAATTGATCTCTATATTTGATTTTACTGTTCAATTTTTATCTATATTCACCCATTTATTGTTGGATAAAATTAAACTTTTGAAATTTTGTTTGGATTTTCATTTTTAAGCAAATTCTATCTATTAAGTAAATTCCACTGTGGCTGCTAAATGCTTGTTAGGTATTCATTGGTGCTGGTAAGCATTAATCGTGTTTTCGTGCCCAATTGCAAAACGATCACAAATCATCTTTGTTATATGCCATTTTGGTATCCCTCTACCTAGACAATAACTCACTGTTATCTCTCTTCTTGTTCGGCTTCTTCTAGATGTCTTCCTTTGTCTTTTTTCTTCAGATTGTCTTCTAGAACCCACTAAAATTAAGAGCAAAAGAATATAAAATGCCAAATGAAACAGTAAATTATCAATTGACATGTGGAATTCCAACAGGAAGTAGTACTTGGAAAGAAACCCCATCCATGCTCTCCACATTTGTCTCTTTCTCTTAATCTCTCTCATTGTAGTCTTTCTTCACGCGTATAAATCCCTCCCGTAACTTTGATTTGTGCATATACATTCCTTTAGAAACTAATCCCCTTCTCTATACGTGTTTTCACCTCCAGTCCCTCTACGAGAACATGGGAGAAGACAATGAATTTTGCAACGCGGCCGAGGAAGCAGAGGAGATGCTCTCCCTATGCGACCTTCCTCTCGACGAAAACAGTAGCGACAGCTTAGAAGAAATGACGAGTGACGCCCGACTATCATCCGCAGAGCGCGACGATCAGTCCTTCGAGTTTCTCTGTGACCTCAGCTCTGAGATGTGCACGGCTGAGGATATTATTTTCTGCGGAAAGCTCGTTCCTTTCAAAGATCAACCTTCTTCTCCAAAGCGACAGCCGAAAAGTCTCCCCAAGGAAGACAAAAAGCCGGGTGGTCTACGCCAGAGTTCAGAGTCTCTTTCTGAGTTGGAAAGCTACGCAACTCGTTCAAATAGTTGCAAGAATTATCAACTCTTGAGAACCAGCCGTTCGCTTGACTATCAAAAGCTGCGTATTTTCTCTAGCCCGAGCACCTCGCCTGGTACAGAGATGGAGAGAAGTTCTTCTGTCAGAAGTGTGGGAAAATCTGGTAAAAAAGCTGCAGTGAAGCCAAGATGGTATTTTCCCATGCTTGGAATGTTGAAGTTTCCGCCGGAGATGGACCTCAGAGACATTAAAAGCCGACAGGTTAACCGGAATTCATCGATGACGTTTCGGTCAGTGAAGACAGGTGGGAAGTTGACAGTTAATGGGAACTCCGACAAGTATTCATCTTCTTCTTCTTGGAGGTTCATTAAAGCATTAAGCTGCAAAGATCATGCCAGCGTCGCTGCGACGGCGCCGCTTTGTGTCTCACATGCATGACGGAGATGATCACGTGCCATGCATATTTCCCTTGTTTTGACGAATTTGTACCCGAAGGTTTCCACTCTAGGGGTATTCGATAAAATTGCCAAGTAAAAAAAAACATTCCCATTGAACATGACCAGCTTGATGGCTTTAATCCAACTACATTTATTCTTTTGTTTATGATAATTAAAGAAATTGCAAAGGTTTACCATTGTCAACTATTTAATATTAGCAGTGTTACAGTACCACTAGATCAAAGAAGTGATAAGATGAATAAAAATTTAGTGTTGTTAAATTTAAATTAAATAATTAAATAAATTATTAATATTATTATTTAAATATTTTATCCAAATACTTCAACATAAAAAAAATATTTATAAAAAATTCATAAATTTTACAGTAGAATAGAATTGACATGCAGAGAACTTAATTGCAATGAGGGCATGATAGAATTGTGAAGAAGAAATGGTAACAAAAAATATTTTTAAATTTTATAAAAATAAATTTTGCATACTTTATTAAATATATCTTTTATAAAAAATAATGCCCAACTTCTAATATAGTGCCTTTGGAACACTATTCCAGGCAATATTATCCATTAACATGCTACTACATGCAATATGTCAATTTATTTTATAATATTACGTATAATAATAAATAAATAAATAATTTTATGAAAATGAAATTGTATTGGGCCTATCCAAGCCGTGGGATAAGCTAAGTTTCTTTTGAGGCCCATAAATTTTAATTTGTCTTTTAGAAGATGACATTTGCATTCCGCATGCCTAGTTTTTAATCTCATGGGAAACCCGAAGACAAAAACAAGAACAAGAGCAAGACGGATTTTAAAAAAATGCTGTAATTATAATTAATAATAAACTTAAACCGGTATTAGTAACTTAATCTTAAATCATTAATAGCAAAATGTTTTATAACTAAAATTGATATTGACAATGTTGTTTTATTTGTATTTACCCAATTTTAAATATGAACAATATGTAATCTATTGTCATTTGTCATGTTAGGAGCTCAACATTATTATCTAAAATTAGTTTGTTTAATGAGTATAAATGGAATAAAATGGCAAAGTTTGAATGCGATGTAATGGTTATAAAATTATATTGTTTAATTATTTAATGTAAAAATATTTAAGATAAAAATTTAATATTAATATTCAAAGTCAAAATTTTACCAATGTGCAAATATTTAAACTCTAAATAAATTAAATATACATTGCATTAATTTTTGTTTAATAGTCAATTTGATTGTTCGTTTGATATCTATATCTGCTTTTTAATTATTAAAAATTTCTTAAATTTTAACACGAATAATAATATAATTTATTTATTAATAAAAATATATTATCGTTTAGCATATAAATTAGAATAAACATTTGAAATATTTAATAATACTCTTAATTATTTAGTTAGAGGATAACCCTTAATAGTACTTATGTGCCCATTTGCCGAACGACCACTAAATCACGAAAACGACAATGGCAAATGTACAAAACTTTGTCAAAGTTGTTAAAATGGAGATAAAACACCAAGTCTTAACTGCTTATATTTAACCAATCTAAATCACTTTCTTTCATATGCCTGTTTTGGCATCCCCATACCAAGACAGCAACTCACTCAATCTCTCATCTTGTTCTGATTTTTCTAGATGTCTTCCCTTGTCTCTTCTCTTCACACCGTCTTCTAGAACCCACTAAAATTAAGAAGCAAAAGAGTATGAAATGCCATACGAAACAGTAAGTTTCGGAGAGGAAAGAGTCTTGAGGAGCATAGCACAGTCCCATCGCGTTATTAATTTTCGGAAACAGTAAGATCATTTAATTAATGATGAATAGAAATAAATTTATAAATAAAAGATAAAAGTCATAGATAGAGATAAATTAATTCAAAAATATAATTCTTAAATTAGTATTAGCAAAACCGTTTATAACTTAATTTGATATCGACGCGATTGTTTTCTTTGTATTTACCTAACTTTACAAATGGACAAATTACAATCTCTTGTCACATTCGCATTGCTGTAATTCAATTTAAGATACATTATTTTTTTTTATTTGAATGGTTTTTCATTGTAATGGGTGTTTAATATCAAGGACTGGTTAATTAAATTAAACTAATACCAATCTTACACGCTTAAATGAGGCAAGTTAACTTTTAGAAGAAAATCTAGCAAAAATATACGAGAGGATTACAATAAAAAAAAGAATAAAAGTCATTAGTCGTGTTAGAAACTCAAAGTTATTATCTAAAATTAATTTGTTTAATAAATATAAATGGAATAAAATATTAGTTTGAACTTTGAATTCAATGTATAAGTTATAAGACTGTGCTATTTTATTATTTATTGTAAAGATATTAAAAATAAAGATTTAATATTAATATTGAACTCAAAATTGGTGGGCTATTGATCGTGAAATTGTATAAACAACAAACAAATTAAATATATATTGCTTCATCGAGTAATACTACATAATTTTACATATTTATTATTTATTAAATTAATTTTGATATTAAATTTATTAATATTTATCTCAATTATCATCTTTAAAATAAGATAATTAATTAATTAATTGTATATGATAAAATTAATCGAGATCATATTATTCTTGAAATATTATTTGGTGTGTGTGGGTATGTATGGGTGGATACATATATTATTTATATATAGGGTAAACAATTAAGATTACAAACACTCACCATGGCTGCTACGAATTTGTTAGGTACTCATCGTTCCTGGTAATGCTTAATGGCACTTGCGTGCTCAATTGCAAAAGGATCACTAATCACAAAAAAGACAATGGCTAATATCCAAAACTTGGCCGAAAGTTGTTAGAAAGGGGATAAATCCACTAACTTTTTACCATTTATGTTCAACAATTCTATAAGTTGTCTTCCCTGGTTTTTTTTCTCTTCACATTGTTGCCTTCGAAAACCCACTAAAATTTAGGGCAAAAGAAAATAAAAATGCTAAATGAAACAGTAAATTATCAATCGACATGTGGAATTCAAACAAGAAGTAGTACTTGGAAAGAAACCACATCAATCCTATCCCCATTTGTCTCTTTATCTTCATCTCTCTCTTTGTAGCCTTTCTTCACGCGATATAAATCTTTCCCGTAACTTTGATTTGTGCATATAAATTCCATTAGAAACTAATCCCCTTCTCTATTATATGTGTTTTCACCTCCATTCCCTCTCCGAGAACATGGGAGAAGCCAATGATTTTCACAACGCGGCCGAGGAAGCAGAGGAGGCGCTCTCCCTATGCGACCTTCCGCTCGAAGAAAACAGTGGCGACAGCTTAGAAGAAATGACGAGTGACGCTCGACTATCATCAACCGATCGCCACGATCAGTTCTTCGAGTTTCTCTGCGACCTCAGCTCTGAGATGTGCTCGGCTGAAGATATTATTTTCCGTGGAAAGCTCGTTCCTTTCAAAGAACAACTTTCTTCTCCAAAGCGACAACCGAAAACCCTCTCCCAGGAAGACAAAAAGCCGGGTGGTCTACGCCAGAGATCAGAGTCTCTTTCTGAGTTGGAAAGCTACGCAACTCGTTCAAATAGTAGCAAGAATTATAAACTCTTGAGAACCAGCCGTTCGCTTGACTATCAAAAGCTGTGTCGTTTCTCTAGCTCGAAAACCTCGCCTGATGCAGATATGGAGAGAAGTTCTTCTGTCAGAAGTGCGGGAAAATCTGATAAAAGAGCTGCAGTGAAGCCAAGATGGTATTTTCCCATGTTTGGAATGTTAAAGTTCCCGCCGGAGATGGACCTCAGAGACATTAAAAGCCGGCAGATTCGCCGGAATTCATCGATAATGTTTCCGTTAGTGGACACCGGGAGGGCAATTTGAGGGTTAAACGGAACTCAGGCAAGGATTCTTCTTCTTCTTGGAGGTTCATCAAAGCATTAAGCTGCAAAGATCACGCTAGCGTCGCAGTGACGGTGCCGCTCTGTATCTCACACGTATGACGGAGATTGTCACGTGCCATGCATATTTCCCTTGTTTGACGAAATTGCACCGGTAGGTTTCCCCGTTATGGTTCCAATCGATTTGTGCATAGGAGTGGTAGTCTCGTCATTTCGTAAATTAGTAAATGGCTTCGACAGCGTGGAAGATATAATAATGACTTTACGTAGAAGGAATGATATTATACAATGGCTGAACATGGCTGAGTATGCAGTGCCCTCTTTCCTCGCGCACTAATTGAGAAATGGAAAATTTCATCGTTCGTTGGGTGGGGCCACAGAGAAATCAATGATAATCACGAGATTCCCGACGGCGACGATGACATAATTGCATAATTACTTATTTGTATTCATTAATTTTGTGATAAATTACAATACCAGTTTCGACCTTTTGTTGTTTTTACTTGAAAGTTGGTGGTGGTGGTTTTTAATAATATGACATATACTCTATTACCATTTTTTTTTCTTATTATATACATTATTGTATGATGTATAGATCATGGTTGAAGTAAACTTATAGTATGATTAATGATGGTTTTCCTTGATAAATATTATCTTTTACTAAAAATTACGAAGAATTAATTAAAATACGTTTTATATATTTTATATTATTTAAAATAAAATATAAAATAACTAAAATAAGATTTGAAATGTAAAATTTAAAATATAAAATATAAATAAATAATATAAAAAAAAATTTTAAAAATTAAAATTTTTATTTTTTAAAGCAGTGTTGGTATGTTATAGTGGCCAAAATTTACCATGCATATTAGAACATGGTAGTAAATTTGAATATCAACTGCATACAATCGCGCACGGTAGATGCTGCAATTTAAAATTTTATTTGTCACGTAGATAACAAGTGCTGTATAGTAGTTTTAAATCGCTTCTTTGTTATTGACTATTGACTTATTACAATTGTAAATAATAACGCTTTTCTTCAACTCTTGACTACACCACAATTGGTATAACTATTATTCGATTGCAGTGATATATCTTATATTCAATATATTGTATATTGATATCAATGTATTGTAATCGTCTCAAGTTGTTATTTATTATTACAACAAGACAGATAGATGTCATGCCGTTTTTCAATTATTGTAAATTGATCATAATTTTTTTTATTATCTTAAACAATTAATGAAATTGCCATTCTTGTATTCTAGTGCTTGAACAAAGAATATCACAAATGTCAAAAGGATTTGCTTTTTTAAGATAACTACTTTAAGTCAAGTAGTATTCAAGTTCCAATGATTCTAATATGCTCGCGCCTAGAAAGATAGATGAATTTAGTTACGATGTATTTAATGTATTTTATATTTTTTAATATAAAATTAAAAATAATTAATATAAAATATATAAATAAAAAAAATTATATGTATCTTATATTTAATGTATTGTAGTTAAATCTTGTGGAACACAATATTTTGGTTTACACTCAAAGTGATTTGCAAGCTACTGGTGAGTGGGACATAAAGTTACTGCCATAATTGTCATGACAATGGCTTATGGGCATACTTGATAGTAAAAGGAGAGTAATTTATAGGCTACCCTTTGCCAACTTCATCACAATCCTTTACTTCATTTTCAGTTTTGAGAGAGTACTAACAATTATTATTATTATTATTATTTTGTATGATATAATGAAAGTATACATGTCCCCCACTCAAAAGGAAATGAAAGAATGAATGTGGAATGTGCATACTATAAATATTACAAATTTAATTAATATAAAATCAAAACGATTAATATAAAAATTAAAAAATTAAATTCATATTACATCTAATGTATTATCATTATACTTATATAATAACATGCAAATTAAATTTTATTTCTGATTACATATTTATCTTTGAATTTCATATTTATATATATACATCAAATTCTTTTATATCAAAGTTTTACCATTTAATTATTCGTGTATATTTACACTAATCTAAATCATTGACATTTAGATTTATAATAAATTCATACCCACTTCTTCATCATTGAACTATTTTTCAGAAGAATTGAATAATTTGTTTCTAAAGTGCCATTGAGAGGAGTAACTTGACTTAATGGAAATGTTCATTAATTTATAACTCAGACATTTTCTATTTGTTGCATGATCGATCCACTTATTCAAGGGTTCCCATGCGAAATAATACAATCTAATTTGTCAAGTAAAGTATTGATAATGCTATATCATGTTGCTATGTTGTACACTATGATTTTGTCAACAATGATAATGCTGGATTTCAATTATGGCTTTGAATTTGGAAAGAACTTGAAAACGAAACCCTAGCTTCTAGACGTACAAACTAATTAAACCTTGAGCTGTCAAGGTTTGGAAATTGCAATGGATTGGAAAATAAAAGTTCGCGACTTTTTATCTCCACAAGGACAATGTTTCAAAATCATATTTTTGTGGACACTATTTGATTTAATTCAACAAAATTTAGTAAGATGGTATTACTCAAATAAATGTGTAGATTGACTTTCATAATTACACCCAATGAATTTTGAGAAGAGAAAGACAAAAATTATTCTTGCCGACACTCATTTATTTAAGTATATAAAAATTTAGTTTTGAAACAAAATAAGATAGATTAGATATGTCAAACTTATAAGATACTTACGATATTAATAATTTACAAAAATTTCATAAAAATAAAATAAATTAGGTGTTGAATCTTTCTTAAATATTTAGTATAATATAATTTATAAAATTTTATAAAGATAAGACGAATTAGGTGTAGAACCTTTCTGATATGCTTAGAATACTAATAACTTATAAAAATTTTATAAAAATAAAATAATTTACGTGTAAGATCTTTTAAAGATACTTATGATACTAATAATTTATAAAAGTTCTAGAAAAATAAGATGAATTAGGTGTAGGATTCTTTTAAAATACTTATAATATTAATAATTTATCAAAATTACATAGGAATTGAAGAACAAATGAAGTTGCAAAGTAGATTTAATAAGTTGACCAATTAGGTCATAATTTGTTTTCAGTATAAGTTTAACAAAAGATCAATTTGTAATTTGAAAAAAATGGGTTTTCATGAGAGCAACAGAGGAGTTGCAGTACCATCACTCTTTCAACATACATCCATATTTTGAATTTTATTCCCCTCTACAGTCTTCTTCTTCTAAAATCTAAGCATGATATCCTTGCAATTAATTTCTGGGTCCCAAAAAAAAGTTGTCAAAGTTTCCAGAAAGGTTAAATAGAACCTTCGGATTAGATCCTATTGAACTTAATTTGCGTTATCTTATATCAAGTCTATTATACTAGCAACATGGAGACCTAATTTGACCACGGGTTTCAATAATCATCCAAAAACTCTATTATAATACCAAAATTTGAACATGAAAAGTGAAAACATAATATCTTAATACAATGTTAATTAAAGTATAATTGCAATTAAAAAATTTTTAGTACTTGTGATAGACAGAATCATGCACTAAATAATGAATATTTCAAAGGATTTGGAGTGGAGAATTGAACAGAAGTTTTGTGTGGAGGAACTGTTCTTTTAATAATTTAATTACTTCACTAATAAATCAAGCTCTTGTCTTAATTGGGGTTTTAACTATTAATATCACAAATCTGTATTAATCATTAGCCCATCTTGTTCAACTTTTAATGGACAATAATACTGTTTAAGAAGCTTCTCCAGCACAAAGGTGGCTTATTTTTTTTTATTTTTTGTTTGGATTTGTTTGTAATTATTGTATTTTTATATAATTTAAAAAGTAAAATAACTACATAATCAAAATTATTAATTGAAATAATTGTATTCTAAATGTGATATAACATATATAATCTTAGTTAATCAAAATGAGGGAACATGATACATTACAACTGCAGAATCATAATACCATACCTCATAATGAACTCCATTAATTACTGTAATTAACACAGAGTAGATTTCTTCCCTTAATAAGAAGTAGAATTTGCCTGATTTAAAAATAAATTTTTAGATAATAATGGACTCTAATTTTGCATTAGCATGTGAATAATAAAGTTGTTTCTAATATAAAAAAAGGGCCAACATGCCAGCCTTCCATATACGACCATTCTTTCAAGCATGTGACTACTTCGTTTGACCACCTACACTGCTCTTGCGCAGAACCACCCAATTTACTTTCAGAAATGGCCTGGTTTTGACAATTAAACATGATTATCATGACCCATCTCAATTTGCTTCCCTATCACTTGTTACTTGTGATCTTTTATTAAAAACAAAAGAAAAGCTTAATTTTTGTCATTGTCCTTGAAAAATTATACCGTAGATTTATGGTTATTGTATTTATCTTAATACTTATAAAATCTATCCATACGAACGGCTAAACTATAGGGACGTATGATAATTGTATGATATCCTCACATTAGAAAAGAGAGAAAGAAAATAATAACTACCCAAGAACAAAAACAAAATCTTAATTGAAAAAAAATAGAAAAATGAGAGAAAATTATGTCAAAAACTATCACAATTTATTAAACCATTTTTGTTCAATGTGCTCGGTACTGGGTTGCATGTCTTGGTGACAATACAGGGTTTATTGTAAAGTGTATTTGATTAGAATAAGAGAATGAAATAATTCGTTGCTTGGACTGGGATATGTATGGCCATACATAATACATAGACATGATATGAACCAAAAATCCTAACTTAAATATTTTATTACAATTTGAAGCAATTATAATTTGGGTTGGATGAAATATGTTCCCACAAATTTTCTCACTTGAAAAACAATATCTTTCGATATAATAACATAATAATCCCTGACTTTTGATGAAATCACAAATGAGAATATAAATCAATTTTTTTTCACATCAATCCCCGTGACATAGGGTTTGACAGCGTTCCAAGCACATGCCAGAGATTGCCATCCCATCCCCAATCCATTTTATAAACGTAAAACAGGGCATTTCAAAAAAATTTTGAGCTTAAAATATTCTTGAGTCCCAAGAAATTTCAGTCGATAACAGATAACGGGCCGAAGACAGGGCCGAATATGATCCAGCACGGACGAGGCCTTGGAAAAATTGCCATCCCTACCATGGCATGGCATGGCGTGCAAGCTATTGTCAATTTGTAGTTACACATCTACAGCGGTGGCTTAAAGTAACTGTTGACACTAAGTTTGAGACCGACGTGAAAAATAAATAAGCAACAAAAAATTGGCAAATTCAAATATTCGGGGTGAAAGAGCGACAAGGCTCTGATATTTTCATGCATTTTGTTCTGGATTTTAAACACAATTTTTCTTTGGACTTTCAATTCCTAAGGCACCCACCATAAACAGAAAGTTCCTCTAAGCTTATATCGACCATAAAAATTTCAATATTTTCTTTCAAAACACGAGATAGTCTTGTGGTTATCCTGAAAACTGAGAATGTAAAGCCAAAGCCTGGGTGCGTGGCCACCAATGCAAGAAGATAACCCATACAAATCCTACATATACTATGAATACCTCTTCCTATGCACTAAATGAATAAAATGTGACAAGTTGTGACGTCAGTTAGAACAAATTCTATGCAACATGTGCCCAACCACAGTTTTCGTGTAAAAACTCCCCTCACAAACTAAAGCTACTATCTTGTTTAGGTGTTTCCATCTCAGTCAAATTGAGGCCTTCACAGAATTTCCTAATGGCCAGCTCCATGCACAACTTACACAGATTCACACAAAGAAAATAAGAACTTTTAATTATCACCTACACTAAGGAAACCTGATCAAGCCTCCAAACAGCTTAAGATTATGGAAATGAAGAAACTAAAGGAGAAAAACATATCTTCAGCAACAATGCTGTTTAGAAGTGTTATGTTTCAGCAGAAGCGTTAAAAATAAGTAACCTTGCTAGATGTTTCCAGATTTCCGCACTATCAAAGTAATTAAATGGAGAGAGAAACATTAGTTCAAGCAACTCAAAATGTTCTTAAATGGAGAAGATAAAAGCAACAATCATCAACCAAATGCAATGATCATCAAGGAGACCAGGAAGCAAAGGGATTATTATCAGTGTCTACATTTCTACATTAAGATATCCCAATTATTTGATTTGAACTTAAGTACACAGCCATGTACAAAAACAATGCAAACTAGATTAAGCAGCCACACTATCCTAGACATTTTAAAACTTCTTCTAGCCTTTCCTTTTTCTTCTCCATACTGTCTAATGTAGAAATTTAATCTCACAACTGTTAATATTAAAACTCCAGAATTGAAAACTGTGAAAATCCTTAGGTCCACAAATGCTCCTAAATTCAAGGTATTTTGACTGTATTTTTAACGAAAAAAGATTCTACAACCATGAAAAATAACAGAAACCAGCTACATTGCACTTCTAGAAAGCAATCAACCTCAATATCTTTAGAAAGTAGAAGAGGCTTTGTATAAACTCAACAAACTACAATAGAAAATCTATATCCTCAAGCATTTTTCTACTTATTTATCTTTTGGAAAGACACCCGCAACTAATAAACAGCATTTTTTAGGTTTATCAATGTCTCACTTTAACCAATCTCAATCCAGATTGATTAAAACGAATCTGGAGGTTCATATGTTATCAAGCTTCTCGAAAGCATATGAAGATAATGTGTCATTCAGATTTGATCCAGATATTAGAAGTCTTAGAAATACAAAATAATCAATCATGAATACTTGCATTCCATAAACAAGATTGCTTTTAAGCACACATTAACTTTATAACAAGCATGCATGTCTTAAAAATACCCACTAAAATTAAAATCATGAACAGCAAAGAACACAAACATCTAACGAACAACATATACAATCCATTAATGAGAACCGTTAACTGATTTCAAGAAGAGGCAGTTTTCAAATAATTCTTTCTCTAACCTACAGCTATCAAAGAATGCTACAAACACAACCAAACAACATACCCACTTAACCCCTCATACTCAAAAAAAAATTAAAACAGGAAAAAGAGGACAGAGAAGCAAAAATGAGAAATTGGGAAGCAGACAGCCACATAATCATGCATTAATTGCATATATAAACACCCGTCTCATACTTGTGACTCATCTCATAAAAGTCTGTCTTACCTTCAGTAGCTGGCCGTAGACAGACCCCAGATAATGATAGCATTCCTTCTACAGCAAATTTAACATAGCAGACAACATCAATCTCTTCCCCACCATCTTCCGGGCTAGAATCCACGGGCATTCTCACTCTCAATCGACCAGGAGAACCATTTACAGGAATCTCAGGCACAATCCATTTCAATTCTCTATCAGACCTATTCAAGATAGCTTTGGGCGAAACCTTCAACAGCGTTGGATCAACAGGTAGTTTCAACGCAAATGTTACATCATTTAATGGCGTGGGTAAATCGGGGCTGGATACATACTGTATCATCACAGAAAGCAAAGTCCCAGTATGTCTTTTTATCGAGCGAACTCTCAAAGGCAATGGGGTTAATTTGGGAAGCAAACTATACTTCAAAATTGGAATCGGCTCATCAGATGGAGCCGTTCTCACGTGAAACATCCCATTACCTAAACTACTAACTTTGGAACTCTGCATAACAAATCTCTTAGCCGCATTTGTTCCATCAACACGAAATGAAAACTCAGTTTCTTTATCGTCACCTGAAGTTTTCTTGGGCAGTGTTCTCAAATAAACTACACCCATTAACCCAACTCTAGCAAGCAATGATTCTCTAAACTCCGCATGAATTTGCTCTACAATATACATTTCAGGACCCTTCATTTCAGCCTTTTTCACCAAAAGATTCTCAAGCGAAGTCCCTGCAGCAGCATCCTTTGCAGCAAGGGGGAGCGTCCGGCCCTGTTTGCAACAATTCAAGTCCGCTAAGCCCTTCCTTTTTCGCATTCTTTTTCGGTCCTACAAACTCAGATGCATCTAATCCACCACCCCAAGCATCACTAAAACCTTCAAAAGTTTCTTCCATCGTAGCCTGTTCATTACTAAACTCAATCCCACCATACTCCCCTTCAAAACCCTCTACATTAATATGAGTAGACTGAGTGGCCTCAGCCGGTGGCAATGTAGTAACCTCCAATCCCGATAAAGCCAACGTTAAATCGTTACTTGACGAATCCTTATTTTTCTTGAAACCACCCACTAATTCTTCCTCCTTATTTATAGCTTCACTAGCCGCAAACGGATCTTTCTCCGCTGTTGATTCCTCCGACTTCTCTTGCTCTTTATCTTTATCTTGCTCAGTTCCCGTTTGTACAACAAGCGTCGCAGCCACCTCATCACCTGCCGCGATCGTCTCAGCCGGTATCTCAAAACTCGCATGGGAGAATGAATCAACAGCAGCTTGTTGCTCAATCGAATGAATCTCGACAGAACTCCAGTGATCTGCGCCGCGAATTTTAGTCTCTGAATCTAACGCGGAGTGAACCATCTTCGCAATCCCGTCTGCGTGCATCGAACCCAGCATAGCAGCTAAACGAATGCTACTGACGCCACGCAGGACGATGTCAAGCGCCATGTAGATTTCTGAGTATTTACGGTTGAGTTTCTCGGGAGTGACACCAACGCCACGGCAGGCCGTTACAATGACGCTCACGGCTTGGTTGACGATGTTGATACACTCAAAAACGTTGATGGAGTTATCGTGATCGGCGTTGGTAATGCCAAGGACGTATATGGAGTTAACAAGACGGTAAACGACGCGGTAGCGAGATTCGACGCCGACAATTAGCTGGCCACTAGAGGCAGCGAGAGGATCATCACCAAGGGATGCGATGGAATCGGCAGTGGAGTCAGGATTGGAGGAGGAGAGTACTTGTTGTTTTAGGTTTAGGCGTTTGGATGCGGCGTAAACCTCGCGAGTTTGACGGAAAGCAGATAGAGCGGCGAGGGCGCGGGTTGGTGGGAACCATTCTCGGGTTTGGAGGAGGATGTCGGACCCGTTAACGGGTTGGAGAGAGAGCGCTAAACACGACATTTCGGATCTGATCTGATCTAGGGTTTGGATCTAGTGAGAAAAGTAAAGAGGAAATTGAATTCGAGGTTATTAGTAGTCCTAATCAGGGACTGCCGATTGTTCGCCACTGTTGAGCAAGCAGCATGGCAAAGATGATAGGAGGAAAATGTTCGATTGATTTTGATTTTGCAGAAATTGAATCGACATCTAGATTGAGGGAGAGAGGTCTCGGCTGGTGAGCACGAGTTTATGGGCCGGAAATCAAATTGAGCATGTGATTAAAAACAAGGTAGCAGGGAATGTGAAATGGGCCTTTAGCCGATTTGTGTTGTCAGTTGGCCACAAAATCATCTACCGTCCATTTATTTTAGTTCAAATATTTAAATTATTATTTATTTAATAAATTTTTTATTTTTAAATAAATATTAATATATAATATAATTAATAATATATTATTTATATTATATTTTAATAAAATTTAAAAATTAAATTATATTTTATTATATAAATTATAAAAATTTAAATATAATTAAAATTATTTATTATTAATTATACCATAACTATTTTACAATCTCATCAGTGTAAAATATGCAGCATCAAGTGGGCTCATCTGTTGAGCTAATAGTAAAACGCTGTACCCTTGGGCCTCAATGATGTTCTAACACTTACCAAGAGTCAAACACTCGGCCTCTGTACTTTCACCTTCAAAATTCAATCCAATATCTAAGCAAGGATATGAACTCTGCGCGAACAATCGATTGAAAGAAATTAGATTTTACAATTTATTTCTTCCTCGAAAGATATTTCAATCTGTGCAGAATCCATTAGCTAGGGACTTGGTTAGTCTCCATTTCTTGCTGTTTTCCAAAACGATTTTAGACAGATACCTGGACATTGAAAATTAGATTTTCCCGACATCCAAACATCCAAATGTAGCTCCAATGCCCAATTCCGGAAATTGGGATAAAAATTACACAACCATAAAGAGCCATAGATTATAATCGCAGTTCAAACAAAAATTGAAAACTGAAAATCATTAACTAACATAAAATCTGCATTCATAGATCAAATATCAATACAAAGTCAAAACAACTTGCAATCGGAAAGAGATTCTCAGAGAAACTAAATCTAACCCTAACCCTAACCACCGAAACCATAGAGGGTCCTGCCTTGCCTCTTCAATGCATAGACAACATCCATGGCAGTGACAGTCTTCCGACGAGCGTGCTCGGTGTAAGTAACCGCATCTCGAATCACGTTCTCCAAGAAGATCTTCAGAACACCACGAGTCTCCTCGTAAATCAGACCGCTGATACGCTTGACTCCGCCACGCCTCGCCAGCCGTCTGATCGCCGGCTTCGTAATTCCCTGAATATTATCCCTCAGAACTTTACGATGCCTCTTCGCACCGCCCTTTCCTAGACCCTTGCCTCCTTTTCCTCTTCCTGACATCTTTCTTCTCCTTAATTTGTTATCTCTCGATTTCCTTTCTCTCTCTTTTCCTGTTCTTTCTTTGTTGAACAACCAGCGGAGTTATATAAGTGAGGAAGTGGGGTGTTGACCGTTGGATTGTAGAACGATCCTCATGAGGGGTAGTAAATTGGATGACGACCGTCAGATTGACTGGTCTTAAATGTGATTGGTTGAAATGAAAGGGATTGGATCGAGGGGGCTCTGTTCTTAAATAAAAGTTTATAAATTATATTAAATAAAATATTAAGCTTTAAAGCCCAATAAACAAGCATTTATTTGGCGCCATTTTTTAATTTTTGTCAGACCACCTATGAGACCGAAAAATCTGCTTCACCAGCCATTAACCGCCCAAAGGTGCACCGTTGGTTGCTCCGTAATCGACCGCTACCTGTCTGCCTCTGTGGCAGCATACTCTGCAACTCAATAACCGAGCTGGTGGCGGAGAGCGGCTCTGGCAAGACTCAACTCTGCCTTCAATTCTCACTCTCCGCCCAGCTCCCTCCCATGGCGGCCTCTCCGCCTCCTCTGTCTGTCTCCGCACAGAGTTCTCTTTCCCTATTCGCCGCCTTCACCAACTGAGTGCTACTTTTCGTTCTTCTAAGTCTTCTATTTTAGCCAATAACGATCACAACCCGTGTGATGACATGCTTGTTCATAGTGTACACTCCGTCTACATCTGCTGGATATAATGCCTAAGATAGAGCCTTTTATCAGAAACTGAAAACCTAGATTCCATTAGACTTATTGTCAATGATTCTATCGGGGCATTCTTTCGGTCCGACTTTGAGAACACCCCAGGTGATGAAGATTATGTGTGTAGGGGGACAAGGAGGCAACTTTCATGTTGTTTTTGCATCTCATTTGCCTAATTCATCATCTTGTGAGTTTGAGATTACAAGAGAAAGGGCTTTTGGAGTTGAAAGAAAGATAACCTTACATTCTTGTACAAATTATGGCACGTTCAGATATTGATGCCAACTTTCATGGCTTCTGATCACATATTCACGTGCATTTTTGGGGAATAAGAGCTTATCTTATATTCTTATGTTTTTATCTACTTATTTATATCATTCTTGTTTATCATAATGTTTCCGAATGATAGAGCAATAATGGTTGATGTAAGATGCTTTATTCTGTGTTGGGCTTTCCTTATGTATACTTATCAAAGATATATGAACAGAACAGACATGATAAAATTGTCTTTTGGAATGACTTCTGGTCTTCCTCTAGCCTGTGTCGAAGCAGACTATCATTGAAAGAAGTATGATCTTACCACACCTGTCATAACTTCACAATGTCTTGATATTTGTGCACCCTCTCCTCCCTTTCCCCAATTTTTTTCTCCTTTTAATGAAGAAAAAATTAAGGTGACTGCACAATGGCTTCTTGACCGTTAACTTGTACAAAATTGCATTTTAGCTCGAGTTTGACTTGATTCAGACTATTGAGACTTTAATCCTGATTAAGATTTGTGTGACAAAAGCATCGTGTGATTGCACGTAATTTAAACACCTAAACAATTGACCATTAATTCTCTAGATATTACGTCCTTTAATGATTCACCTGATTCGTATTAGAAGAAGGTCTTAATTTATAGAATTAGGGAAGATGTGGGGTTCAAATTTCTTCTTCTTCTGTTTAACCCCAATCAAATTTTCACTGCCTGCAAATATAAATACAAGACCTACACAAATTAAGCGGGGACGAAAAGAGTACATGGGAAATCAAAGTTTTAGCTCCTACTGTCAAGCTTGGCAACCTTCCTATGTTTCATTTCATACATGTTAAGTTTGAAGCTTAAATCAAATGAGATTGTCAGCATAGCAGAGTCTCAAAGTATCGTGGAAGCAAGTGTTTTTATGACTGCATGAATGAATTTACAGCTTTGAGAGGCAGAGGAAATCTAAAATGAAAAACTAGTCCTGTTGCTAGCTCCACACCTTGTGCTTGAAAGAGGTGGTTTACGCTACACCCAGAACTTGAAACAACGAGAAAGCTGCTCAGAAACGCACATGTACCTCCATCAGGTTCAAAAATAGCTCAAATTCCTGCAGTTTCAATAGATGACAGACTTTAATTATATAGCAACTCAGAGGAACACAGAGAAATAATTGAGATATTCTTCTAGTATAAATCAGACAATAACTTATGGCAATCGCATGCCTGCCTTAAAAGATTAGGTACAACTAAAATATCCAGTTATTTTTAGTTCAACCTTTTGCTTGTGAAACCAAGATTACAATTCTAAGTTCAAAAGCCTGACAAGAACTTATTCTATATGTATTATCAGATAAAGGAAGCCATAAATGTTTCTCAGGAAGTGAGGAGAAGAAAATGAAGCACAAAGAGTTGTTTTGTTTTCTCAAGAGATATAGTTCCACAAGTATTAGATTAAAAGCTAAGATCCTTGCAAGGTAATGACTTACATTTGATGGCCTAGTCAAATGACTACACCATATGCAACTGTACCACTACCTCATTTTCCCATTATTATGTACCAAAATTGGGTGACTAACGTAGAGCATTACCTTTCATCTTGGCCACGAACAGTAAACTACCACTGGTTCTCATGCCGAATAGACTACAAATGGAGCTGCAGGAGAAAGGGTCGAGAACCCCTCATTATTGTCATTTCTCAAAGAAGAAACAAAACCATCGGCTATGACAAATTGCATACTTTAAGTCTTACCAGGTTTTTAATATAGGTTCCTTTCATAAATGTTGTTCACAATTTCCAAGTAAATACTTCAACAATGTTCAGAAATAAGGCAGGCAACAGAACAACTCTTATCGGTATACAAAGTTCAAAGCAATATATTATAATAAAAATATAAAATAATCCAAGACTTTAAATAACAACACAGTACTTCTGATCCTGTCACATCAAGGGTGCAGATATTCACAGCCACAATTTCATAAATATCGTTATCTGATATTCAAATTGTATGTTCAACCAATTATTTTTGTTTGAAAATATATCATCAAGCAACAAATGATGTTTATCTATGCAGTGCTAATCATTGAGTTGTCCTCTTGCTGATATGAAAATATGGATACTCTCTAGTTGAGAGCTTACCGATCAAGAAGATTGTTAGCATCATAACAAGCATAAGCTGGACAGAACGATTAAACTTCAAGCGCACAGGACTTTGTCTCTGTCTTTGAAACCCAACAAAGAGCTGCAGAACATTAAGATTGTAAGATTTCCGGGGACTTTAATCAATTGCAATCATGCCCAACCATCAAACTACATAGGGTCACTATACAGAAAACACTACAGTTTTATTGAGTTTAACCTGAGCAAGCATGTTAAATCTGACAGGATTGAACAAAATGACTGCTCCCTTTGCCTTAGGATGTTCAATAAACCAGGGCTTCCAAAAACCGGGCTTAGACCCTTTTTCCTTAGGTGAGGACTCAGCGCATGATGTTAAGTTGCTACTATTTCCAGTTTCATTAGCAATTGCAATCTTCAATGAGGCAAAATTTGGTGCACTCCATGTTCTTCTTGACCCAGTTGGCCTATCTGATTTACAAATTATACCAGGAGATTCATCTTCTATTTCTATGACACACTCTCTGTTTTTATAAATACTACCAGCTTCTTTGAAACTTTTCAATTCACCAGAATTTTCTTGGGTGCATGTAGCATCAAGATTAAGCCGTGCATCTCTTGTCTTATGATTATTTTCTGAAATTGAGTTTTTCACTGAAGGTATGAACTTGGTGCTTTCATCATTCCCAGAGGATAAAGTTGGGGAAGTTCCAGAAAGAAACATGGCTAAATCATCACGTTCTTCTTCGTCCAGGTTTACCCATTGAAAGGGTTGCTTTCCTTCCTCACTAAAAGCTTCCCTTAATGCTGCTTCCACCTGAGAAATTTGGTTCTCAATGGCAACAATAAATTGTCCATGCCTAGTTGTTGTATTATCATTGCAATGATTTCCACGGCTCAACCTGACAGCCCTTTCAAACTCATCCAGCTAATTCAACATTCACAAGGAAATAACACAAAATCAGAATTTCCAGACGTTGATTGGCCAGCTAAATAAATCCAGTGAAAACCCATTCAGAAGTGTCTACAAGTTCCACTGGAATGACAAGAACACGTTGGGGACAAAAGCATATTAAAGGGCTGAAGTTGATTTTGAACACTTACTAAAACCCAAGTAGACTATGAAGCATACCGAGTCCAAGCAAATGGTAGATTCAAAATTATGGCAAATTTTTATTTTTCCTGAGGAAACTATCATAAAGAACATATATTTGGGCATTACATTTTTCTAACAAACAGAAGAAAAAGTTATAAATAGCTGAAAAACGTTTATTTTTGTCATAGTTTTTAAATTAGGTCAGACAAACAAGGGAATTGCCAGAAAATTAAATATACCTGCCATTTAGCAGTACCCAGAGCAGTTTGAAGTTCCCTAGAGAGTTCATCCAAATACTCTGGTTTTAGCCCTTCTCTCTTCTCTCTTATCCACAATCTGTATGCTGACTCCATTCTGGTAACAGAAAACAATTAAAAAACATTCAAATGATAGAAATGTCGATCAATACTTTATTTTTTTGCAGTGGAATCCTTATCTTTGTTGTATTAGCGTAGTAATTCAAATTTCAAGTTTTTTTATATCTTCACAAGACAATGTTTTTGGAAGCAGACAATATGGCTGACCAACAACTAAATCATGGCGGTTAGCAGTGTCTTCTGATAGCATACCGCACACTTCCTTTGCAAATCTAATACCAAAAATTTGCACAATGATAGTTTCTCCTAAACCTCTCCGACAGCACACACCAAAACTAAGTGTAATCAGATGAGGCATAGAAAACCACACCAATTGAAAATAAATAAAGGAAACTATAGCCATAAAATTGACGTGGAAAAACACCAACTAAGGAAAAAAAAAGAGGCAACAAATTTTATAAGGAATGAAGAAAACACAGCCAGAGGATCATATTTCCCTGAGTTTCCAACTACAATCTCCATATCGACACCATAAAGCCAGTCAAAATATCAACTTTACATACATCTCCAATTTATTACCGACAGACTCAACATACACAACCCATTTACTTGCAATCCAACCCAAAACAATTCACACCCACATCACGAAAACCAGTAAAACGAACTATAAAACATACAAGGCATCAAATTCTAGCTCAGAATTCAACATAAACACCAGAATTTCCATGAATAACACAAAAATACCCACATAAAAAATATAACAAAAAAAAACTGAAAAGAGAGAACATACATATCAGCGGATTCTTGGACCTCCTCTGCCGCGGAAAAAAAGGAGTCCTTTTTCCATAGATCAAAACTATTAGCTACCATCATTTTTACCTCCACCACCAACAAACAGCGAAAACAATAAAGCTGAAATAATGATTTAATATGATAAAAAGAGATGAATGAAAATATGCTTCTCTTCACTGCCCTTCTCTTCCAAACTAAGCAGAAGCAAGGAATGAACAAAGATGGAGAAAATGAAAAGCAAAAATTAGGAGGGAAGAGAGAGAAAAGAGACGTAATTCAGATTTCTTTCTCCTCCTCCCTCCCACCCTGCTTCCTTTTGTTTTGGTAAATGAAGCAGGCTTTTGTTTTAAGTAATGGGAGGTTCCATCTCCTGTAACATACTCTATGTTAATCTAACGTGGGGAGTCAGTTGGTTAGTCCAGTGTGTCGTGTTTTTCCCGTTTGTATTCGATAAATTGTAAAAGCAAAAACGGCGTCGGCGGTTGAAGAGAAGGAAGAGACAAGCTAGAGGAGGTGGCACGAACAGAGCATGATTATCATTGGCCAACTCACCTTACTTTACATGTCGGTCCCACAGGTGATTATTTATATTTAATACATAAAACTATGCCCAAATCAAATGATACAATTAGTGTTAACATTAGAAGTGTTTAACATCCCTGTTAAGTGAGAATCCCATTAAATGATTTCATCCATTATTGTCAATGCTCCATGAGTCACATGCTTTAGATAATCCTCATCTAAAAAGTCAACAACTTTCAAAATAATAATAATTATTAATGTTATTATTATAACAATAATTTATATTTACTTCTATTTAAAATTCGATTTAATTAGAGAGAGACCTACTTAATTTGATGACTAAGACCAGTTGGGTGATGGGTTCTTGTTAGAGAGTAGAACAAGGAATTTAGAATTTAGATTTGGCATATGTCATGAGAGATGCATGATGATTTTCAGAAAGGGTTTAAATTAAATTTCTATATGGGAAGAAATTTAGAGCTGTTTGTATTTTGATCGAATCTCGAGGGTGGTCAATGAAAGTTTTCAGCCGAAAGAATCATAAATGATGTCTTCGCAGAACGAAGACAAGAAGTGGAACAAGTCATTCAAATCTTATCCTAACAAGGAAAAGCACTTCTTCTCCACGGTAGCTAAAAAAATTGCTAAAGGGCATATCGACCACAAATTTAAAAGAAATGGGCATGCCTTTCTTTTCTTTAACACCGTTCCTTTCGTTGTCCATATCAGCAATCACTAAGAATTGGTATATTTGGTGCCATTATCAAAATGCTATTAAGCACATAAACCAAAAGCAATTGCAAAAGAAAGCATTTGAAATCGGGTGCCTTGTTACAACTTGCAAAAGTAAGAGAGTCCATGTTTCTCTCGGCTTGCATTTGGAAAGGACAAACAAAATAATACTTCAAAAACTATGCCAGATGCTGACAGTTTGTGGACTTTCTGGAAGATATTAATGCAAAGAATAATTTTGGGGCTGCATGCAGTATGCTCCGAAAAACAGCAGCATGTTCATATGGAATGATCGTGTTCGTGTGGTGCCAAGATGGAGGTATTCCAATTATGAGCCTATCAATCATGGGAACAAAATTTCAACTCGGGTACTGTTACAGTAAATCCAAACTAGCTAATTTCTAGTGGGTTTGTGGGGGCATATTGGTGGGTCATCGAAGATTGGCATCCTGAATCAGTAACTCCTACCTGTTACTTTCATTGGAAATACCACCTGTGAAATGGAGGCAGACATAAAATGTTTCCAGCGAACTCATCTGGACAACAGTGTCCTCACTCCCCTGACTATAAATCTGGACAACTCATTTTCAACAAATTTGCGACCAGCAGAACATGAAGCTATAATTGAGGAGATAATCCTTGTTTTTCAGTCTTTTACTTCACGGCTAACTTTACATCCCAACTCGTTTTTTCTCTGAAGGATGACACCATCTCTTGTCAGAAAAGGTCACTTTTTTAAAGCTTCAGTTACAAAGTTTGAGCTAAACAACCTAGAAGAACTAGATTTGTTTATCCACCTACAAAATCTGTGCCACCAAGATTTTCCATCTTGTCACTGCAGGTAGATTGGAGATCTTCGAGAACTTCCAATTCAATTTCCAGGTTAGCTTGCAGCTGGAAAATAATTTTGAAACAGAAACAAATTAGAAAGGCATGGAACTAATTGTCGAAGTCAAGTGCACTCAAATTTTGTAACTAAAAATTCCAAATGCAACGTGATTGAACTCAGAACATCGGAGAGAAATCTAAAAAAAGTTGGTCAGTTGTTACAAGGGTCTTTCCCTGCCAAGTCGGATTTCGAACTTTCCCTAAATAGTCTAATAGCAGTAATGGCAATCCATAATAGAAAATAAATGTGCTTGTTTGAGAGCCAAGTACCCCGCACCATGTGGGCACTCCAGTTGGACATGGAGCAATCCTCATTATAATCTGCCTGGCCACGACAATATCTGCACCAGAACAATGATTGAAAAATTATCCATGGTATATAACAAATAGATATGTTGACAGCAAAGCGAGCATGTGCCTGTAGACGACAACAGAAGAGGGCGAATTCACAAAACAACATGATATAATTCAAATGGGGAAAAACACGTAATTTCTCACACCCCTGGAAGGAGGTCTATGGACAGAACAAGAATGTGAAGAGCTAATGCATACCTATTTGAATAACATCATATGGGTTGTCTCCTCATGGTGAGAAACCATGGAATATAATGAGACGTGAAGCAGAGATGTTGCCATCTCCAGTATTGCAAGGTCTTGAAAATGGCAACATTGTTGTGAATCAACAATATTTTTAAGATATCAATGTCGATCGCATTTCTCGCCTTTTTTTTTAATCGAAATAAGGGATCATCTTCAGAGAACGCAAGAACCAACAACATTTATCATCCTTCTACAAAGTGTCTCTAGATGATGAACATAACTGCAGTGATGAAAAAAGCTATCAACAAGAAGATTTTTCTCTTCTCTTTCACTAAAGTATGATAAACAAACCAAAACTAACCGCAGCGATAACAAAATTAAATAAACATGCACCCAAACATTCACTTTATCAAGTGAGAGAGGAACGAACTATATGTTGTAGAAGGCAATGAATACATATTAAATTTATCAATTAAAATATTAATAATTTATAACCATCGATGGGTTAGTCAAGTGGTGAGCCCGGTGGTTTGCTCGTATGAGGTCCACTCATTGTATTCTGGGTCAAATAAAAAGACACCACAATCATGCTCAACTTTCAGGTTCAGTTATTACGTGCCTTTCTAATTACCTATTGTAAACGCACCAGTGACAATCTCAACAGATTCAAGCCCATAAGTATACGGGCCGTTAAACATAGGCCTAACCCAATCACGTGACGTGTCAAGGCTGCGTTTGAAAGCATGCTGAGTGTGCTTTGATGGTTGGATATAATGGCCAGCTTTTTTTTTGTTTTTAATTATTGCATTTTAGTCCAAGATTCTAATAATCTTTTTTAAGAGTTGATATCGTCCATAATCGATGGTTTCATTTTGTTATTATTTTTTTATTATTATTGTCAGTATCTGATTCTTAGTTCTTGTCGCCTTTGAAAATCAATGGATGCCCATGCAGAAGAAAAATGCATGCCACGTGGCTGCATACAAAGTAACCGTGATCCTCCTTGTTTCTATCAATTCATTTTTCAAAGACTGCATACAATCTTTTCTAAAAAATTAGTTTTGGTTTATAAATCATTATGGATTTATGGTATATTTATAAATAATATATTTTTATTTATTTTTAAAAGTATAATAATTAAAATATATAATAAATATTTATTTGCTTATCATAATTAAGGGTTGATGAGAATTAAGTAAAGATAATCCTAATCATTAAAATTGGAGCCGTAGATTGCATATATTCCTCCAAGGAGTTTACACGTGCTTTTTTCCAGGAATTTTCTGTACGAATAGGAAAGAAATGGGACCTCAAATCCTTGGATTTTTGGATTCTTATTTGACCCTTTTGTTGTGAAGAATGGCTACCAATAATTCAATTGCGTTAAGTATTTCCCATTTTTAAATTCATTGCCAATTGGAGTGCATGGGGCCTGACACACATTTCTTGGATCTTTGTATGACTGAGAATTGCCCTATATTTTCTTTTTCGGAATAAAATCCCATTAAAGAATGGCAATCCTTTCTTTCTTCTTGTGTTTTATCTCACCAACTTATCAATTTTTTTTAAATTAAAAATTCATAATATCTGTATTTAAATTATTTTTATTTAGTTTAATATTTATATTAAATTATCACTTAGTTCCTAAATTTAAGCTCGAAGGCACGATCAAATATCAAATATTTAAGTTGTTTTCATTCATTTAACGTATATTAATTTTAATTATATTTAAAAATATAAATCCACGAGCAGCTCAAAGGCAATTGAGAAAAAACTCTAAGACTATTTTAGTTAAAATAGCTAGTGTTAGATTTCCGAGTAATACAAGCAAGGCGGCACCTTTGAAATTATTCTGAAACTTTATGAAAGTACAGCAAAATAGCAGCTTTGGACAAGGTGTTGGACATTTCTCACCTACCATATAATTTTTGTCTTGCGGGGCCATTCCTTGCATATTTCAACAGAGAACAGTGAGAATAAAATTGATTGTATTTATTGAATAAGAATCTGCGTATGCTTTATTTGTTTGGAGACATGTGGCCATCAGAAATATATATGTGCCTGCTTCAATGTCTGCAAGAGTGCCAGCCAATTCGTTTGTGAATGTTTGTTTTCTTGTACTCACTAGAATTTGTTTATGTATTATAAACAAAAGTCTTGACCATTTTCTAGCCAGCTGCTGTTTCCTTTTAGCCACATAGGGTGGCCCTCTTTTATGAAAATCATGATGGACCAGTATACAATCGAATATGTAAATATTCCAGACATTTTAGATTTGGTTCGATTTTGATTCAGATTTTAAATTTATTTAATTACCTGAATTTTGAATAAGTTCAAATCGAACCAAATCGATAATATAATATAAAAATTTATAAAATGATCAATAAATATATTTGAAAATGAAATAGAAGTGCAGTCACATCTTCTTAATGTAAGATTGTGATTTATTGGGAGTTTGAATTTTTGAATAATGCATTCACATGTGTGTACTTTTATCCCTCGCATTTCAAAGTAAATTAAAAAATAATAATAACTGTTTTTGTTTACAATGCATTTAACAAATGTCATTGGCATGAATTCGAGCATACCAAACTTGGAAATGAGGAAATGCAATGCCACGAGGACACATTGAACCAAAGAGAGCAACTAGAAGTGGGATTCAAATTCATGAGTGCATACCTAAATCAAACTTTATATTATTAATAAAAATATATAGTTCAATGTTTCAACACTAATCAAAATGTCATGCTCTTACAAACCCTCCAATTGTACATGCTTAGGAAAAAAAAAGTTGTATACATATTAAATTATTGATAAAGTTGTAAGCACGTATAAAGATCTGATAGAATCTTTTAAGTAAATTTAATCGATGTATATTATATATATATATTTTTAAAATGATTAAATTTAAAACTATTAATAGGATATTGAAAAAAAAAGTTAAAATGTAAGGCAAATCTTGCTTAAAGATGAATTTAAACAAGACATGACTTGTTTTATATGAAAAACATGGGTGTGTGTTTGAGGGTTTGGTGGGTATGACTTACATATATATAAATATATATAGGGCAAGATCTTTGGCTGCCCCGCCTTTCCCACTCACCTACATCCAATGCTTATAAACTAGAGCAACTTTTTGCCACAAGTCTTTTCTCCCGCTTTGCTTTTCTAAACTCAATCCAATCTTCTTTTGCCAACACAAAATCTCGAGTTTGTACAGTTGTTTCAACTTTTAATCAAGTTTGTTTCCTTAATAACCCCTGTAAATCTTAATCTTTGTTGTTTCGTAATAAGAATCCACCCCTCCCTTGTGATAAACAATTGACATCATTAGAATAATAAAGTTTCAATAATGTCTTCAATTATGAACATTTCTTAGTTGCTTTGCCGCATCACAAAGTCAATTGTCTTTGTCTATTAATTTAAAATTATATAACTTACATTGATGTCGAATAGTCTTTGCATTATTGATCATCATCTAACTTAAAAACAAAAACTCGGGCTACATAACATGTACCTTTATCTTCATATTAAAATGTCGCATGATAGTATATGAATAACCATGTACATTATATCAGGATTGTCACAAAATCGAAGTTGAATACACCATATTGACACACTAATTCACCAATCGTTGTGACTTAGAAAATAATTATTAAATTTATCCCCGGATCAATTTTGAACATGCCACATTTCGATAAAATTCTTGCCATGTGCACTTTTGCAATGGAGGAGAGAAACCCAGCTTGTTAGAAATTGTAAATTAAAGTTGGTTCCATTCCATCTATACACAGTCCAAAGGATTTGATGCGTTAGCACATGCAGAGGATGTGCAGGGACTAGATATACATGTTATAAAACACATGAATGTTTCGACTTATACAATATATTGAAGTAACATAAAAGAAAATCCACCCACATGCATGTAAAGTAGACAGGGAAATATGATATTTGGTTTTTCATTATTAAAGTAGCATAAGATCCATGGATGGCATATCCACATATAGCAACCATCATGATCCAGTTTTGATAATGATTTCTCTTTGCAGTTTCTTTGCATTCGCCCACCAGAATTGGTCCCCACCACCAACAAAATTTGCCAGATCAATCAGCCCAATTTTTTGGTTTTCACCGTTGATTCACTTGATTTTCTCTTCTTCATCTTCTTCTCTTTGTTTGCAATTAGTGTCTTCAACGTCACCGCCTTCTTTTGGACTCTCCAGAGCTCTCTTTTCCTGCTCTTCTTCTTCTTCTTCCATTTCATCTGAATTCTTCTCTCTCATTAATCCTCCATTGTTAACATTCCTTTCTGCTTTTAGCTTCAATGTCTTCAACAATTCCCCCACTGCCTTGTCTTTATCCCTCTTGTTTTTGATCAAAACTTCACTAATATCGGCTGGGGTCATCTCTGCTTTGTCAACAACATCCTGAAATTCCTCGAAGATTTCATGCTCCAAATCAGTTTCCTCGTATCCCAAGTAATTCTTCAACAATATCAGCAATGCAGGATAAGAACAATAACTCATGTAAATATGCATATCCATCCTGCCACTTCTGAGCAGCGCTGAGTCAAGTTTCTCAATGTGATTGGTAGTGAACACAAAAATCCTCTCGCTGCCACAGCAAGACCATAACCCGTCTGTAAAATTCAATAAACCTGAAAGAGTTATTGAATTGATACCATCTTCACCACCAACGGAAGCAGAACCAGACCCACATCTCATTTCAGGCTCATAATAATTATTTCTTGAACCTGAACCATTACTCTTCTTCCTGTTAGTCAAATTGATAGAACAATCAATATCTTCAATGACAATAATTGATTTTGAGCTTGTTTTCATCAACAACTTCCTCAGTTCGGAGTTATTATGGACTTCAGTTAATTCAAGATCATAAATATCATAACCAAGATAGTTAGCCATGGCAGCAATCATGCTAGATTTACCAGTACCGGGTGGCCCGTATAGCAAATAGCCTCGTTTCCAAGCTCTTCCAGTCTTCTGATAAAACGACTGCCCGTTGGCAAAATCTTTTAAATCTTCCATGATCTCTGTCTTCTTCTCAGGGTCAATGGCCAGAGTATCAAACGTGCTGGGATGCTTAAACGGCACGGATTCCCAAGGATGGCATCTGGAATCCAAAGATCCTCCGCGTGAATTTGTATACAACAGTCTGTCTTGATTCTTTCTTCTGATATCATTCGCCTTCTCCATAATGAAGTTGAGATATGAATCAAGAATCAGAGACTTGTCTTTCTTCTTGATGCGAAGAGTGAACCCTCTTTTCTCTTCAGGCAACGGTCTCCAGGAAAATGTCTGCGTTTGTCTAGGCGAGACTACGTGTTCCCAGAGAACCGTTACGCCATTGAAGGTATCATATATGCAGTCATTGTTCGATAAACCGAACGTTATAGCACTCGAATTCAGAGCGCGAGTGAGGCTCAACCGGCTGCCGGACACGGAAACTGAGCTGCTTAAGTAAAGCTGGACGGCGTTGTAAAGCTCGTTGGTGTTAACTCCATCGATTTCCGTGATGTCAAAGTAAAAATACCAAGAGAAAACGTTTAAGATCTGGTTGATGAATTTGAGAGAAGCAAAACGGAGTTCTGGTGGGAAAATTACTTGAAGAAGGCTTTGACAGAAGGCCAATACGCCTAGCAATGGGGCCAACGAAGACCAGTATTCTCTCATTATCTTATTTCTGCTGCTAAGTTTGTATTTTGGAAGTAGAACTGTAAGGCGCAGAGAGCAGCGGAAAAATGGGTAGGCTTTGTTACTGCAGCAGAGGCAAATGTTGTTGGCTGAATTTATAGATGAAAAACAGAAAGGTTCTGGAATTTGAAGGGTGGGAAATTGATGGAGAGGAGGGGGTAATCAAGGAAAAGGGGATGCTCAAAAGGAAAAGGGTAGGAGAGAGAGGGCGATGAAGAGTTGAAATAATTATAAGTACAAAGTGAAACAGCAAAACGGGGAGAGGAAAAAACAAAAAGGAGTTTTGGAGTTATGAGTTAGGGGAGAGATCAGAAATGGGACCAATTGGCTTTCTTGAACTTTTGAGTGCTTTACAGTGGTTGTTTGTAGGACTTTTTGCCCGTTACACGCCAATACATGATTATGATCATGGATTTGAATAAGTTGCTGCTGCTACCCCTGCTGCTACTGCTGGCTCCCGGCTTCTGCCACGAAAAAGCACTTCTAGGATTGTGAAATGAGAGAGAGCGAGAGGGAGAGGATTTTGATGCTTCAACTTCAATGTCTAGGAAAGTGACAATGGATGAATGAGCTTAAAAAATAATTATAACGATTATATACAATATAATAATAATTATTACAATAATTTATAAAATAAGATAGTACTTCTGCTGCAACCGGATTTGCACTACCTGTAAAACTATGATAACCAAGCAATTGCCCACTTGAGCGAAAAGAGAATTTATTTAACAAAACGAGGGTTTAAAATTATCAAGTACCTGACACAGATATGTGCATGTGAGTTTTATTTTTGCTCAAGTTAAATCCCAAGAAATTCAATTTTTACTGTCAAATCCCAAGCCAATTTAAAAACTGTAAATTAATGAGAATGGAAAAACAGAAGGAATAATAGGAAGCATTGTTTGTCCTGATTGTTGTGCAGAGACCATTGGAATGTTAAATGCATTTTAAAAGCAAACCATTCCCTTTGTATTTTACTCTCACCTTCTTTACATTACATTACTTATTTGATTTACTACTGCAAATTTGTAGAGGGGCTGCCAAAATTGCTTGATCTGGTTGGTAAAATTTTGAGAGATTAGAAAGAGCATCTTGGCATAATCAATTCACACAGAGAGATAAGGGGGATTGATTCTCCTCTTTTCAGTTTTTTTTTAATTTGTTATTTTAAAATAATACAGGTGTCAAACTCTAAGTGGGTATGTAGGTTTGTTATGATGGGCTCTGTGAACAGAGTTCTGTCTTCGTAGTCTGTCTGAAAACTGTGAGACAGGATCTCTACTGCTTTACTTCAATCAATAACTGAGGTAATTACATCTAGTTCCCTACGTTTTAGCAAAATCAAAGCTAAGAGCATAGTTTACAAATTTATTAATACAAGTCCCTGCAGTGTAATATTGGCAACAGGAGAAGGTGCCAATGGAGATGGACTAAATCTTAGGCTAAAATGGATAACGGACCGAGGCGAGAATAACATGTCGTCTCTGTTATCGAGCCGTTTATAAAAAATAGAGCCGACTGTTGCTGTCTGAGTCCAAATGGACAGGACTGCTGACGCCGTAAACAAATTTGCCATCGCTACTTCAATGAATTATACGGGCGTTCAACGGATCACGTAAGACGAATTTGACCCACGAAATGACGAAATTCGACTCAACACAGTCCAATTAAAAGAATAACAATTTTAGTCAAATTTGATTTTTTTACTGAATGCTATTGTCTCATTAACAATTACCTTTGTTTTTTCTTTTTAATTTAATTTAATTTAATGATTTTATTTCAAAGGGCCGGTATTTAAGTTTGTCGCTAATGTAAGATACAACTACAACTGTGATTAAGGAGATAATCACGGTACTAAAGCCACGCTCTTCCTCATCGCGTGCTTTCAAACCGCCGTTGATTTTGTCTCTCCGACAAAAATTTTTTTGGTGGGACCCGAGGATCATGGCCACCGGTCCCATTTCATCAAAATTGTCCGGGGTACGGTTATTTATTTTATTACATGGTTACTTAAATGTAATCATTTAATTATAAAATAATAATAATAATAAGTGTTAGTTGAAAAGAGAATTATCCCTAATAACAAACTAATTATAATTATTAATTAATGTTAATGAATTAATAATTGGATAATTTTGCTTTATTAGCAAGGGGTGTGATTATCTTACTTTCACCACCTTCTCATTCCTTTTAGCAAGAGCGCGAGTAATGCGCGTGGTGTTGACTAGAGCATTCATGAATGAATCATAAAGTCATTGTCTCGCTGTTCTGTGTAATCCATTCCTTGCTTTGTTTGAGCCAGCTCATAAGTCATCCCGGTGACGACGCTGTCAAGAGAAGCTGATAAGAATCGATCTCAATTCTCTCATTACTCATCAGCTATTTTGTTTCTTTCGTTATATTTGATGGGGTTGGGACAGCCGACCTACACTGCAGACGGAGAGATTAAGATAGGGTAAAGTAAAAAAATTAAGGGTACAGTACTCTTTACCATTCAAGCTCTCGCTTCTGCCCTTTCCCTGCGTAAGTTATTGGATTAAAATAAAAATGTGAAAGAAATCTAAACAAAGAATCCTTCTAGGGTTTGTTACTGATCTGACCAATTTCTTTCATCTTCTGCACCACCTAGCTAGGCTAGCTTTGCTTTCGCATGCCAAATGTCAATCAACCCATTGATTTGTCTCTGCATCCAACGCCTTCTACAAGTAAATGTCACCCGAGAAGCAAAGCAGACCAAACTTCCTTTCTTTCTTTCTTATTCTCTCAGTGGTTCTGGTTTTGGTTTCTGCAAAACCGTACAGATTCTCGTTCACGCAAACGAAATAGTGATAAATACTAATTCAAATTGACACGATGGTAAAAAATGCAGACAGAACTGAGAAGTTTTCTTTTTTTAATTCATCTTATGGTGCAGCTGCAATCTGCTTGCAGAGCAGAGCTTTCGCATATTCAAGCTCGCGTAAAACAAACAATTCTTGCTGCAACAACAGTATGGCTCTGAAAATATCTTTGCAGGACTGGTCAGTTTACGTTATTTTTTCTCGGAGGGTGAAAATTTTAAATAAAAAAAAAGAGAGAGTTAAAGTTTGCATACCGCAGCGGAGAATAAGTTTAACGTTTGATAAAAAAAAGAAATTAATGTTGCCTGGGAGTGTGGGGGATGAATGCTTGCCTGGGAGTGTGGGGGATGAATGCTTGCCTGGGAGTGGTTGACGAAGAGGCATTCTATCGTCTCCTTGGTTTTCTGGAATGATGATCATGTAATGTTTAAGTCAACAGCAAAGTCCAAAAAAGAAGAGAAAACAGTCATGAGGCAGAACAGAATTAATAATCTATTAATGAGAGATTGACGCCTTAACGAGAATATTATCAAGTAGTATTCAAATTAAAACAGGAGTTGGTTAACTGTTGTAGATAGAACTGACGTTAAGCTTTACAAGCATTAAGCATGCAACTGAGCTGACGGTAGAATTGGGTAACTCACACATTTACCTCAGACAGAGAAATGAACATTCAGAACAAAAGCAGACTCCCCCTCTGTCACTCCTTTATTCACTCAGTCAGTCAAGCAGATTGCTTATTTGCCTGTACAAGATGCCGTCGGTGCAGGTAAGAGAATACGCGCGCACATTTATTCGCCACGTGACATCATAGTGCATAACTGAGTAATACATGTCCTATCATAGTGGGTCATGTTACGTTGTATTAAGTTGTGATTGACAGACAATATACGTTGTGCACCTTAACTCTAATAATATACGGAAAACTGAAACAAGACTACAATTCTCTAGTAATCTTAGTTCTTATGACAATAAATACAAAGTTCTGACTGATAATTACTAGAAAACATACAATAATAAATGAATAACTCGTAACAAAGCATAAAAAAAATCATGCATAAATATTGAAAGATCCATCAAGATTACTAAATAAATTCATATTAGGAGGGTTATAATTTTGCAAGTTAATAGTTACCAATCGAATTATCACTTATATCTCACCCATCAATAAACTCCTGTTTTCATTCAAAATCCAATAGATAATTGTCATGTCACCAAATATATAATTATGCCCCAGCCAATGCATCAAAATCTCTCTAGTACAGTTACATGCTTCATGGCTATACAGAAATCCTCATTTGGTAAGATATTCCCCAGAAAATCAACACTTTAAGAATTGACTGATACATTAATGTTCGGAGCCATGAAGAAATTTCATACCACTAGTATAATATTTCTCACATTTCAGATTCAACCTCCAAGCATATCAAGTGGATGGGTCAAAAAAATTGTAAAACATAAGAGAAGAAATCTCCACCCAAAAATTCCTATGTACAACCGCATGTGAATTACAGTTGAATTTGGGACAATCCTATAATGAGCACCATCATCACATTAATCAATGGCAATGATGAGAAAACCAACAGAGACATACATGAGAAAGACAGGGTAGAGAGCAAGAGCTTTTCTCCTTGGGTTCACCGCCGAACTCATGAAAGGATAGGCAGCCCATGAGCTCCAAGCCAATGTCACAGACACAACAATGATTTTCAATATCACATTGTCCTTCAAAATACATATTAAGGCTCCAACATCAAGAGGGAATAGACAATAACCCAGAAGACTCAGACTTTGAAAGAATATAATGTGCCCACCCTGAAAAATGTAAATTTTCACCAGAGTCAAAGTTTACTCAATGTGTATGCACGCTTGTTCATTTCCAAGAATTTAATGTAAAGACAAATTGAATATATATTTTATTTTGTTATTGTTTACTTGTAACAAGCATATACAGTTTAAATCCAAGAGCTTTCAATATCTATAATAGAGTAAACTGGACACAGAGAAATAAAGAGAGGCTATTACCAGTAGCAGCACATTCAATGTCAAGATCACGGCACCAGCAGCAAGCAGTGCAAATGCAACAGCAAATACCTCAGACTGGGAGATAATCAGGGAAACGAGAAACTTAGTCAACAAAAAATTGACAGATCTTTCAATATGAATAAAATTTCACTATGTATGCTTTAACATAGAAACAACACGTTAAACAGATTAAGTGAGCAAGATTATTTTATACAAGTAACTCCACAGCAATCATTACACAGAATAAAGAATGAATTGAAAAAGGAAATCTGCCATTTTAGGCTGACAAAAATCCCCATTATGAGTAGTAAACCCTTCATCAAACACCTTAAAATAAGATTCTGTACGATAAACCTTCAAAGTCCGCTGACATGCTAATATCACTATTTCTTATATGGTAAAAAGCAACTGAAAGAAAACTGGGGGAACCACAAAGTTCATATCTATACGGATGTAAAATCAGCAAGCAATTCCCTTATGTTTTGATGAGGACCATTTCAACCAAAGAGTTTTCAAGGTAATACAATCATCCACTGTTGTGAACATGCAGTAGTGCAGTTACATTAAGATTTGTCTTCTAAGACTTGACTTGCTATTTATTTTTCTTTGAAGTACTTTTCTGCTGCTTGTTGATTTTCACTTTTAAGAGTTACTCTTGCATAACAACTGTGTACAAAGATTGCACATTTTTCAATATATGTATATATATAAACCCCAAGAGGAAGGCAAACAAGCATTGACCACAAATTCACTAACATAAATAGCTTGACATGAAGTTAGAAGCAGAAAGCTGGAAGCGCTAAGGAGTTTTAATTATCCAGCATCTTAATGTTATGAATAGCATGAATGAGAAAGTGACTGGTTGTTGCTATACTTTGTTTGGGATTAAGGTGTTGTAGCTTTGAAGCTATTGTTATTGTGGGATGAATTCACTAGATGCCAAATATTAGTTGAGAAGTGTAGTCTCCACTAAAAATTGGTATTGACCAAATATTTTATCCATTGTTCTTTCATTGCAGCAGGAACACAGCAAACCCAGACAAAGCCCTAGACTTGTTAACTTTCTTTTTATGTTGACTAAGTAACAACTCAATAATTATCAAATACAATAAGCTCAATAAAGACATCAAACACTGGACATAACGGAGTTAGCAATACAACAGCCAGCGATTAAACATTATGTATTAAAATAACATACAGCTGGACATGGCGATGCCCACTTCAACTACAGTTGTTAAACTACAACCCAAGCAAGAATTTTGGTGAAGGTAGGAACACACTTATTCCTCGATATATAACCATAATTCAAACCATAAATTAAAATGCTTTCAAAATAATCATTTCAACTCAAGGCTATGACAAGTTTTACAATGACAAGATTACTTATCATGATGAAACACAAGTGAAAAAAAAGATAACATAACCACAAATCTATTGATGACTAAAAAGGCTTCCTCAACCATCTCAAGCAAGGGCAAGACCCAGATATACAAACACATACTATGAGACCAATGAAAATTCAATCTATAACATTTTCTTACTCAGCATAACCCATCATGCAATCACCATGTCAAGACCCTTTCCCTCCTTCATCCTTGAAGGGTGCCAACCATCAAATTTCCCTCTCAAAATCATAGCCTTATAAACGGCATACTTCTAAGGTTTCTCTTATTTTCAATCTCTAATACTCATAATTTGTAACACCATTAATAGTATGCTTGTTTTCTGTCTGATATTTTTGTAGATCTAAATTCTCCTTAAGTCATAATAAAACATCACAACAACCCTTCAATATCATGTTCCAATTGTTGAAAAATCAATGCATAAAAAAAACTGGCTTTCTAAATTAAATAAGTAACCAAACCAAAATCATCCACTCACTCATAAATTAGCGAAGATGCACCAAAACAGAATGCTGACCTTCTTTACGGACGCAGACCATGAAAGAGCAAGCCCCAGAAAGACTATAAAGAAAAACGGACCCCACAGATCCCAATCTCTGAGAGCCTTTCCTGGATCTTCCCTGAATGGATTTGGAAACACAACAAGCTTCAAATTGTTCACAATTCGTAACAGATCTCTCTTCACCGTGTCCCAAACCGGCTCGGTCAGCGTGTTCGGGGGCGAACCGAACCCGCTCGCTTTGATATTCGGAAGAGAACCGCCAAAGTTACTGGAGGGCGGGAGAGGGGGAGGAACGGGGACAGATGGCACCTTCTGGTTGGAGGTGGGCGGCGGAGGAGGGAGATTTGATTGGATGAATGGTGAGGAGGAGACCGGAATCGTCGCCGGTCGAGGAGGACTGGGCGGGTGTGCCGGGATGACAGTTGCGGGACCCGATTGGACGCTGGCGTGTATAAGGTTCTCGATCTCGTCGATGTCCGATTGCGAGGAGGGGTGGAGAGGCACAGTATCGCTGTGCGACATTTTCAGTGAAAGTATATCGCGGTTAGATTTTACCCTTTTATTTTCCCGGGAAAGTGATAAGATCTAACGAGTAACGGGTAGGTCTGGGGAGGGAAAAGAGAAATCAAACGAAGTGAATTTGTTGACACACCGGGAAATTTCGTGGAATTTTCACTCTGTTGGATCTGCTTGCGGGGCGTCTGCTGCAGATTTTTCAGTTGTTACGAGACGTCGTCGTAACAACGTTGAATCATACGACTATTGTGAGCTTGGAATTTGGGTTAAAATGAATCCACCATTTTGGGCTTGGGCCTACATGGAGAATTTAAATAAGCTTACGTAACAATTTTAGATAAAATCAAAACGGTCAATAATCAAATAAAAAAATTAATTTTGAATTAAAATCAATATTTTAAGATAGATTGTGATTTCAAAGATCTAAGGAACCGGAATAGAATTAATAAATTAAATTAATTTAAAAATTATTTGTTTACTTTATTTAATGCTTTTTAAAAAGAAAATAAATATTTATTTATATTTAATAAATTATTTTATTAAATAAATAATAATATTTAAATTTTTATTAAAATTATAAAAAATTAATTTTAAATAAACATTTAAAATTCAAATATCACATGTAATGTTAAATTTTATTGTAAATTTGTATAAACGTAACTTTTATTTTTATATATTTTAAAGTTATTAAATAAATCAATAATTATCATAAATAAATATATATGATATATATTATTAAAAAATAAAATTTTATTTGATAATATGTACTATTAAGTTAAAATATAATATACTATTTTTTTTAAATAAAATTATCGTATATTAATATATTTTTTATAAATTATTTTTATTATTTTTTAATTATTTAATTTTTTTATTGATATATTTTGTTACTTTTATAATTTAATATCATTAATTTAATTTTTTAAAATTAAAAATTATAAAATTGAGATAATTGATATACATGATATCATATTTTGGAACTGAAATTAAGTCAAAACTGATCAAAATTAAAAAATAAAATATTTTTTTAAATATAATAATTTCTACTTTCGCTGGAAAATGCAATGGGATTCGGTTTTGCACACCCCTAGATTTGAATTTCTTGTCTTAGAACTTGGTAGGGAAGTGTAAGGCTTTCTTCAATTCCTAAAATATTATTAATTATTAACTTGATTGACCACGTCGGCTGCCCTATCACTGCTGATCTGGACTTTTCTTTTGCGTCAGCTCGAGGTATTGAGGATGATCCCTGATTTGTATTGGCAGCGAGTCTACCTCAAAAGTCAAAACTCCCAGCTGTAAGGCGACAACTAAGACTGCCTTGCCAGTGCCAAATTAATTAATTTTATGTTAAGAATTATTTTAATTATAAAAGTTTAAAAAGCAAAATTTTACTTTTTAATTTAATTAATATAAAATAAATTTACAATTAATTAATTAATTTATTATTTAATAATTTTTATTATTTTTTAGTTTATTATCGTAGTAGAATTATTTTTTTGTATATAATTTATTTAAATTAATTTAAAATAGTATAAATAAATAATTTTAAATATTAAAAATATAAATAAAAATATATATAAATTATATTTAATGACTAATGGGAATGACAATATGAATTAGTCACCTAATTAAAAATTCAATTAGTTCTTAATATTTTTCGTTTTATTAACAAATACCGTTGTATAATTGAATTTTCAAGATATTTACAAATCGATTAGTATAATATTTATTTTAATTTAATAAAAAATTATTATATGTATATATATATATATTATTTTTATTTAATATAATATCATATAAAATATTGTTAATTAATTTTTATTGTATTAATAAATTTAATTATTTAAATGGGTAAGGTACACATTAAATTAATATTAACTTTTAATTTGATCATACTCTTCATCAAATGGATAAATGTAGAGAGAATAAGTCAAACTCGGACCAAGCATATACTCTTGTTCTATTGTAAAATTCCAACTAGTTGCTGTCATGTCTCACGCGCTCCTCCATTGCTTTACGCAAGTTTCTCTGCAAAATTTTCCCAGTAACTTCCTGTTAATCAAATCTCTTTATATATGATCGAGCGTGTCTTTCATTTTCATCATCATCAAAAGAATTCCAACAAATATTTTTTCTCTGCAGCCTTCTCAAACACACGATGAGCAGCGACAACAACAGCAACAACAACTGGTCTATGCTGAGCCGCCTGAGGAACGCCGTGACGAAGGTGACGATCTTGCTGAACATGAATCTTCACCGCTGGAGCATCGTCTCGATGATCGGCGCTTCTTCGGGGAAACGCCGGATGAGTTTTAACGACAGGCCGGGTTTGAGAGCATGCACTGATGATTATTACGCAGAAGAGTATTGCGATTCAGGTTCTTCCTCCAGCAGATCGCTAGCTCTTCACAGAACCATTAGCTATCCGTCGGAAGATGATATTGACAAGAGAGCTGAAATGTTTATCGCAAATTTTCATAAGCAGCTTCAGATTGAGAGACAGATTTCGTTGGATCTCCAATATTGCATAGCAAACAGCTCTGAGCTGATGTCTCCTTAGAGCCATCAAACATTAATGGAGATTCTGTGATGATGCCTGAGTTTTTATGGTAGGTTTATCATTACAGTTCAGAGATTTGCACAAATTTTTTTGATTGAATATGCAAATTTTCTTGGTTGGGAATTGGGTATTTTTAGCTTTTGAGTGTGGGATTGTATTTTTTTGAAAAAAAGTTGTTATTCTTTTGTTCTTTCGATCCATTAATTTATGAATTGGGATTTAATATGTCCAAATTGATGGTTAGGTTGTAATTGATAACATTGATTCTCTTTGTTAATTTTTTAAATATTTTTATTTATTTTGTTTATTCTTTAATTTTGATTTAAATTTTACGTTTATTTATTTCAATTTTTAAAATAATTTTTCTTTATTATACAAATATATAAGTTAAACTTTATTTTTAATTTAATGCCAAAGATATTTCGATAATAAGAAATAGTAAAAGTAACATCAATGTAAGCAGAATATATCTTCTTTAGTAGAATAATTTCAGCAAGAGAGTTATTGTTTTTTTTACATTTTTACCTCGTTGATCATGATTTTATACAAAATAATTCTCTTAAATTTTAAATTTTGGTCCCCGCATTGTTAAGAGATCTGGAGATTGATTAATTTTTCTCGACCAATATATTAAAAGATGATAAAGTTAATATTATATTTGTATTATATTAAATAAAATTAATTTAAATTTAATCTATTTAATAATTGTGTCAATAATAATATAAAAAAATATTTATTCATAAATATAATTTTAAATTATTTTTTATTTTATATTTATTACGAGATAATTTTCTTGATATTAAAAAGTTTGAAGATTGATCAATTTCTCTCTTATCGATTATAAAAAAATAATAAATTTAATTTTATTTATGTTTGATTTTAAAACAAAAAAAAGTTTAATGGCTAAATAATAATAATAATGAAATGAAGCATCGCCTGTGTTTATAAATTATTAAATACTAAATTTTATAGTTTAATTAAAGGATTTAAGCCAGTTAATTAATATTATCTTAAAGTTAATAATTTCGATCTCACATTCAAAACTCATGATTTTTGTCTGAACCCAATAAATTTATAATAATTTAAAATTAAACCTTTATTTTAAGTTTGTGGGTTTTTCTAAGAGTATTTATTATTATACTAATAATATAGAGCAATATTAATCTAAAATTTTGTGTTAGATAATTTTATTAATGAATTAAAGTAAAAATCACATTATGAAAAGAGAGAAATTAGAAAGATTATAAAGAATCGTTGAAAGAACTTTAATTTGAATGCGACTTAGCAGAGGTTATAGATAGATGTTTGAACATGTTGACAACGAGATCATGAAGAGAGATCGTTTAGCCAAAGTTATTGCTTAGTAATAAATGGTGGCAGTGAATCGGCGGAGAATTAAAGCCTATCATTATGCACTTAAACTAAGAGTTGACTACGTAACCCTATGTTGTTTATAAAATCCGACAAAACAGAAACATGTCAACTACCATTGCCATCTGAGTTTCTGCTAAGGATATCTCATTTATTCAAAGCCCAAAGACCGAGAGCAGTTCCCTCTAACATCTCGTCGCTGCTCTTTACTCAACAATTCATTTATTTATTTTTTTCTTGTTCGTTCGCTCAACTTATTAGATGCCGTGACCAATTTGATGATAAAGAGAGAAAGAACGAGGAAAAATCACTGCCAAGTTGTTTTATGACTCCCTTATGTTTTTGTTGGATAGTTCAAGTACAAAGAGACATACACCATTGACTGATATGATTTGCATATTATATGGCCTTTTATCAAAGGAATCAATGTTCCTGGCTTGGAATCTTCTAAAAACTATTTCAGACCAATAAGTATATAAACTGCAAGAAGACAATAGGCAGCTTCTTTTGTTTCTGTTGTCTGTGATTAACGGACAGTGTTCAGCGCCATCATAGCCGACCTGCAAGATTATGATCCCACAGACATGGTGTAATAGGTTAATGAAACTGAGCCCCTTTCTGTTTTTATAAATTATTTTTTTCTGTTCCAATGTGATGATAACACATAGTGGAATTAACTTGTCTGCTTTTCTACAGCTTCGTTTCCCTTACCCCATGTGCCTGCCTCTGTTAACTATTATCAAAAATATTAAGAGAGAGACAAGAAGAAGAAGAAGAAAACTGGATGACTACCTCCCTGTTCATCGTAGACGACATGATTAATGATCATGGGTTTCAGGTTTTTGTCCCGTATCTATTTACGAGATAACATTCATCGTTTCTTTTCAGATTTCTGTCATTCATGAACTTGGGATATATAATTTGACAGTGGAAAAGTTATGGAAGTACCTCGGAATATTATGTAAATTAGAGCTTAAGCAATCTGATTATGGTACGGAAATCTCTTGGTTTTGGATATCTCTGATCAGTCTGACTATTAAAGTACAGTTCGGGAACATCTTGTAGTTGTTGGAATGTATAAATAATTAGTGGGTTCACTGTAGAGGGACTACATCTAGTATTTCTGTACGGTTGCATGATAATTCAGTGCACCAAGGGGATAAATAATTTTCTTTTTTTCAAAAAATTTTGTGGGGCAAATTATGTAATGTAAAGTAGATGTGTCTGTTATCATGTTGCGTGTTTAGTCCAGTCAAGATGGGTTTATCTACTTGATTATTTATTTTAGCAATTTGACTAGAGCATGCATGATCTCAACTGAATGTCGATAAATATGAGCAAGAGTGAAGATTACAAACAAAATGGGATTGGACCCATGATTAGATAGGTAAATTCCATATATTCTCAAGTTATTTTATACAAAAATTATAATGGTTAAGTATAACTCTCTTTGCATTTTCAGTTCGTTTAACATGTAGGGAATTTTTTTTTATATGAACCAACAAGAGAGTCGAATGCTGCCACTAATGAAGGCGACAACCCTACGATTCCCCACCCGTCTTTGCAGCTACATGTCTGTGACCTCTCTCTCTGTTTCTTTCTTTGTTTCTCACACACAAAAGTCTATCGATTTTTTTTTAACTCTTTCAACCATTTGTGACTGCAGGAACAGTGAATCTTTGCACATCTTATATCAAGATCAACTTCCCCTCCTACTTTACTTCTCTTTTCATCTGTCATACTACTTCGAGTTTTCAAGGGAACTCTCTCTTTCTTTCAGTGCTTGCTAAACACTGGCTCAATATTTTCAATTGCATCCATACCATTTCTTTTTGTGCCGTATTTGTAGCTCGTTTACTACTTCTTTTCTTTCCTCTCTCGCCATGGATTTCGAGACAAACACTTCTTTTCATTTGAGTCTAGCAAACAATCAGTTCAGTCTAGAACTTGTCCTTGAACCATCATCTTCTTCTTCATCATCATCAATTCACAATCCTGCCGAACCAAGAATATTTTCTTGCAACTATTGCCAACGCAAGTTTTACAGTTCAAAAGCACTTGGTGGCCATCAAAATGCTCACAAGCTCGAACGAACCTTGGCTAAGAAAAGCAGGGAGTTAAGCTCAGCTGTGAGGGCTCATGGAGGGTCGAATCCAAGGTCAGGATTTAGTGTAAGCGGCTCGAGTTATGGTTTACTTATTAATTCAACTCTTGGCGGGTTCGAACATCAGGGTCATGCTGGTTGGTTTGGTGGAGAACTAAGCTATGGCAGAAGAGAGATGAATTACAGACCTGAGAATGTTCGTCCAGAGGAGTTTAACCAGATCGACTTGTCTTTAAGGCTTTGAGTATGATACTAGTATTTGAATTGCATTTTCATTATTATGATTTACTGAAGTATCTGATATGCAAATATATTCTAATCAGACAATATATTAAGGTACAGGCATGGAGCTGATTGAAGTCTATGCATTGAAGAAAATTGAAGACTTATTAGAAGAAGAGATGCCGAAATTGTTTTTGTTTCTGAGATATATGTGATGATCGGCTGAATTATTTCTGCCTTCCTTTTTGTAAATTACATTACGTTATCCAAATAATGTAGCGATTATGCAGTGATATGAAGAAGAATTCTGAAAATAGCCAGCTACAAGGCTGTGTTAACGATGATAGACTGACAGTGTACGGTTACTGTCACTGAAGTATTATTCCAACTAAATTGTTCTGATGCATATCTTAAATTCATCCAATCGGGAATCATTCAGATTCATTTGATTGATCGATAATTTGTCTTAACTCGCATATTTTAACCATATACCTATATTCATGCGGCCGTCCGTTGAGCTAGAATGATTATTCACCAAATCCTGATGACATAATTTTCTTACAGAAGCTTGAAGATTCACGTATATGTTTGTAAAGTATTTTTCTTGTTTCAAATTAACCTATGTGATGATGTTAACTTCTATGCATATACAATTGTAGACTTTTACAAGTTAATCTTGTGAGGAAAGAATCGAATTTCTTCAGCAGAAATAAGCCTAGCACAATTTGAAAAGTTGTCTAATATCTAGCTTCATATTATGCAATATATGTCAACAAATTCCCTTCCGCAGATGCTTTTCCTGTGTTTTCTTGAGGAGAAAAATCCAACTTGCAAATTATATAAAAGGTTCCGATTTGATTCATTCAGGTCATCATGTTCATTTATACCAGTTTCGCAAAGCTGTTCGATCTATAGCTTCTAATACAGATATGAAAATTCAGCTTTCTTTGTGATTTAAAAGTGGACTCTTGGGCAACTTTAATTCACTATTAAGAAAGGGAAAAGAGGAAACAGATTCATAATACTTAAAAATGAAAATTCAGCATTGTTTGGAAGCAATGTTTATAGAAATTGATTAGAAAAAGACTCGACCAACCTCCTCTTTTCAACAATATACAATATATATAAATTAAAGTGTAGTTGTGATCATAACTCATGGGAGGCTAGAGATGGTGACCTTGATTTTCTTATTCCACAGACACAAATAAAAGTTGTTAAATATAATTGTTTGAACTTTTATTTTAAGTGTAAACTCTTAAATCAGTAATAAATTTAATTTAGTGCCTAGTATTTAAGTTTCTGCAAACATTAAAAATAAAAAATTATACATAATTGTTTATCTAAAATAAAATAAAGTATTTTTTTGATATTTGTCAAAAGAATTTTAAAGTATATTGTAACTAATATAATAATTTCACATGATCTAAGAATAAGTTTGATGTATATTGTTCACGAGATCATTTTATACGCTAAATAACACTAGACTTTGTCACTTTATTTTTACTATGTCTATTTTAGTATTATAGTTAGTACTAATGTTAATCCTTACCTAATAACTTTTAAATATTTTAAAGGTTAACTAACATGCCATGACATTAGATATGTTATTTTTATGTAAATTTGCATGTTTTATTATGACTAAATTTCATCAAATTTTCATGAATTTCAATGTGAGGGGGTGGTTAAATTTTACCTAAATGCAAATATTGGATTTGGCAAATGGAGTAAAAGTTACAGTTTGACGTAGTTATGGATCTAAATGAATGCCCAAAAGAAAAAATAAATAAATGAGAGAGAAAATGAAACCTTTTAGACTGCTTAAAGCTTTACGATGAAATACATTGTGGTGTCTTCGAGGAAGACTGAAGGAAAGAGAAGCTTACACACACACACACGCGTAGTAATTAACAGCACATTTAAGTGTTCTTTAAGCGCAGGAATTTTTCAGCCAAATAGAGCCTAAACAAATTGAAGGCTGAGATGAAGGTAACCAATGCCATTAGAACACAAGCTGCATAGCCACAGACCAAAGCACTTCCAATTTGGAAGCAGAATCTGGTAAATTTGCTGCACCATTGCGTCCACTGAAATTCCTTCATGCCTTCTAAAGCCAGAACTGCATGCTCAACTGCTGCTGAGTTCGTGGCAAATGTGGCGTAAACTATTATCTGTTGATTTTGCAGTTCAGAACAATACAAGAATAGGACCTTCTTGTCAGACATGAATCTCACAACAAAAATATGTATTTTAGCCATATAATAGTTAATGTTGGATTCATAGATTGAATCTGCCGGCATGGAATGCTTTGTACAATAGCCAGTGAGCGGGAGTGGCTTATATATACAGTGTAAACTACTAAACTTTTGGACAAAGAAATTTACTGCATTCGTGTTGATAGTCGTCTCAAATTAACAGTGAAAAAAGCTGATTCTAGAGATTATTAATGGTAAAGCTTCGAAATTTGCGGATCCCCAGAAATCTCACTCAAAATTTATAAGAAATAAAAACCTCTCAGTCTCACCGTTCACCATTCATTCTTGCAGGGTTACTTTCAATTAGGGTAGTTCATCTATAAATTGTGTTTATCTCGACATCCACTCCCAAACAGCGACGAGTGACAGAGTTGGTGGGCGATAATTAAGATCTGAATAATTCTACCTGAATTTGTCAATGAGCGAAAAAAGAAAGAGAATTTTAGATCCAGTTCCAATCGTATGAAGTTTGAAAGTTTTTGTTTTTGAAAGAAATTGCTTTGATTCAAAGGACACCGTTGAAATTCGACAAGTGAAAATGCGAAGAAAGGTTGATTGAGACCTAACTTGAGTAGAAACTTAGCGTGTGTCAAGTTATGCAAGAAAATTTACCTGGTCCAACAAGTAACAAACCCAAGCAAGATATCTGTAAGACTTGTTTGAGTTTCCCAGCTTAAAGAAACTTGAGAAAACACATCTACCCACTTGAAGAAGATTATAAGCCAAAGCCCCAGAAGCAACGTACACCAAAATTCTATATAATTATCAAATCATCGAAGAAGAATGTGTTTATTTTTAAGAATGGAAAGGAAAGGAGAAAAGAAAGTCAAGATATATAATTATAAATTTTGTTTTATTTTTATTTTGAATATATATATATATATATATTTTTTTAATTTATTGACATTTATTAATAAATTAAAATTTTTAATTATTTTTTTTATTTTTAAATTTTAATTGTAATTATATTTTTATTAAAATAATTATTATAATAATTATTTATTAATATTTATATTATAAATATCTGTTATATTAATTAATTATTTTTATTTAGATAAAAATATTTAATTTTATTAAAATATTTTATACATTTTATAATTAATAAATTAAATTAATTTTAACTTTTATTTTAAAATATAAAATATAATTATATTAATAATTATTTTTATATAATAAAATTAAATTATTAAATAAATATAATTAATTGTATAAATTATGATAGATATAAAGTTATAAAATAAAATTATAAATTAATATACATAAATAATATATAAAAATATTTATATTAGAATTATATTTATAAGTTTGATATTAAAATTTATATAAAAATAAATATGAATATTGATAACTTAATTTATAAATAAAATAATATTATATTAATAATTTTAAAATAATTAATTATTAAACAATTATATAAAATTAATTAAAATAAAAATATAATCAATTATATAAGAAGAGGAGAAAATTAAAATTTTATTAATTTTGGATTGTCCAGGTAAGGAACCATAAGTCCTTCACTTTAAGAAATAAGAATTTTTATAGAATTTTTTCTCTAATTTTTTTTAACAAAAAGAAATAAGATAATAATGATTTTGCTTCTTTCCCTCTTCTTTTTCTCCAAGATTACAAAAAATAAACGCACTAGAAGAGTAAATCTTATGTGATCGACTGTATGGTTCAAGAGCAAGAGGGAGAGAGTGAAACATACACGAGAACATGCAAGTCCTTGTAAGTAATTCTCTTCTCGATGAAGATGACCTTGGTCTGAGTATCCAAGCCAGTTAAACAAGCTGTCAAGATTAGGAGAAACGCTGAAGAAACCCTTAAAAAAACTTCGATCTTCTCCACTTCCATCTCAGTTTTTCTTGCTCTTTTTTTTTCCTCTCTCTCTCTGTGCCGCCGGCCACCAAGAATTCTTGTTTACTTTTGTAGAGATTGCATGCAGCAGCTTGGCTAGCTGCAGACTGTAGGCAGAAGTACTGGCAGTCTAGTGTCTCCGAGGATTGCAAATATTTTTAAATAAGAACTCTGCAGTCACTGCACTGATGCAGTATTTCATTAATACACCAATTAAGGAAAACAACAACAGATGATTGATGGAATTGCTATTGCCGTGTGAATCCTGGCAAAATCAATTTTGGCTTTGACAAAAGTTAGAACAATGATTTCATCACTCACTTCATGAATCCGTGATCTATCTCAATTTCACTTGCCCACGTGACCACTAGTCATCGTATGCTTTAAAACCCTACCTAAAATGAATTGGACATTCCCAAAAACCTCTAATTAATGAATCAAGGAAATCTTTTAAATTTTCAGATGGTTGTGATTACATGTGTTAGAATTAGCTGCAATACCCAATTAGCATTGATACATACTTATAATGTTATTAAATTTTATTTTAGATATAGCCGATTCTAAAGGGCCGACCAATTCATTTGATCGAATTTAGAGCAGTCTTCAATGAATGCTCATTAGGTTAGTTCGTCTACCACCTGCCTCTTTAAATACATTTGTGGTACTGGCTTGATTAATTTCTCGAGTTTTTATGATGTTTAATTTCTGTATCTCAAAGCTACATATTCCATCAATTGTCATGGTCCAATTATAGCTACCAGATTCTTTCTCCATTTTTTTTTATTTAAATAAAATTTTATTTTTTAATATTTTTTTAATTATTTATATTATATTTTAAATTTTAAATTTATATTATAAAATATAAAATTAATTTATAAATTTTATTAAAATATAATTTAATTTATTTATTATTAATTATATCACGTATTAATATATTATTAAAAGCTAATAATAGAAAATATTAAGAAACAAAGATTGTTAATATCTAATTCTCATCTTTTTCAGAGTGAGAACTGCAAAAATTTTAAATTTTGAACTTTATTTATTAATACAATAATTATAATTTTTAAAGTCGTTAAATTTTTTTAATAAAATATAAAACACGTGAGTAATTAGTCTATATTTAACTCTTAAGTAAAAGTAAATGTTTACACATTGTTATTAATTACAAATAATTTAAGAAAGTTTCTTCTAATTGATAAATTTGATGTTAGTTGGAAATCACTTTGCGTCATTCGAATAATATAATAATATTAGAATAATTTTTTTATACAAATTAATATGATAAAATTATATAATTATAATATTTAACGATGATATCACTACTCTATTAATTTGTATGAATAAATTTGTGCACGGCAAAAAATTATATATTTTTTTATACAAAAATTTTTTTCTTTAAAAAATATGCTGTTAATAAATAATACTAGTATCTTATTATATATTACTTTTATTGTAGTAATGCCTGCAACTTTTTTTCATTTTGAATTTCCTTAGATGATTAAATGGCAGGCCTTTTATTGCTTTTCTTTTGATTTATTTTTCTGTTTACAAAGGTAAAATCTATTTTAAAAAATGCAATCCCATGTATGCTATCAAACACACTCAAAATATATAGCAATTGTATAAGAATTATTAAATTGATAACTTAAAACTTTTAATTTGATACTAAAATAAATTTTTTATTCGTTTATCTGTCTCAAGACAAAAATGATAAAAAGTAATTGGGTTGATAATATTAAATAAATACTATTTTAACTATTAAATTCAACACATATACAATTGATAATTTGTACCTCGCTCAACTCATAAATTTAAAGTCGTAGGATGCCAACCCATCAATAAATATACAATTAATTTAATAGAATATTATTCATTTTCTTTAACATTAATGGTATGAAAATTATTGAAAAGAGATTTTTTTTTATTAAAAGACATTTGTAATTTATGAATAATTAAACATTAACTATTGTATAGCCAAGTACAAGTTATGTGTTTATATCATTGCATTAATATTGATTGTTACTCTTCGTACGTTTTGGGGTGACAAAAATGATCCAATGTCTAGGTCCATTAACAAATTTAAATTGACCTAAAATTTTATATATTTTAGATCAAAAATTTACAATTTAAAGGAAATCACCCTTAACTACTAAGTTGATAAATATAAATCTCTCGGTAAAATTTATCGAAAAAAATTAGTGTGTAACTAAATTTTTTTTTCCTTTTTTCACAAATAATTTGTTGAAGGAGAGATGAATTTCCTTGAGAGAGTATACTATTCATCAACTCATTAGTTAAGGATAATATCGTTCAAAATATTAAATTTTTTTATCTTAAACATAAAAAGTTTGAAATTCAAACTATAAGCATAAATAAGTTTAAAAATTTTATACTCAATTTTAAACATTTGACCTAAATTATAATAAGATGGCTAACCCAAAACTTTCTATGTGCATTGTGCACTTATTAACTTACCAATCCTTTCTCAGTGCATCTACAGTCTTGCTATTAAACCACCGAGTCTTATTAGAATTAAATTGAGTTAATGTTAGCTACTTAATTGCTAATTATTTTTAACTACTATTGTAATAGAACCTAAGTTCTATGTTTAAACCCTCGACAAATCTATATAAATATTAATAATATCAGACTGTGATCTAAAAATTTACATTCCATATGATTTTGATGTCATATGGTGGCAATATTATAGCATTTATTTACTATTGATTGATTAGATCCCAAATGAATTTATCTTTCAAATTGCTTGCTTCAAATGAGGTGGGTGATTTTTAAAATTCAATCATGTTATTTATAAAATAATTTTAAGTTTTTATATGAGTAAATATGTGATGTTGGTAACTAATAATATAAATATAATAAAATATAGGTTTTTTGACTGCGTATCTACGAATAAAAAAAATACCCATGTCAACAATTTTGTTACTTTTTAAATGCTAAGTTAAGATTAGGTGAGATACTAGTTTCTAATAACAAACGTGTTATCATGTTGAAAAAAATAAGTATTCGCTGCATTGCCCCATACGTTGTTGAAAATCTTTGAATCAAATCTCAGAATTATCATTCTCATTGTGTGAACATAAATCCCCTATGGCATCTGCTTACTTTTTAATATTCAACTTCTAGGAAAAGAGGACACATTGTATGAAAGGAATATCAGCTACCTCTTACAATTAAACAATTATGAAGACCAGCATCTATCTGAGTATCAAATTGCAAAGAACTTCGAAGAAGTCAGAGAAATTTTAAATGAAGTACAGGCCAATATCTTAAGGCATGGAACATGCCAATTTTTGTTGATGAGCTCAGCAGACAATCATTTCACCTTCCAATACCCAGATAATCATTTTATTCTATAAATTAGGCATTTCCATGCAACCCAATCTAAAAACAAAGTATCTTCATCGATCAATCTATGGCTTCCCACCAAAACCCTAACTTTGAAAGCCAAATTCCTGCCCAGCTCCTAATAGCTCGCGTTATGCAAATCCATGCAAGCATATCAAAGATAAAGTCTCTGAAGCCGTCGAAGCAAGTCAATAGCATCTTCTCTAGCCTTGTGAAATTATGCACCCTTCCTTCTTCCATAGACATTAACACCTTACCCCAAGAAGTTAAACAAATGCGTGAAAGTCTCATAGTTCTGTGTGGTCGCGCTAAAGGCTTACTGGAACTAGAGTTTGCAACATTCTTAACGAAAATTCCTGGACCCTTAAACAATCTGAATCTCTTTCCTTGACTAACTTGCTAAGAGTATGTATTTTCTGTACACACACAGACACACATATATACACTTCAAATACTAACTATATATTAACTCTGACTCCTTGACAGTTTAAGCTTTTTTATCAAGTTGAGTGATATTACTAACATCGTATGTAAGAGAATTAAAGTCCGGTATTTGAATTTTTTTTTCTGTAAATCAATTTCCTAATGAGTCTTGATCTCAATCGTTTGTCTCAATTAATTTCCTAATCTAGATCTTGAATTTGGATGAAGTAATTTCGTTGACATTGATCTTTGTAGGTAGGCTTTCTGCTTGAACTTCACCGACCTCTGGCCATGAAAAGTTTTGATGCCTTTACACAGATGGCGCAGAACTTGGAGTCCTCTAAGAAGCAGGTCAAAGAGCTGTCTGAGAAGATCCTGTCAGAACAAGGCAAGAATCGTGAGCTGAGGGGCTGCATATTGCAACTATCTCAGTCCCTGCAAGCGGAGGAGAAGAGGAGATTTGAGGAGGAATCTGAGCTGGAAACTCTCAAGCAAAAGTTTTCTGAGCTCCAGGATGCTAAAAACAATTCTGTGGAGGATTTTAGGCAGTCTCTAGAAATGGCATAATGTTAGAAATGGGGCCTTATAAACTAAAGTTTTGGCTTACCAATTCATGTTCTAAGTTTAAAATAAATCAAATATTAACAGTTTTATAAAACATAATAAGAAGTTTCTGTGATTCCCATTGACACTGCTTACACAAAAGGATGGATTAACCTTTGGTTGGAAGGTGAACAAATCAATTCTTTGAGTTATCATTGGTAATAATGAACATGAAAATGGCTATTAAGAATGGCATGTAATGTAGGTGGTATCATTAAAAAATAAGAATACAATATTAAAAATTTACAATAATCGCCCTGGTAACAGCTATCGATCACCTTGCTTCTGTCACAAGTTAACATGCAGTAAAATAGCTTCAGTGATAATTTCTAATTAAATAGGAGATGCATCTTTTTTAAAATTATTTTAGCAATCAATTATTCGTTGGTCTTCCTCCTATTCAATAATTGTCTTTCAGTTTTAATGGATACTCAAGATTCTGAACCAATAAACTCTAGAGAGAAATGATCTGATGAACAAATAATTTCTCCCCAATCGGGTGTTTTCTAGCTGCTGTACAGACGCCTCTCTTTGGGATGGCTGAATTTTAGCCATTAGCTATCCAAAAGCATGGAGAAATAGGCTAAAATGATAACATTAAGAACTTGTAGAGGTCATTGAAAAAAAAAGAAATATTCTTATTATAAATACAAATGCCTCTACTTTATCTCTGCCACTGTATGAAAATGTAAAAATGAAAAACTAATAAAATAAAGAACATCACTAAAAGAGTGGGCCAAAATTTCGCATTTTACCAATTGTTAAAACTTTGGTCTCGATATTATCTCCATGCGTGCTTTCTCTCTCCAACTTAATTTTTCAGTTAAGTGACAAATTCAACTTACACAATACTACTAAAATATATGAATTAAAAGAAATCAGCCAGCAGCAACAAATATTGTTTATTTCTCTACCTGTTCAATTTTTTATTTTACACAATTAAACACATTTATAAGAAGGATGTGGACCCATGGTGCTGGCATTTTTCATGCCGTATGGAACTGAGTCCAAATTTCTTTCCCCTTCAGGCTTCCAGTGTGAACATGAACCCTGTCTAGGATATGCTAACTTCGTCATCTTTCATACGAAGCATACAAGACACCCGGTGTGAAAAGAATACAAGTTTCCAAACTGTTGTGTTAGCTAACTAAATTCAAACCCGTAAACAAATTTAAACTACAATGCCTATCTGGGTTTCCCTTAGTTATTTTAATAAGCATTGGGGTACCAAATGTGATGCATTAACGACTTGTATAAAGTTACATTATATATATATGTGTGTGTGTGTGTGTGTTTTATTGTTCGTATTAGTAGAAAATTGAATGGACAAAAAGAGTTTAATATTTGTTTCAAGAATAAAATATCAGACAGAAGGTATCAAGTGTAGAGCATCAAATTAAAGAACTATATTTGATGTGGGAAGGGGAACATTTAATTCCTTAATTTATTTTCTTGTGATTGCTTTTGATGCTATAGTTAAGATCCCACGGCATGGAACTCCATGCCTTCATTGACTGGTAGACATTTTTAAGAGGATTTTCGTACATCAACAGAAAATTAAGAATTTATATGATTTGGCCACTATAAATACTCGTATAGAAAGGCTAATAATCCACAAGTCGATAAATTACTCTCCAAATCCCATAAACAATATTTTCATCAATGGCTTCCCTCCAAAATGTCAACATTGAAGGCCAAATTCCATCTGAGCTCCTTATTGCTCGTGTTATGCAAATCCATGCAAGCATATCTAAGCTTGAGTCTCTGAGGCCTTCAAAGCAAGTTAACAGCCTTTTCACTCATCTGGTGAAACTGTGCACACCTCCTTCTTCCATAGACATTAAAGCATTACCGGAAAATGTTCAGCGAATGCGCGAAAGTCTCATTATTCTGTGTGGTCGCGCAGAAGGCTTAATGGAGCTTGACTTTGCAAGATTCTTAACCAAACTTCCTCAACCGCTAAACAATCTCAATCTCTTTCCTTATTACGAAAACTATGTTAAGCTAGCAAATTTGGAGTACAATATCCTGAGTGAAAACGGGTTGGTGCAACCCAAGAAGGTGGCCTTTGTGGGTTCGGGTCCATTGCCTCTAACTTCTCTTGTATTGGCTTCAAATCACATGAAATCTTCACACTTCGATAACTTTGATATTGATGAGGCAGCAAATGATGTGGCGCGCAAAATTGTTGCTTCCGATTGTGAGTTTGAGAAGAGGATGAAGTTTTTAACCAGCGACATAGTGGAAGTGAAAGAGAAGCTAGCTGAATATGATTGCATTTTCTTGGCAGCTCTGGTTGGTATGAGTAAAGAAGTGAAATTGAAGATTATTTCACATGTAAGAAAGTACATGAAGGACGGAGGAATTTTGCTTTTGAGGAGCGCAAAAGGAGCAAGAGCATTTCTGTATCCGGTGGTGGAGGAGCATGACTTGTTGGATTTTGAGGTTCTCTCCATCTTCCATCCAACTAATGATGTCATCAACTCAGTTGTTCTCGTTCGCAAGCCTATGTTTTAAGATCGAGTTCTACAATAATTGATGGTAATTTAAGTGCTTAAATCTTCTCCAGACATGATGTCGTCCTCTATGAGAGTGTCGACATGGTTGTGTTTGTATACCTTTGTCTGTCCTTTTTTTCTTTGTTGTTTAATTTTCCATTGATTGTGTGCTTATTTCACGCTCTTTATGTTTCCATGGTTTCTTCTCTTTGAAGTGATATGGATGTATCTCCTTCTCTATCTAGTGAATTAAGCGAAAAAAATATTATTGCAGAAGAGCTCATACTTGGAAGCACCAAACAATAAACATCCCACCGAAGTTTCCATTAATACACCAATGAACAATGAATGGGATGGAATTTAAGAGGTCGATTCTTAAGCTTCGATTAACAGAGTTTCAGCTAAATAAACGAATGCAATAATTCCAAGGGCCATAATAAACACTAATTAGTAATGATATATAAATAGATTTTGTACACTTTAAATACTAAAATGTCAATATTAATGTATAATAGATTTAAAAATTTTTAAATATTCTTTTAAATTTTAAAAATATGAATAATATTTTTTAAATTATATAATATATATTAAATAAATATCATTAATGTAATTAACATGGTAATTAACAATTGATCGTCGTCACATCAATCTGTTCAATGTTTACTTTTATAGCTTAAACAACCATGTAATAAGATATAAGTTGCATTATTATAAGGTCTAATGGATAAGACGGAGGAAAAAAAAAGTAAAATCATATTTTTAGATTTTTAAAACAGATGATGATAAGTATAATAACTAATCATAATAATAATAATAAAATTTATGAATTAATTTTATATTTTATTATATAAATTAAAATATAATTTAAATTATTTATTATTAATTATTACATGTTAATATATATATTTAAGTTAAAGATTGAAAAGAGAACAAGATTATGATTATGAATAAACATGTAAATTGAACTCTTTCATTAATCATTTATTCTCAAACAAAAAAAAACAAAAACATGGCAAGATTGCACTTTTTCATCAAAACTTTTATTCATGAAATTATATATGAAAAAACCGTATTCAAATATCACTGCAAATAAACTGGAATAACAAACAAGAACCAACGTCAATAATCAATAGCGCATTCTGGAGGAAGCCCTTGGGGAAATCGTTGATAGTCTTTGCAATAATTGTATATCATATAATTATCCTGCACCCATTTCATCTGCCATTGCTTTCCATAATGAAGCTCCTGCCATTGCCAGACCTTGCTGTTCCACCTAGAATCTTGAGAATTTGAATTGCAAGACGATGTTCCATAAGACCAAGTGCAAGCATCGGCATTGAAGTTTCTGTAGGAAGCAGTAAACGGTGCGTTGCTCCAGTCTGTCTTTACGCGTCCCCCTTGAGTCGCCCAGTCATCGGCATTCCAAAGCGTCGAGTAAATTCTCATTGCCTGGTTCTTTGGGAAAGGAATGCCACGATTCTCCTTGTTCTTGAACTGTCTAATGGGAATGTCATCGACGTAGAAGCTGAAATGTAAACAAACACGAGAAGAATCACGATCCCATTTTATAAAATGCTACAGATGACCGAATAGGAAAATTATTAGGGTAAGAATGTTAAAAGAAGAACAAGTTCTCGAGTTTGTGAGTGCTTACATAATGTTCTTGGGATTCCAAAGAATGGAATAGGTGTGATAATCGACAGTCGGGTCAAACCAGAGACGGAACTGCTGTTCTCGGTCGCCTTTGCCTTGGCAGAACACATTTGTATGAAGAGTGTAAGGTTGACCGCTCACATTTCCTAAGAACTCGAAGTCTATCTCATCCCAGTTTGCTCCTTTAGACGACAACTGCAACATGACAAAAAAAACATCCCATTACAGAGGAAAACCCCAGATGGTAGAGAAAGGAAGAAACAATCAGAAGATACATACATAGTAGGCAGTAACAGTGCCGGCAGAATTTCCAGGGACAAGCTTGATCTGCATATCAATCTTTCCGAACAGATACTCATTCCAGGATTGGAAGCCTGAGCCAGAGTCTTTGTTCAAACTCAGGGTAAGAACGTTGCCGTTGTCGAGTATCTTAGTTTTTTCATGTCCCCATGTGACATCAAAATCATTGTAGAAGTTACCGACGCCGGCAGAGGCAGCCATTAAGAAGCTGGCAAGCGTAGATATAAGCAAACATGCTCTTACCCTTGAAGATTGGAAACAAGAAGCTGCCATTACTTTATGTAAACTATAATAATTTTGATGATTGAAGTTAGAATTTGTTTCAATTTATATAGGAGAGAGACGTTAGGGTCGAAGGGGAAAGGACAGGTGTAGAGGCTCGTAGTAGGTGTGTTCTATACAGGGTGTTGCTACATCATGGGCTCCCACGATTGTGGTCTTCACTGAGCCTGTGCTGCCGTCCCGTTAACGTACGCGGTTTTAAAGAGAAACTGGACCAGTTTACGTGCCTCAATTGCTTGTAAGTACATGAATTAGGGACAGTTGACCTCTTTTCATATCATTAAGTCAACATTTTTCTTTTTTCTTTTTATGAAAATCAAGCAAACAATAAATAAGGAAACACCAAATTTTACATTAAAAAAATCTAAAATATTCAAAAATAAAAAACCATTGAAGAAATCAATTGACTTCTTTAAGATGAAAATAAATAAACAGTTATAATATTTGCTTAAATACTCAAAATATATACTAAAATCCTAATGAATTTGGGTGGGATTGGTCAATAACCTATTGGACTTGGGGCATACAATACTATAAAACAAACATAAACTCATATAATACATACCCCGAGAATATTGAAAACGGACCCCGGTTGCTTCTGCATATTTGATTATGAACCACAAACTCGATAATTTTTTTTATCCTTTTATTCATTAATTTATGAGGGTTCGGTATGCTTATTCTTTATTATCATTGTGAAATCTAGAGTTAAATATCAAAGTAGATGAATTTGAGAAATCAATTGATCGACGTTCATGTTCATTTAAGTGGTTAATTTTCTTCCGATCACTTGCAATAATTTCTTCCCATTGGAAAAGAATCTAGAATGAAGTTGTACAGCCAGGGAAAGCAAAGGAATTAATAACCAATAGATTGCTAGAAAGAAGGATCACAACACAACGATCATCAATGAAAAAAGTTGGAAGAAAGGAATTTAAATGGAGAATCATAGACCATTTTTAAAATTAGTCAATGCGAAAACGTAATCATTGCTAAGACTGGAGGAAGTAATATATATTGAAAGAAATTTGCTAAATGTCAAGGTGTCGATCTTCCCTGGAGAAAATGAGCACCATTAATACATGGACCATTTCCAAGCTTCATACAGCTCTGATGTTTGCTCTGTTTTCGTCGTAATTTCCAAAGGTCAAGCTATTTCCAGAGTGTGAAGTTTGTTTTCTGGTATCATTCTTATAAAATACAAATATTAGAACTGTTTTTATGTCTAAGTTCATGGTTTCTTTGCACTTGTAATGCGGACGAAGTCATTATCATAGCTATGGTTTATGGTCTACAAAGTTCCAGATGAAGACCAAAATTAAATGCATAAAAAGAACAGAGATAGCGAAAGAATAAATTGTTCAATCACCACGGAAGGTGTGTTTTAGCTTCTTATATTGTAATGGAGCTGGGATTGCAGGGCATTCAAAATGTTTGTAAGTATAAACAGAAGTGGAAAAACAGAGCTGAATGCTGACATGTGTTTGACCCTCGAAATAGGTGCATACTATAAAACAACATAACATAATCTCTGGAAAGATTGATGCTAAATTTTATTCACATTGTGAAATATGGACAGATGTCCAATTATATTTGATAATAAAGATGCTGAGAAATCAAAGAATCCAACTCTAGAATCTAATTGACTTGATTTTCATGAAAGAATATTTACTGTCAGAAATTTATGAACAGGGCTTGCTTGGCAGCGTGCATGCTGTCAAAGAAGGCCTTCCTAGACAGTGATTCATCGAAGTCAACTGTGCCTACGGTCGTAATAGGGGGTCTGCATTCCTGGGGGAAGCCTTGAGGAAATCTCTTATTGTCTGTGCAATAATCGTAAATCATGTAATTCTTCTGCACCCATTTCAGCCTGTCTTGATTTTTTGAATCAAGTTCCTGAGAAAGCCAAGCTTTGCTGCTGGATAAAAATGAAGGTGAGCAAGAAGACGCTCCACTTGACCAAACACAAGCTTCAGCTTGAAAGTTTCTGTAAGAAGCTGTGAATGGAGCTTGTGTCCAATCTGTCTTGACAAGTCCACCTCTGGTAGCCCAATCATCTGCATTCCAAAGAGAAGAGTATATTCTCATTGCCTGATTCTTTGGGAATGGAACGCCAACTGATTCTAAGTTCTTGAATTCTCTTATGGGGGTGCCATCTACAGAGAAGCTGAAATTAGAAAGAAACGGATATGTTAGTTTAAACAGATTACACAAGGGAAAACAAGAACATGGATAGATTAATGCATCAATTGGGTGATCGGAGAAGGAAGAAAATACATACACAATGTGCTGAGGATTCCAGAGGATGGAATAGGTGTGAAAATCTGTAGTTGGGTCAAACCAGAGATAGAATTGCTGTTCTCTGTCGCCTTTTCCTTGGGTGAAGACATTAGTGTGAACAATGTAAGGCTCACTAGTTAGGTTTCCCAGGAATTCGAAGTCTATCTCATCCCATGTTGATCCTTTTGAAGAGAGCTGCAAAGTTTCGAAAGAAAAGATACATTTAATAAATAAGAAGATATATAAAATTAATTTATGGTTTAAGAACTTACAAAATACGCGGTGACAGTGCCAGCAGAATTGCCGGGGACAAGCTTGATTTGCATATCAATCTCGCCAAATAAGTATTCATTCTTGGACTGGAATCCTGAACCAGTGTATTTATCAAGGGACAGAGTTAGAAGCTCGCCATTGTCGGTTATCTTGGCGCGGCCATCTCCCCAGGTGATTCTAAAATCTTTATGCAAGTTACCAGCAGAGGCAATCATCAAAGTGCCAAGCAGAAGAAACAAATGGAACATTGAAGCCATAGATGTCTGATACACCGTATAGTATTTTAAACTGACTGCACTTTCTAAGATTTCATATTATCTAATCTATGTCTTAATTAAATAAAGACCAGATAAAAGTTCAAAATTAATGAACTTTTTCCATCCCAATTTCACTACGATTGAATGCATGAAATTGCATACAGGGCTTAACAAATTGTTGAGGTCATGACAATATCAATGGAGAAATAAAATGTAACAAGAAAATGGATATGAACATCAAAATTTAACGTGGTTCGATAATTTGCCTACATCAATGGATGAAAACTAATAAAAAATATTAGTGAAAAAAAAACCTTAAGATCTTACAGAAATTAGATAGATTTTGGTGTTGTGGTTACAAATGATAGTAGTCACCTATTTATAATAAAACTCAACGGTATGACAATAATTTTGGTGAACTCTTAGTTTCCACCGTTCTTCATTTCTTGGTCATCCAGTTTATTTATCAAGTAAATTTCTGACCTCTTATTTTGCCAATCAAATATAAGCAAGCCACACCTTTCCACACCAATCAATAAAAGGAAAACTAGAGAAGAAATCCTATTTAAAGGTCTGAAGCTATAATTGGATTATGGCTGCCTTTTAGCTTTACCTTATTTAGTCCTTTTCACCATTTGAAAGCAGAGCATTGTCAACATTACAGGTTACCAATCTCTAATCGTTCTAACCAAAATTTAGGTGAGCTTATGGAAGCAGTTAAATAATTGCATGTTCTCGACTCATTGTTGCTTTACCGCGAAGAATCGAAATATGTTTTAATTGATAAGATTTATTGGATGGTGCAGAGAATTTGGAGTTCCATTTTTATCAACGGTGGAGATGCAAAGAATCCAAGATCACAATCTAGAATCTACATGATCTGAATAATATCTCAATAATCACAACAATTCAAAAAATTGATTATATATATATGTATATATGTTGATTTAATTTCTCTAGGAGGTTCTGCAATCTGGAGGGAAGCTCTGGGGAAATCTCTTTGTCTCAGTGCAGCAATTGCAAATCATGCAATTCTTCTGCACCCATTTCAGCCTGTTTTGACTTGTTGAAACTAGTTCTTGAGAAAGCCAGGCACTGCTGCTGGATTTAGATCAAGGTGAGCAAGAGGACGCTCCATTTGACCAAACACAAGCTTCAGCTTTGAAGTTTCTGTAGGGAGCAGTGAATGGAGCTTGTGTCCAATCTGTCTTTACAAGTCCACCTCTAGTAGCCCAGTCATCGGCATTCCAAAGAGGAGTATATTCTCATTGGCTGGTTCTTTGGGAATGGAACGCCAACTGATTCTAAGTTCTTGAATTCTCTTATCGGGGTGCCATCCACAGAGAAGCTGAAATTAGAAAGAAACGACGTGTAAGTTTAAACAGATTAAACAAGGGAAACCAAGAACATGGAAAGATTAATGAGTCGATTGGGTGATTGGAGAAGGAAGAAAATGCATACACATTGCGCTGAGGATTCCAGAGGATGGAATAGGTGTGAAAATCTGCAGTTGGGTCAAACCAGAGATAGAACTGCTGTTCTCTGTTGCCTTTTCCTTGGCCGAACACACTAGTGTGAAGAATGTAAGGATTGCCACTCAAGTTTCCAATGAATTCGAAGTCTATCTCGTCCCATGTCGACCCATTTGAGGATAACTGCAGATTTACACACATTTCAGTAACTTCAACACATTTTAAGTTATAAGAAGATGAGGCAGAAATGAATGGTTTAGGAACTTACTACTACGCATTGACAGTGCCAGCAGAGTTGCCAGGTACAAGCTTTAGTTGCATATCAATCTTGCCAAATAAATACTCATTCCTAGAAGGGAAGCGTGAACCAGAGGCTTTATCAAGCCAAAGAGTAAGAAGCTCACCATTGTTGAGTATCTTCGCACGGTCATCTTGTCAGGCTCTCAAAGTTAAAAGAGTGGTTTAATGAAATAATTTAAAGTGAAAAAATTACGATTGTAGTTATTTTGATAGAGTTTTCACTATATGTGAATAATATTAATGTAAACCTACAAGTATTAAAATTTTATAATACTTTTAATTACTTTTATAAAATTTTAAAAACTATCATCGCAACAAAATTTATTATATTAAAATTTAATATATTTATTTAATTAAGTATGAATAATCTTTTTATCATATTCTAATAAACATGATATACAATACAAAATATTTATCCAAAATATATCAAGTAGACTACTTTAAAATGATCTAACAAGTAAGGTATAAGATAAAATTTTGTAGATATTTATATGTAACTGAAATTTGTTAAATAAATTTAGTAATAATTATGCTTTTGAATAATTAAGTCGTAAATAAATATAAGTATGTATAAATAATAATAATATAATTTAGTTATTACTGTTCATTCATAAGAATTACTGTTCAAAAAATATGTAACTTGTGTATTTTAAGAATTTTATATCTAGGAATCGCGGTTTATGAACTTTCATTGTAGGGTTAAAATAAAGTCCATAGTAATCGATACTAAACAAGAAATCATACATCATTTTATAATCCAATCACACACAATAATAACAAAATAATTTGTTTATATTATTTTGCAATAGATCAAATATTAGAAGTATAATTTAACAAACAAATATTGTTAATTTCTTAAATAAATAAATATATATATATATATATATAACAAGACAAAATAGTAATTACATATTAAAATATAACTTTTTTATAAAAATTTTATTTTCTAATTTTTAAAATATCAAAATACTCAATTATATGTAAATTATTTACTTGAATTAAAAAAAAACTATACCTTTATAACTATCCCGATTTTCTTTCATTTTTCTATCACCCCTAATATCATTTTTCATAATCAATACATAATTATTAAAATAAACTAATAACTTATACTATTTATAATAAGATACAAATAAATATTTGACCTAAAATAAAATTAAGATTTAGTTAAGAAGATTTTAAAATTTTAAATAAAAATTTGTAATAATAATAAATGACAAAAAAACTCCAAAAATATGAACATCTTAAATAAAAATTTAAGAAAATCTTACCTTCACTTTTTTATCCATGTCCCGATTTTTCTTATTCTTCTTCTCCTCTTTTCTCTCTTTTTCCCTCTCTTTTCTTCTTCTCTTTTCTCCCGTCTCTTTTTTTCTTCTTCAATTTTGACTTTTGTCGTACACCAATTTATGATAAAATAAATGGGCCAAAATGAAGATTTTTGGGCCCAAGAAAATTAAAAAAAAATTTGGGCCTAAATTTTGTTCATTAATAGATTGGATAATTGGGTTTGGGGTGTTAAACATCTCCCCAAGTGGTGTCAAAATATTGGTGCAGGTTACTGGCAGAAACAACCCATCAAAGAGCCGAGTGGAAGAAACAAATGCAACATTGATGCCATGGATGGATGCTATAGTCTAGCAATTGAAACTGATTGAAATTCGAGTTTTGAAGTGAAGGGATGAATGTGTTGAGGATCGTAAAGTCTGGTATTTATGGTATGAACGGAGAAGTTTTAGGTAAGTGGATCCTATTAAATAATATAGATAATATAATAAAAAAAATTTATTAATAATAAATAAAAAATTAAAATAAATTTTATTTTTAATTGATATAATAAAAAATTATTTTTTATTATTATTTATTAATTAATTAATTTTAATATATCATTAGTACCAAAACCATAAAATCATATCACCGAAGGTTTTAGCAGGGTCTACACCAGAAGAAAGTGACGGGAAGCTCAAGTAGGCCGGGCTGTGACCATCGCGAAAGTTGAATAAAATAGCTGAACAAACATTGCCCAAAGGGGGACATTATTTTATTATGACACGCGGTTTTGTATTATATTTTAAGAATAAAGTACATGTGTCACTCATTCGGCTGTCCACATCACCAGCTAAGTCTTTGATTTCCCAACCATCTCTATTAAAGACAGTATACGACAACTGAAGATTTAACAAAGGGAGGAATATAAAATTATGGAATTAACGGTTCCGCTACGTCGCAAAAGTTTGATTTTAACGGAAGCTGAATATTCCTTTTTATATAATTACAGGTAAAATAAGAATTATAAAAATATTAATTAATTTTATTTAAATAAAATATAATTAATTATAATATTTATTAAAAAAACTTAAATATATAATAAAATTTTAATGATTTTAAGTTAAATTTAAATTAAATTCGATTGAACAACGATACTCATGTAATATATACTCACGTGATATCGAAAATGGTTAAAGCAATAAACTCAACACGGTTAAATATCAAAATGAATGAGCTTTTACATTTGAAATTTGCTGAAGCAAATGAATGAATTTGCATAGAGTGCTCAATTGCCCCGTATCAACAGAAGTAAAAATTAGAGAAGAATCCTATGTGAAGTTGCGAACCTATGCATTTGGGAGTATCGCAGCCTTTTAGCTTTACTTACTTTACATGGTCAAACCTTTCTGATCACCAAGGCGTAATTAGTCCAGCCTAATTTTAGGTGAGACAATTGCTTCCAAGTACTTATTTATTGTGAAGATTTATGCGTAATATTAATAATTATATTAGATTTAAATTTAGAGTTTGATACATAAATTAACATATAATATGATTTACTATTTGAACAAGTTTATAATGGTAATAATTTATGATTTATAAATTTATTTTATAATTTTTATATTTAAAAATAATTATATTTATATATTCTTAAAATATATTAAACATATTTAAAATAAAATTAATTAATATTAATTTTAATACTGAGATGACATAGATCACAAGGCTGATATGATAATGACGACAATTAATTTCATGTACCTTTTAATAACAACTAGAAGAATTCCTGCCGTTTATTTCAACCTTTTCTTCATTGCATGCCCACTTCCAAGTTGCAATGGCGAAAGTGAGACTAAATCATTTAGCAGCTGTTGATAGCTGTTTGGATGTTTATCTTTTATGGGAAAATGTGGTCACTCTTCCACTTTTTCTGTTTATCAAATGTGAATTCAAAGCGTAGCAGGCTTTGAGTTTGGCCACCTATTTTCGTGTTGCGTGAAGTGATAGAGTTTCTCAATTCAAGAAAATTATTTATGGGTACAAGATACTTGAAGGTCAACCATATAATAAAATGCAAGGAGTTATTAATGATGGCATTAAAGAAGCTTGTGACAAAGTGAAAATCGGTCATTGATAACGATATCAAAGGGCTGGCATCAAATTTCAACGGGGTCGTTGTGCTAATCTTTAGCCATAATTTTCAAACTCGGTTCATTTTCTTTAGTTCCGAATCTGTGAAAAATATAGTTAAAAGATAATTCTATGTTGAGACTACCGACCTTGATAATATAACAACGATTTAATGAGAGAATCAACATATTTACATTTACATATGAGACCAAATTTACTAGTAGACATGCGTTCCTGACCATTTATGAAGACGCAATGGCAATTCAACTAGTAATTGAGGATTTGTTAACATGTGTATTGAAATTGAGGTTTCAGCCATTTTCGATTACGGTTGGTTGATTTAATTACGTATGCGAACATCTTCAGGGACATGCAATTTCTATGTCCTCGTACTCATAAAAGGTAATGGCGTTGCAGACAAGCTACTTTCACTGTTTGGTTTGGGATGCACTACTTTCACATGGGTGAGGTAACACGCCTATATATATATCTAACTACGTTTATCAAAATTCAAACGGTACATGGATTAATTTGTGAAAATTACATACTGATTTATCAATCTTCTCGCGCTACTCTATTCCATTTGCTGAAATCCTACATTCTTGTAGCATGACAATGATAGGATATGTTTATTGATAAACTTCTGTTCCTGTTTAACCAATAAAAGTAACTATTTTATTATGTATTATAATAGATTTCTTATTACAAAAAAGAATGAGCCATGGATTAAATTTTATGTGACACCAACATTGCATATATAAGACCTAAAGAGCAACATCAAAATTGAAGATATATGAACAAAATAGCTATAGAATTCTTCTCCTTTTTAGGATTTGTTATTGAGAGCACACTCTGTTGGAAGCCCTTTGGGGAATCGTTTTGTGTCTTTGCAGTAATCATATATCATGTAATTCTTCCGGACCCAGCTGAGTCTCTGTTGGCTTGTGGAATCCAGTTCTTCTGTGAGCCATGAATTTCCATTACTGCCGGAATTGTTCGAGCCACAAGAAGATGAACCGGAAGACCAAACACAAGCTTTAGCATTGTAGTTTCTGTAGGAAGCAGTGAATGGAGCTTGTGTCCAGTCAGTCTTGATAAGTCCACCTCTCGTTGCCCAGTCATCGGCGTTCCAGAGACTCGAGTAAATCCTCATCGGTTGGTTTTTCGGGTAGAGGACGCCATTTGATTCAAGGTTCTTGAACTCTCTGATTGGGGTGCCATCAACGTACAAGCTGCAAAATACGCAAGAAAATTTCACCGGGTCAATAACTTTTCAGAAGATAATGATAATAAAAGCATACTTGTCAAGCAAGAAAATTCTTTGAAATAGCTAGCTTACATAATACGCTGGGGATTCCAGAGAACAGAATAAGTGTGAAAATCAGCAGTAGGGTCAAACCAGAGGTGAAACTGTTGCTCTCTGTCACCTTTGCCTTGGGTGAAAACATTTGTGTGAAGAGTATAAGGATCACCACTTAAATTTCCCAAGAATTCGAAGTCTATCTCGTCCCACGATGAACCTGTTGATTTTAACTGCATAAATAAATAAATTATATACCAGTGTGCATATGATAATAATAACTTGTTAACCAATTCTATATTTTAAAGAACGAATCTGGAGGAACTTACGTAGTAAGCGGTAACTGTGCCGGCAGAGTTTCCGGGCACAAGCTTGAGTTGCATGTCGATTTTGCCGAATAAATATTCTTTCTTGGACTGAAAACCTGAGCCTGAGGATTTGTCTAGGGAAAGAGTGAGAAGCTTACCGTCGTTCAGTATCTTGGCACGACCATCTCCCCAAGTAATATCAAAGTCTTGGTAGAAACTAGCAGCGGAAGCAACCGCGAAAGAGGTAACCGCTACAGAAATAAGCAGAACAAAAGCATTTAAAGAAGCCATTGATATTGGAATGGTTTTCAGGACAAAGAGCTGTAGATGTATGAAGAAGCGATTTTTGAGAAAGCAGCTTATGTACGAAGGTTAGATTTTCTTCGGGTGAGTTGCGAATAATGGAGGGGGATGGTAGGATTTATATACAGGCGAAAGAAGGGAAGTGCGCGTATCGGAGGATGCTTGTACTGTTGCCATTAGTTGAGATAAATGAGCTGGAGATAGCTGGATTTGACAGAAAACGACCGCCGAGTCCTGGGCTTTTAGTTCACCAAACACGTATGTAGCCAATTGCCGCGAAAGCTTGCTCCTCTTTTGTTGCCGTCGGTCGTTCATCAAAGTTATTGCGTCTTGTAGACATATTTGCTTGGAACGCGTCTTCGTAGTGGTGGGGACTCTTGAATCTGACTGGAATCGAATTGATTATTTGAATCCACTTAAAAATTTATGTTTTTAATTTCCGATTAAAAACATAACTTTTATTTTTATGTTCGAAATTAATAAAATAAAAATAAATTTTTATTTAAAATTAAAATTAATAATTTAAATCAATTTAAAATTTGACTAAAATTGATACGTCCATATTTACATCTTTCAATAAATCAAACATACGAATACGTATATTCATCATATGGGTATATTTGTAAAATAAATGTATTTTTTAAATGCAATATGTAATATATATAATTTAATAAATATAAATATTATTTATTACGATAAATTAAAAAAAAAGTATTATTTTTATTTTTTATAATTTTTATTAATTAATTAATTATTTTATGAAAATATTATAAATTTATGCTACGCGTACAGATGTTGCCCACCGGAGTATTTTTTATATATACATTTTAAATACCTTTTAATGTATAGATTGTTGAGTCTATCTCTTCCCCTTTCCCACTCCCTTCTCTTCCGTCCTGGCGTGGAACAGCTTCCGTCGGCCATCGGGACCCAAATTCGGGACCATCAAAGTTTCCAGAGAATACTGAATGGGCAATCAAATCAAGAAAAATTTATGAAGATGCAGGGATCTTTCCTTGTAACGTGTCCACTTAGTGCATTTATTTTATATTTGAGTGTGTGTCAACTTTTGACTGTCCCACCATTTACTGGCCATCATTGCAAGTCCCATATAAAACTATATATAGTCACTGCATAAAATATTATTTAAAAAATAAAATAAATTTAAATTTGTCGTATATGTGGTTATGTTACACTATGATCACTTGTTTGATGTCATACAAGTGATAATAATAATTTTAAATATAAATCTCCTCAAATTACATAAATTTAATATAAATTTATATATTTTAATTAAGATAAAATAATATAATTATATTAATTATGATAAATTTAAATTTAAAATTATTAATATATAAACTTAGTTTATTATGTTATAAATTATTTAATAATTCTATTATATTTTAAAATAAATTTAATTAATATATATATAATATTATAAATAGTTCAAAAATATATTATAATATAAAAAATATATTAAATAAATAATATAATTATAATATATTTAATAATTTATTAATTATATTATGTTAAACATTTTTTAATTGTTAATATAATTATTAAATAAATTAAATTTAAATTAATCTTTATTTAAAATCACAAACCTATACAAATACAACGCAATAATTTCAATAATTATTCTTATATATAATTTTAATTAATTAATTTTAAAATTTTAATTAGAATATTCTGGGAGATACATTATGAACCCACAAAAATACCTTGCGGTGCACACAACAATTTTGAAAATAAAAATCGCAGTCACAAATTTTCAAAATCTTAAAAATATCTCACACATATAACTTGACATTATTACAGGCGTCATGTAATGTACAAGAAAACATCACGGCCACAGTGTCCAAACAGAGATCGTCAAAAGTAACAGATATTTGGACAGCTTTAGTGGACAGTGCATTCCTTGGGAAAGCCCTGGGGAAATCGCTTTGTGTCGGTGCAGTAATTGTAAATCATATATTTCTTCCGGACCCAGTTAAGCCTTCGTAGATTTGTTAAATCCAATTCTTGCGTGAACCATGCACTGTTAGCTGGTGATTTTGGACTGCAGGAAGATTTTCCCGAGTACGAAACGCAAGCATCAGCTTTGAAGTTTCTATAAGCAGCAGTGAAAGGAGCTTGGCTCCAGTCTGTCTTGACGAGACTGCCTCTTGTTGCCCACTCATCTGCATTCCAGAGGCTTGAGTGTATTCTCATAGGCTGGTTTTTTGGAAATGGAACGCCTATAGACTCCAGGTTTTTGAACTCTCTGATGGGAATACCGTCCACAGAGAAGCTGAAATGCAGGAAAAACAAGCTAAGAAAACAGCTAAGTCAACAAAATTGTAGAAAGGTTTGACAATTCTAGTGGGATTGAAACTTACATAATGCATCGGGGATTCCAGAGAACAGAATAGGTGTGAAAATCTTTTGTAGGGTCAAACCAGAGGTGAAATTGCTGTTCTCTGTCACCCTTGCCTTGGCTAAACACATTTGTGTGAACAGTGTAAGGTTCACCGCTCAGGTTGCCCAGGAATTCAAAGTCTATCTCATCCCATGTTGCTCCTTGTGAGCGCATCTGCAATAAAACAGAGTTACAGTATGTTATCAGCAGATTCATTGCGTGTTAGTCATTGAAACGACAGACGTTCACAGGAAAAAAAGGCTTACATAATATGCAGTGACGGTGCCAGCAGAGTTGCCAGAGACGAGCTTGAGCTGCATATCAATCTTGCCAAAGATATATTCGTTCCTGGACTGGAAGCCTGAGCCAGAGTAATGATCTAGACTGAGAGTGAGAAGCTCATTGTTGTTAAGTATTTTACCGCGACCGTCTCCCCATGTGATATCAAACTCCTGATTAAAGTTTCCAGCAGATACAACCAGTACAGACCCAACAAAAATACACATTAACATCCCAGATGATAAAACTCTAGAATAAGAACGAGAACTCATTTTCTGTAAATTGTTCTCAGGATAACAAACTGGATGATGTGTATACCTTTGCATGCGTGCTCAGGATATTATATACAGAAGATGAGAGTAGAAGTGGACAAATGGAGGGAGAAGAGGGTGCATTTTGGATCAGTCCTTTCTGTTTCTGAGTGAGTAAAAGTTGTAAACAGCTGGCTGGTGCCATAAATTAAAAAGAAGGACAAGACTCTGCTCTCTTTTGTTAGCAGAGATTACATGGCGCCAAATGAGTTCGGTGCCTGCCGCGCTGCCACCTTGAATTGTGTTGTCGATTATCCACACGCGTACAAACAAACGATTTGTGGGGGGGGCGGGCAGAAAAATCCCGCAAACTCTAGAGGTTGCTTCTGCGGCCTCCAACACCAAAGGCCTAGGCCCGGAGATGAGGGCTGAAATATGCACCAGAATCTTTGGGCGGCTTGCACACATAAATCACAAGCATTGACAAGGTCGATTAGTTATTGTCAATTTGGTTGACAGGACCAGGTCAAGAACTGGGTCCAGTTTGTACTGTATAATACAGATCAGAAAAACCATAAATGAAAACAAAATAAATATCAACCTATATCTACGCTATTTATTATTGCTTGCTGTCTATTGCCAGGTAAACAAAATCCTGAAGACAATTTAAGAACTGGCAAACCAGGATCATGCTTGTTATTACACGAGTTCATGGCTTTTGTCTTTGGATTTCATAAATTACGTAATCAATTTGTCTTACTTATGCTACAACTTTTTGGAACATGTTACCCGTGAGCCCTATCTTAATAAATTTTTACAGTCAACTAATTTTCTGCATGCATAGGATAAGACAGGCGGCTGCCTGCTGCAGGAGACTCAAAATTTAAAAGGCAAACATTTGACTTGGATTAAATTTGGAAGAAATCAGGACTACGACTTTGCTTGCTAGTGTTATGATGTGGCTATTAAATTATGATTATTGTCAAATGCCCAAAAATAAAATCTTTAAAACAACCCTGAAAGCTTGTGGCCCAACAGACTGTTGAAATTGCAATAAGTCCATGGCTTAAGCCCATTTAGGCCATTTAAAGTGAATCGTCCCATTTCTTGTTGGTGACAGAGCATTCCCGAGGGAGGCTGTGTGGAAAACTCGCGTCTGTGCAGTAGTTTCAACCATGTAATTTTGCTGCGCCCATTTCAGTTTCTTTGACCAGAAGAATCGAGCTCTTGGAAAAACCATGGATTATTAGTTGTGGAGTTTGAGCTGCAAGAAGATGATCTATTGGACCAAGTGCAGGCCTTTGCATTGAAGTTTCTGAAGGAAGCAGTAGAGGGAGCTTGAGAGCAGTCTGTTTTCACTTATCCTCCTCTATTTGCCCAGTAATCAGCATTCCATGGACTAGCGTACATTCTCATTGTCTGGATTTTGGGGCATGGAACACCAAATGTTTCCAGGTTCTTGATTGGTCTGCCATCAATGTAGAAGCTGGAAGAAAGAAAACACAACAGAAGTTGGCACAAACCAGTAAATTACAAGGTTCAAACCTAACTCACATCAGGATTAGGAAAGAATCTACTTTAGGTGTTCTTACACAACGCGACTAGGATTCCGCAGGATTGAATTGGTGTGGAAATCAACTGTGGGATTCAACAACAGGAAAAACTGTTGGTCTTGGTCACCTTTGCCTTGAGCGTGGACATGAGTGTGAACATGCAAGGATTACCACTCAAATTTCCCAGGAATTCGAAGTCCATTTCATCCCGCGATGACCCTGGAGATTTTGAACGCAGCATGGAAAGCCTTGTGTATTAAAATAACGATGTGACAAATAAGTTAGAAAACTGAACAAAGCAATCGTATTTTCGAAAAGAACTTGTATAATATGCAGTAACTGTGCCAGCTGACTTGTTCTATGTCAAGAGACGAGTAAGAAGCTTGCCGTTGTTTAGAATCTTGCCACGGCCATCATCCCATGTTATGCCAACATCTTTGCTAAAATTACAAGCACATGCAGCAATTCAAGACCATGTGACAACCAAATTGCATCAGAAGAAGAAGAAGAAAATAGCAAGCCACTGACTTAGCAAACATTTGCAACTTGGATTTGACCCTCGGAATATTTTGATTGCCAAGCTATTTATTACAGCTGTTTGGTGGTTTGGAAGGAATGATCCCTGAATATTAAAATATATATTTTGTGGGTGGGACGAGCTGAGAAATGAACTGCAGGATAGCAAAAACAAGTGCAAACTGAAAATGGGCAAGCATCTCTGTCATTACTTTTAGCCAGTGGAATTGCTCGGTTACAGCTTCAAGGAGTGGCATTATTTTGCGAAAGAATTAGCAAAGTTGCTTACTAGGTTATTTCTACCCACCCCAAATTTTGGTTCCTCCCCAGCGTGTGGTATTTACACCAAACAATAATCACCTGCCACGTAGGCCACAGAAAATTTGTTTTCTAGTGTGTTCTAGGGAACAGCCATAAGTTGCCCGATCAGAGAGAAATGAGTTTGGAATACTCTAATGTAGTTTATAGACTTCCATATCAAGGTTCTGGAAACATCTCTCCATTCTGTAGCAACCAGCGTGGAGCCCATAAAAAAATTTAAAGCTACAGGGAACCGTCCATAGAACAAGAAGATGCATAATATATATATATATATAAACCTCCAGAAGCGAAAAAGTAGATGCTGGAAGCTCAGACCAGTTGCTTCCAGTTTTTGCTCCATGTTCTACCCCTATTGAATATTACTAAGTAACAATATGGAAAGGTCATAATCATTAGAATTGAACTAGAACAGTTTCGACAACATGGACATTGTGTAAACAGCAGTAATAAAAATGGATCGCAAACTAAATTAGAAAATAAATTCGACTAAGAACGTTATCAGGAAATAAACCAGATTGAGAAAACACCTAATGAAAAAATCCGAAAATATTTATTTATAAACTAAAAACGAAGTTATTAGTTGCTAAGATTACTATTTCCGACATCTAATCTATAATTTCCAATCGTATGAATCTCTGAAGGATTGACAGTCAGAATTTCCAAAGTAATAATCGAGCGGATCATCAAAATAACTGTTTTCTGAGGGATCTCCAAGCAAAAAAAATAAATTACATCCATTGTATTCTTCAAGCTTCGTATTGCTCTCCATAGGTTAGATTGTTAATGTTGGTCTTACTGCTGTTGCTGCTAAATTGTCTACTTGATTAAAATTCTGATTAGAAGTCAGTGGATGCGTTTGTGGAATCTACGAGAAATTTTGTCCTGAAGCCACGTAGTACTCGGTCCCTGATCGTAATAAGAATACTGTGAAATTGTTTCAGGAAGACTTGACAGTATAATTTTGAATTAATGTAGTTTGAGAATATATATTTAATAAGCGTATGCGTAGAAACATTTTTCCCGATTTCCGAATCCGCAAATAATCGTATGCAGTATTCTGAATTTCAATTTCTGTTTGTTAAGCAATGGGAATGAATCATTTCGATCACCTGGATTCCCTGCAGGATGTATAAGAGAAAAAAGAAAAAAGGCGCAGGATAGATTCCGTAGTGCACCAAACTCCACAGGGCTCGCTGTCGTAAGGTTTGAATCGATAACCTGGAAGAAGTTTATCAAAATAAGAATCGGTATAAGCATCGAGGGAAGCTCAGTTATTATCAAAATAACAAAATGGAAGGTTTGTTGGTTCCCCATTGAGAACATCTATAACAGGAAGGAAAGGTAATTCAACATGGAATCTAAAGAAATCCAAGAGACAGAAGCAGATTTGTTGGGATCAGATGTTATAAATGTAATTTGGAATATTTTGAGCTACTATTTTTTCTAATTGATAATTTTTTTAAGAAAGCCTCGATTTATCAAAGAACTTAATACCGAAGATTTATCAAAGAAATCTAGATAGGCAGGAGACCAAACCAATCAGCTGGTTATAATTGACTTCAAGGATAATAGTTTTTATCAACACTACGGATGTGGAACATTAATTAATACCAAAAATTTTGTTAGTAAATAATATTTAATTCAGTGAATTTTACTCTATCTAACCATATTATCATTTTTTATTTTTTATTATAATTATTATTTATTTTAGTTAGGGTTGAGTGGAAATCTGATAAAGTAGTGATTGAATCTGATTTCTATAGGGGATCAACAACATGATACTTTTTTTAACATAATCCAAATTTTTTGGTGCAGGATAGCTCCAGTAGTGCTTCAACAGGTGATCAAAATGATTCGTTTCCAGTTGCCTAACAAACAGAAACTGAACCTCAGGACACTGCAGCCGCTGATTTCATTAGCTAGTAATTTTAATTAAGATTTTGACATCAGTTGGGGAATGGCAAGGAAAATATTCTCAAACATGGAGAATTTGTTACTCTTTACCTTGACAAAGACTCCGGTTCAGGTTTTTTGTCCAAGAATGAGTTTGAATTTCGCAAAATTGACATGCAGATCAAGCTTGGATCTGGCAACTCTGCTGGCACTGTCACTTCCTACTATGTAAGCTGTCTGCTGCTGCCGCCTGTGTTGATTAATTCTTGCAGCGGATCTTTATGTCTCAGCTGTGTTTATTTTTATTAGCTTTTTTTTTGTGTGTGTGTGCCTGTGTGCGTCTGTGCGTTTCTTGTAGTTAACCTCCCAAGGATTAACTTGGGATGAGATAGATTTTGAGTTCTTGGGGAATTTGAGTGGCGATCCTTACATTTTCCACAAATATAATAACACAAGGCAAAGGCAACAGAGAGCGACAATTCTATCCCTGGTTTGATCCCACAGCAGATTTCCACACTTGCTCCATTCTCTGGAATCCAAAAACCATCGATGTAAAAAACCATTGTTCATTTTTCTCAAAGTGAACCACAGAACTATGGCGAAATATTAATTTCTTTGAAGGTAAGAGAGAACTAGCGCTAAGTGATGCGAAGGTTGTGCTAAGGTGGGCAAATTTATACGGAACTTTTCTGAGAAAAGAAGAAAGGGAGAGAAAAGGCACGGGAAACCTCAGTTGGAAGGTTACAGTTGGCTGAGGAATGTAAAGATATTGGCCGTTCATTACTTAATTTTATGACAACGCAGACCAAATTTATCGGACGCGGTTTCGCTTACATTTATGTAAAGAAAGTGCAGACAAGGTAAGCATATCACTTTGTCCCGTGGAATGTTGAATATCGTACAATTATGTGACTAGATATCATTCTAAAAACGAGTCCTCTAATTATATTTACATCACACTTATTATAGAGTAAAAAACAAATTACATAATAGTAGAATAATTTATTTTAAAAAATAGAAACAAAAAATACATATTGAGAGAGGACTATATCATGGTCGTGGTTGGAAATACAAAGAGTCAGCTGGCGATGGAGAGAGAGGACAGCAGGACAAACGCTGATACTTTGTTCTGAAAAAAAATGCAAAACAGCGTGTTGTTGTAATATAATATGTCCTGCTCTCCTGCGTGGATCATGTTCTCTAATATATGCCGTTTTTGGAATCTCAAATATATAACCAATCAATCCTCGGACACATGCAAACATGCACCTCTGAAACATGGAAGTTTGCGGGCGGGATGATGAATTCTGGGTGTAGATTGGCTGAGGTGATCTCGTGGATGGGCATCATGCTAAGATTGGTATGTTTGTATGTTCCCCCTGTGCAATGCTTTCTGTGTGTTACTGTTGATATAAGTTGCATTCATGGACTACTAATGGTCAAAATCTAAATGCCATGGTGTCTTTTTTGAGTTTGAGAAATTAATTTGTTTAATTCAGTGCCATAAACTTCTGCTTATACAAAACTAGCTCATCTGCCACTGTAGGTTCTTGCATAGTTCTTTTGTTGTCTGTGTGTATTACAATTCAAATATAGAATCTAAATATGTCATTGCGTCCCAACACACATTCACACAATAAAAAATCAATCCGCACACACAACTTACGTATCCATGTATATCCCTATCATACATATGTATATACATGCAAGTTTTAGTTTGTAGGTTAGGAAACCCAGTTCAAACTAATCAGGGGTTATAGAAATGATTTCATCCACTGGGGCTTATAGAAATCGAAAGACAGTAATTGAGTATATTAACCCATGAAAAAGATTGTACTACATGAACAATTACACAGTGCAGAGGCTTTAAGAAATCCTTGAATAGAAAATTGGATTCTCTGAAGATTGTAATAAGCAAAGACTAAAACTCTGAAAGGAAATTAATGAACGAAATATTTGTCCCGATATGATTTAAGGACTATAAGTTGTACCCCTTGAGGTAACTTTGGCCCTAGATCCTTGGGACATTTTTTAGCAATTTCATTGGCACTAAAAGTGCGAGCTTTGACAATCACTTTCTGGAGCATAGTTGCATCTTTAAGCAGGTATGACACAAGTTCGAGATCCAATGAAATCCCACCATATTCAAACAATTCCAACACTTTCAGGTGTGGAAGAGAATATACAGGAATCTGATGTATTTCTCTTTCAGCTTCCACAGTATTGTGGGATAACTGCAATAATGAAGGAAAAAACATGCACAACATATAACTTGTCAAAACTACAGAATTCTTGCTACAGAAATAAGATAACCAATCATGTAAAACTCCAAAAGTTGCCAACTAACATAAAAAATGCGTGCAGAAAATATTCTAGGCTACTTTCTGTTACGGGCTTCCTCCACTTATGTTTAGTACTACAATACTAATTCACCAACAGAGTAATTTCTTTGCAGAGAAGTTATAGAATATGGAATATCATCAATCATTAACAACCGAAAACTGGCTGGATAAAGAGTTCCTGCTAGACTCATATAAAGTTATTACCAAAATGGTCCCGTACTCTTGGAATGTATTATGAGAGCAAGTTTACTTATAACCTGATGCCCAGGAATGTTGTATGCAACATATCATCCATTCAAGGGCTAAAGTGCAACATATTATGAGAGTAAGGTTACACATAACCTGATGCCTTTCAACTGCTCAATTATTTAAGAATTCAACAAGCTAAAGCCACGTTTATGAACATCTCATCTACCCAAATTTCAAAACTCCCAAGCAACAGATTTAAATATTTACCTTCAATGTAAGCTTTTGCAGAAAGGGACAAGCCTTAATGACGTAAGTCAGGAAAAGTGGACCTTTAGCATAGCATAGAATGACCCCAAGCGTTAAGTGCCTTAGGTTGGGCAAGTAACAGTGTGAAAATTCCTCATAGATCTGAAAATGGAACAGGAATAAGCCATGAACCAAAAAGATAATATATAAAAATACTCCTGGGATTAAATACAAACCTCGTAATCAGGGTTTCCTAAATCAAGATGCGTCAGATGGGCGAAGTGTCTTGCAAGCAGGCCAATAACACGCCTCAGGTCAAGTCTACTAAAACTAGACCACTCGACGGAGAAATCAACAAGTCGGGGAACATTCTCAATATTTAACACAATCTTTGATCCAATGTATTTCAAAGACAAGAGACTTGGGGCAGAAATTTCAACAGCTCTAACGGTGCACTCGACAATATCTAAGTACTCCAATTGGATTGAGGAACCAACAACCCTTAAAACATCCAGATTTTTCGAACAGGCCACACGCAATCGTTCCAGAGGGCAATTGTGTATGAAAAACTCAAGAATCTCTCCGGTAACATTCACTTGGTTAAAACAAAGGGATCTTAAAGACTTAAGACCATTAGAAAAAGCAGCCACATTTTTGAGGTTATAACAACATTCTCGTGGAAATGTGTACTGTTTACAAGACACCTTCCGATACCACCAACAGCGTTCCAAGTTCAACTCAAACTTTTGAACACCCCTTGACATCGCCGCGTAAATCCAACGAGTAATGTGTTTTTTATCAAAATCAAACAAATCAAAACGTATTCTAAACTCATTTACTCTTCCTCTATGTAAAAGTAACACACTGTTCACCCAGTCAATGTAATTAGATCTCCTCTGAATCTGTTTATACACCGGTAGACGATAAGACATAGCTGATTTTGAAGGCTCAAAATCAAGATTAAAGATAAACCTCCATAAAGATTGCCATCTACGAGATAAAACACTAGTCCTTGTAGCCTCTCTAACAGTCAACCGAGAAATTATTTCAAGAATCATATCATCTGGAAGTGCACTCAATATATCCTTCTCAATTTTAACCTGTTTAGTATCAGTTTAACGAAAGAACGAACGAATTACAACCAATCTCATAAAAGAGTCGCAAAATAACCGAAAACCGCAAAAAGACTATAAAATTACGGCAAACTATACCCTCTTGCTGGAATTTGCAGAGGTTCGCAGCATCATTTTGCCCCAAGAATGCCGAATAAGTCTGCAAGAAGAAGCTTCAACTGAAAGAGAGAACGATTCTTGGTATAATGGCGGAACTTTTAATTGTTTCGAATCGTTTCAGTTATGTGCAGTTAAACGAAAAACCGTCTATTCCCTGGGTTTTTAAAAATGGGATGCAAGAGACGAAGCGCCGTTTATTCGATGGGGATATTCACATGGGGTCCTAGATTATTGCTAAATCACAAGTAAATATACAGTTCACATTTTTCTTTAAAGTGGGTCCCTATTGAGGGAAGTGGGCTTGAGGAACATCATTTACTCCAAAACTGGGCCCAAATTTTAGTTAAAGTAGAACCAGTTATATTCAAAGACAACTGTAGTGATTGGTAGACGCCACGTTTAGCGATTAAAAATGAGATTAGAATTTCATTTTAATTTTAATTTTTAATAAGATGTTCAATAAAGTTAACATAAATATTTTATATTGTATCTTAATATGACCATTACTGTAAACCATGTAATTTTGCTGCACCCATTTCAGTTTTCTTTGACGGGAGAATCGAGCTCCTGGGAAAACCATGGATTATTATTTGTGGAGTTTGAGCAGCAAGAAGGAGATCCATTGGACCAAGTGCAGTAAAAAGAGCTAGAGACCAGTCTGTTTTCACTAATCTTCCTCTTGTTGCCCAGTCATCAGCATTACATAGACTAGCGTACATTCTTATTGTCTGGTTTGTGGGGTATGGAACACCAAAAGTTTCCAGGTTCTTTGAATTATCTGCTTGGTCTGCAATCAATGTAGAAGCTGGAAGAAAGAAAACATAACAGAAGTTAGCGAAAACCAATAAATTACAGGGTACGAGCCTAACTCACATCAGGCTTAGGAAAGTATCGACATAAGGTGTGCTTACAGAGATTCCAGAGGATTGCATAGGTGTGAAAATCGGCTGTGGGATCGAACAAGAGGAAAAACTGTTGCTCACGGTCACCTTTGCCTTGCATGCGGACATTACTGCGAACAAGTTAAGGATCACCACTCAAATTTCCCAGGAATTCCATGTCTATTTCATCCCACGATGACCCTGGAGATTTTGAACGCAGCATGGAAAGCCTTGTGTATTAGCATAACGTGGTGACAAATAAGTTAGAACTAAAGTGAACAAAGCCATCATATTTTCGCAAAGGAACTCACACAATATGGAGTAACTGTGCCAGCTGAGTTGTTCTTTGTCAAGGGACAGTGTAAGAAGCTTGCCGTTGTTTAGAATCTTGCCACGGCCATCTTCACATGTTATACCAACATCTTTGCTTAAATTACAAGCACATGCAGCAACAAAAGAGTATGTGACAACGAAATTGCATAAGAAGAACAATATCAAGCCATTGACTTAGCAAACATATGCAACTTCGATATGACCCTCGGAATATATTGAGTGCCAAACTATTTATTAGAGCTGTTTGGTGGTTTGGAAGACCTTGAATATTAAAATACATATTTTGTTGGTGGGACGAGCTGAGAAATGCACAGCAGGATAGCGAAAACAAGTGCACACTGAAAATGGGCAAGCATCTCTGTCATTACTTTTAGCCAGTGGAATTGCTTGGTTACAGCTTCTAGGAGTGGCATTATTTTACGAGAGAATTAGCAGCAAAGTTGCTTACTAGGTTATCTCTACCAACTCCAAATTCTTGTTCCTCCCAAGCGTGCGGTATTAACCCCAACCAATAATCACCTGCCACGTCGGCGACAGAAAATTTGTTTTCTAGTGTATCAGAGAGAATTGAGTTTGGAATACCTTAATGTAGTATGTAGACTTCCATCTCAAGGTTCTGGAAACATCTCTGCATTCTGTAGCAACCAGCGTGGAGCCCATAAAAAATTTAAAGCTACAGGGAACCGTCCATGGAACAAGAAGATGCATAATATATATATAAATCTCCAGAAGAAAAAAAATAGATGCTGGAAGCTTATTTTAAACCAGTAGCTTCCAATTTTTTACTCCTTCCAATCTTTTAAATCAGTTGCTTCCAATTTTTTTCTACTTGTTCCCGTTGAATATTATCGACTAACAATGTGGAAAAATCATAATCATTCAAATTGAACCAGAACCGGTCCGATTCAAGCCGATGGACATGAAACAGGGGCGAAAATGGATCGCAAACTAAAAAATAATTAGTGAAAAAAATCGGAAAATGTTTACGAATAAAATTACTATTTCCGACATCTAATCTATGATTGTAAATCGTATCAACCAGTGAAGGACTGTCAGTTAGTCAGAATTTTCCAATGTAATAATCAAGAGGATCACCAGAACAACTGTTTTCCTCCAAGCAAAAAAATGAATTATATTCATCGTACTCTTCAGGCTTCATATTACTCTCCATATGTTGGAATGTTGATGTCGGTATTCCTACTGCTGCTGAATTGTCTGCTTGATTAAAATTCGGAGCATACATTTGTGGAATCGACGAAAAATTTTGTCCTAGAAGCCACTCAAGACTCTTTTCCGGATCACAATAAGAATACTGTGAAATCGAATTCTGTCCCGGATCGCAATGAGAATACTGTGAAATTGTTTCAGGAAGCCTGAAAGCATGATTTTGAATTACTTTAGTTTGAGGATATGTGTAGAAACATCCTTCCTGATTTCCGAATCCGAATCCGCACAGATCGATGATTTCAGGGTATCCTTGAGACGTGAAAGTTTCTGCAGCCATATCAGTGTATGCAGTATCTTGAATCTCAATTTCTGTTCGTTGAGCAGAGAACAAATCATTTTGATCACCTGTTGAAACACTATCGTGCGCCTTTCTTTTCTTATATATCCTGCAGAGAACCCAATCGTCTAACTGGAATAACCATTATGCACAAATCATCAGTATATGTAAAAAAAAACACTTAATTATAAATAATACAGAAAATTTGCAACGAAACTTTGAAACCGATAATGAAAGAAACTGCATCATTTAGTTACCCTCATATCCTTATCGTGCATTCTGATCCTTGAAGGAGTTTTCGCCTTGAATTCATGCATAATCCAATCAGTTTTGTGACTTGGAGATTTTCCTTCGTGGAACACTAACGATTTCTTGAAACCGACCAGAATACCATTACGTTTAACAGGCTTATCAGCTCCGGTAGCCTTCCAATATCCACCTACAGCAGCGCGATTGGGTCTTTTTCCCCCCGGGTACTTCCGCGCTCTTGGAGTAAAGAAATACCATTCATTCTCACCAAGTGGCTTGTAATTTTCTGATGAATCAATAATTAAATTACCGAACGAATAAAAAACGAAGTCACTTTCGGGAGGGTTCGTGATTTACACATGAATACTCATATCTACACCGCTTTGTGTGTTTGTTTTAAATTACCGAACGAAAAAAAATTGGTCAGGTGAAGTAGGAAGTAATTAAGGTTTTAGAAAAGATGCACATCGACAATGTATAACAATGAAAAGAAGTTGAAGCATGGTAACATTCTATGCAAACAATAATGAACAGAGAACTGGTTCGAATCTTGAAACTGTCAGTCGATTCAACCGATGAACTCATGGACAAACGCTATGAATTACGTGAATGCAACATCTCTCAAAGATACAGAAATAGAAAAACAGAAAATAGAAATTTTAACCTGCAAGTTGCCCAGGGTTATAATCATACAACTTAACCTCCTTGATCCGGTTTGGCGGCAGAAGTTCATTCCTTATCTTCCTCGACAGGTAATCAACCACGAGCTCGCTGTCGTAAGGTTTGAATCGATAACCTGGAGGAAGTTTATCCAAATAAGAATCAGTATAAGCATCGAGGGAAGAAGAGTTATTATCTTTTGAGCTTTCGCCGTTAGGTTTTTGGCCATTAGGGTTTATTGCTTCAAACCCCAGATGTTGGTTCTCCATTGAAAACATCTACGGATTCTAAAGAAATCCAAGAGGAAGAAGAAAAATTGTTGTGAACAGATGCTTGAGGCTTTTATAAATGTAATTTGGAATATTTTGACGACTATTTTTTAGCTTGAATTTTTAAAGAGTTTAATACCGAAGATTTATCTTCTTGTCACGTCTAGATAGGCTTGGGATCAAGCCTATCAGCTTGGATTTATCAAATAGCTTAATACCGAAGATGTATCTTCTTACCAAGTCCAGATAGACATGAGATTAAATCAATTAGCCGCTTGATTTGAAGGATTATAATTTTAAAACTCAGTATTAATTGATACCAAAATTTTTGTTAGTCAATAATATTAATTTTAAGAGCAAATTAGGTAATGACTTTAAAAATTAAAAAATAAATTCAGAAATTTGATTGATGAATTTAAAATTTTTAAATTTTCATATAAAGTAATAATTCACTTTTTTTGTCGTAAATTTTATTGTACAAATTTATTTTTTTGTGCATGTAAGATGAATAAAAAAAATTTATTTAAAAATTCAAAATTATAATCTTGTTCTTAGCATCTTTGATCTTTTTAATTATAAATGATATCAACTTTTTCAATTATAAAAATAATTTTAAAATATTAGAGTAAATTAATACCAAAAAAAATAAACAAAGTAATACAAAAATAAAATTGATATGATTACAATTGTTATTTACGTAAATTAAATAAATAAAATAAGTGAGTGTATATTTCTTATGCAAGTGAATTTAACTTTACTCGATCATATTGCCATTTTTTATTTTTTTATTATAATTATTTTTTTTATTTTGATTAGGGTTAAAATTATATTTCAGCACCATGCCCTATGCTTATATGGATTAGGATGTTTTCATATTTACTTTTTGTTCTTAATATTTAAATAAATATTTATACATGACATATATAATAATAAATAATTTAATAATTTAATAAAATTTATATTAATTTTAGTATCAATTCAAAAGATTAATATATATAGTGAATTATTTATTATTATTTGTGTTATATAATATTTATTTAAATTAAAATTAAAAATATCAAAAAAAGATTGTGATCTCTCTTGTACAAATAAAAATTAAAAAAAAATTATTCAGATTAATAATGTTAAAGAATCAAACTTTTAATATATTGCTTTTAAGATAATGTGTGAATCTAATTAAACTATTATCAAAAATAAATAATATTTTATTTAATTAAAAAATTATTTTTTTAAATATGAATATTTTACTACTGTATAGAATATTAATTCACACTGTATTTCTAAAAAAAATATTAACGACATTGACACCGTAGTTATTTTTTGATATTAAATATATTGATTTGGATTGTGGGTAGAGCATTTTTTGAAATTCAATTCATTCTATTTCACACAGAGTTATGATGTTTGGTATTTTATCAATATAATGCATTGTATGAAGTTTTAAAGCAAATTTATCCTTGTTTCTTAACCCCTAGTTTCATGTGATCCGACGAAAATTTAATTGCTAAGATTGTAAGTTAATATGAAAGACTGAAAGTTGATGTGAAGTTCATGGGAATCCTTTTATTCAAATTATTTAATTTGCCTTTGTTAAATTTAAGTAAAATTTAATGACTAAGATTGTAAGTGAATTAAATTCATGCTGTAATTAGTAAAAGCAAGACGAATATCTGTAACAGCAATGCTGAATGAAAATCAAAGTTACGCTCTAACCTAGATTTTCTAATAGAATATGAGTTCAAAATGAAGAAAACACACTGATTAAACTCGGGCTAACCAATTTATTATCAATGACAAAATGAAACGGGTCCATAGGTCTTCTGTAGGGAGATATTCAGGTTATATTTCAAATGTTCAAGCTTCATCTTACTGTGTGTGGGTTGGAAATCTAGTCTTACTGAAGATGATTTATCCACTGAACTACTGAGGATTTGTTGAAACCCCAAAGTGTGGTGATAGGATTGAAGACATGTAAGAAGAAAATCCTGAGACAATGTGAAAAATTAACGTATGGACTGTAAAAACACTAAAGAATATCATTATATTCGTTACAGAGAACTAGCTGCAAGGAACGTACAGCCAACATTACTAACATATATTTGAAAAAGGAAATGATTTACGATGAGAAGGAAAAGGGTTTTACTCTCATAAAATCTTCGCTTTCACGAATCTTTGGTGGATTATCGACTCTGTATTCGTGCATAATCCAGCATGTTTTATCACCATTTGGAGCTTTTCCCTTGTAAAACACCAAAGATTTCTTGAAACCAACAATATCACCATAATAGGTTTTTCAGCTCCAGTAGCCCTCCAGTACCCATTTCCGGCGGCTCGATTGGGTCTCAGCCATTTCTGTACTCCCCTTTCCTTGCCGTAAGGAAATACTATTCCTTTTCGCCAAGTGACTTGCAGGTCTTTGTAAGTGATTTCAAAAATTGAGAGAAAAAGAATTTGTATTAACAAATCCTGAAGAAAATTCATTCCTTTCTGAGGCTATTAATTGAACATAGATCAAATCAACTTTGTGGAAACTAATACGAAAAACAAAAATTAACAAAATAAAAATGATATTATTATAACTGTTCTTTAGGTAAATTAAATAAAAATGATATGCATGTTTTGAAATTTGTTAACCAATATGTCATTTTTGGACTTGCATCCCCTTAGAATTTTGACAAGTGAACTTATAATTTTAACTATTTATTATTTTTGTTATATAATTTTAAATAAATTACATGTCAAATTTTGATTAAGAAACAAGAATAAACAGCATATGTCCTTTTTATGTAAAAGAAAAAAAAATTCGTAAAAGCTTAAATGCAAGCAAGAGGAATATCTGTAACAGCCATGCTGTATGAAATTCAAAGTTAAAGAAGGGCTCTGACCAAAATATTTCTAATAGAATATGAGTTCAAGATGAAGAAAGCACACTAATTAAATCCAGCCGAACCGATTTATTATCGATGACAAAATGAAATAAATCAGAAGTCCATAAAGTCATGAGCCAGAGGATCGAAAAATAGGTCTTCTGTAGGGAGATCCAAATCTGCATCCTGGTGATATTCGAACTGCTCATTCTTCATTTTACCGTCTGTAGGCAGGAAATTTAGTGCTGCTGCTGATGATTCATTCACCGAACTGCAAGGAATTGGTTGAAACCCCAAAGGGTGGTGACAGGATGGAAGAAATGTGGGAAGAAAATACTGAGAACCCTTCTGACAATGCGGAAAATCAACATATGGACTCTTACAAGACAAAAGAACATCATCATATTCGTTGAAAGATCTTCCATGATTGTAGCAATTAGACATATCAATAACTCCAAGTCCATGGCCTTCATACTTGAAAGTTTCTGCGCGTGGCACTATAGAGTCTTCTACTGAAATTGGTGCACTATCTTGATATTCAATTAATGCAGTTTCGCCTCCAATTTTTTGTTCTGAATTACATGTTTTCCTGGTTGAAGCTCTACCAGACATATTTTTCTGATGTATCCTACATAGAACCCAGTCATCTAGCTGCAAGGAACATACAGTCAACATTATTAACACATATTTGAAAAGAAAATGATTTACGATGAGAAGGAAAAGGTTTTTACTCTCATAACATCTCCGCTTCTACGAATCTTTGGTGGATTATCGACTCTGAATTCGTGCATAATCCAGCCACTTTTATCACCCTTTGGAGCTTTTCCCTTGTAGAACACCAAAGATTTCTTGAAACCAACAATATTACCATTATGTTTAACAGGTTTATCAGCCCCAGTAGCCTTCCAGTATCCATTTCCAGCAGCTCGATTGGGTCTCAGCCCATTTCGATACTTCCTTTTCCTTGGTGTAAAGAAATACCATTCCTTTTCGCCAAGTGACTTGCAGGTTTCTGTAAGTGATTTCATCAATTGAGAGAAAAAAGAAATTGTATTAACATATCCTGAACAAAATTCATTCCTTTCTGAGGGGACTAATTAAACATAGATCTGATCAACTTTGTGGAAAATACCAATGCTAATCCAAAGGTATAGCTGAGTGATAAAAAAACTAGGTTCTGATTGCAATTTAAGGAGAATGCAATTTTAAGATCCATTTAGTCCACCATGGCAACTTACCAATTAACAATGAACAAAATTGATGATGTATGAATCCCAAAAACAAAAGAAATAAATATTTTGTAGTTAAATTATCAATCTTGCATAAATGGGCACTAGATTCAAGAATAGAAAAACTCCTAGAAAAAACCGCAAGATTACTTACAAATTCAAAGTTTTTAAACCTGTAAACTCTCTCATATTGAAAATAAACAAAAAGAGAGAGAGAACTTGCATTAAATATATCTAAAAAAACTTAAATTCCTTCAAAAGCAACAAACTGATGATAGTACACCAATTTTAACTCCTAGAAACTCTAGAATTTCTATTTTAGTAAACAATATATCAAGAAACAAGCAAAACAGAATTTGAATAACCTGTTCATGATATATCATATATGCATTGCTAGTTTAGAAACAAAAGGAAAAGTAATATGAGTAAAACGAGAAAGGGGAAGTTATCTCTAACCTACAAGTTTCTCGGGGTGAAATTTGTATAACTTAACCGCCTTGATCCGGTTTGGTGGCAACGGTTCATTCAGTATCTTCTTCTGCAAGTAATCAAGAACAAGTTCTCCATCGGAGGGTTTGAACCTATAACCGGGTGGAAAAGTATCCAAATAAGTATCGTCATCCGCATACGACACAACCAAAGCATCACTGTCGTTAGTCAGGTTTTCTCCATTGGAATTGTTTTGAGCACTAGGGTTTATCGCTCCCACGTCCATCTGCTGCTTCTGCTTTTGTTCCTCCATATGGAAAACAAATCAAGAGTGAAGAAAATACACCAGAATAAGCAAAAACAAAAACCACAAAAAAATAAAAACTCAATCTAGTTTGTTATGATTAGATATATACGAGTATACAAAATAAATATTCTCGACTATCATGTAGCTATATATTCGTATTTGATTAAGGCTTTGTGTTTATCAAATAATAGCCGCAGTCTGTAAGGATGGTTTATCCTTTTGCCACGTCAATGTATGGGTCCCAGTTCTTTTTAGTTGATTAGGGCAATCATATGGCTGGCTGGTAAATAATTAATGATTTGAAGGCGGATTAATTTTTTGACTAGTGCTAGAACCTTCCAGAAGGTCCATTAAAAAGCTGATCGTGCGTCTGGCGAACTGTCTTGGCTAGCTAGTTTCAGCTTACGTTGTTGAATCGTAAATCCTGTGAAAGGCAAGGGGCCTACAGCCACCGCAGACCCTCCCTGTACCTTCCATGAGAATGACACAGTTGCTGATATATGCTCTCACAAATTCACCTTCGTCCGTGCGGTAATCACTTGCCCATGGTCGATTTGCAAGAATGCTCCGCTTGATTTTTGGACCTTCTCTCTTTTTATTAACAATGTGTCTATTCAGGGTTGGTGCTTAGCAATTCCTTGAAATAAAATTATGAGTTGTAAGTGTCATTTGCTTTTATATTATTAATCTAAAATTTAGGGTAACAGCGCGGAAAATTAGGCCTTCTGACCTTCTATACAATTATTTGTTTTGGTCCAAATGAATATCAACTGCAATCAAACTAAATTCATAATTATCATCGATTTGGTTTGATTAGATTCGATTTATTAATTTAAGTTTAAATTACAAAGTTAAATTTATTATTTATAAATTTAAAAAAAATATATATTTTTAATTTTATTAGCTCTTTTAAAATAGTATATTATTCGATGTGAATGAGTAATTTTGTATTTATAAAATAATAATAATAATATATTTATTCAAATAAAATAAATTAAATAATAAATTAATTTGATTTAATTTTTGATATTCGGATCAAATTCACGTTAAAAAATATTTGCTCTTGTAAGTCATTTTAAGTCACCTAAAATTTAAAAAACAAATCACTTTTCTCCAAATCCATTTTGTAGGTTGAATAGAAGTTGTCAAAAATTAAACAAATGCAACTCATGATCAAGTTGAATCTCACACCCATTATTCCAATCAATGATACCTAAGAGAGCTTCACCTCCAAGGGCACCCGCCCTTTAATTTAGAAATTCTCGAAGATCATGCACTGCATGCAAATAGGGATGACAAGGAATCGAATTTGGAATGAATACTTTCAAACTCACATAAGCATTCATTGTAAAAGTTCAATATCAAATCTTTTTTAAATTTTATACAAATTTGACATTTTATTACTAAATTTACTTTAACAAATAGTTAATTTTTACACAATAATAATAGATTTTATTTTTTTTTGTCTTTTTAACTACATTTCTGTTATTAGAAAATATCAAATTTAAATTAATAATCTATCTAATTAAAATTGTAAATTTTAAGTATTAATTTAAAGTAAAACACTCCACTTACTTGCATAATGTATAGTATTTGTTAATATAAAATAAAATTAATTACAATAATTTTATAATAAAAGTACATAATTATTTTATAAATTATGTAGATGAAGGCGAGCAAGAAGATGCTCCATTTGACCAAACACAAGCTTCAGCTTTGATTTTTCTGTAGAAAGCAGTGAAAGGAGCTGGTGTCCAGTCTGTCTATACAAGTCCACCTCTTGTAGCCCAGTCATTCGGCATTCCAAATGGAGGAGCCTATTCTCATTGGTTGATTCTGAGTTCTTCAACTCTCTTATGGGGTACCGTCAACAGAAAAGCTGAAATTAGCAGGAAAAGGATATTCAAGTAGGTGCACATTAGTGACAACACGCATATATATTGAGATTCAAGGAAAAATTACTTGCCCGATGCTCTGAGGATTCCAGAGGATGGAATAGGTATGAAAATCTCTGCACTTGATTCAAACCACAGGTAAAACTGCTGTTCTCTGTTGCCTTTCCCTTGGCTGAAGACATCATTGTAAAGAGGATCGCCACTCCAATTTCCCATGTTGACCCTCTTGGTTCTTTCATGGTTGCCTCTGCCAGTAACTTCAACCGAGATTTTAATATCACTTGGGGAGATGGCCGGGCCAAGATTCTCAACTATGGCGAGCTACTTGCTCTGTCCCTTGATAAAGCCTCTGGCTCAGGCTTCCGGTCCAGGAATGAGTATTTATTTGGCCAGATTGATATGCAACTCTAGCTTGCTTGTCCCTGGCAACTCTGCTGGCACTGTCACTGCTTACCATGTAAGTTCTTACACCATTAATTATTTCTCCCCCAATATTTCGTGGAAAAATGGGTTCAAATTATTGATATTGATGTAAATCTGCAGTTGTCCTCAAAAGGATCGACATGGGATGAGATAGACTACGAATTCCTGGGAAATCTGAGTGCTGATCCTTACATCCTTCACACTAACGTCTTCAGTCAAGCAAAAGGCAACAGAGAACAGCAATTCTATCTGTGGTTTGACCCAACTGCAGATTTTCAAACCTAATCCATCCACTGGAATCCTCAGCGCATGGTGCAAGTATTTTCTTTCCTTTCCAATCACGCAATTAATCTGTTTAGACTGATTGTCTTTCTGATTCTAGTTTCCGCTTCTCTGTGGATGGCACCTCGATAAGAGAATTCAAGAACTCAGAATCAATTGGAGTTCCATTCCCAAAGAAACAACCAATGCTGACGGCTGGGCTACTAGAGGTGGACTGGTAAAGACAGACGGGAGACAAGCTCCATTCACTGCTTCAAACAGAACCTTCAAAGCCGAAGCTTGTGTTTGGTTAAATGGAGCATCTTCTTGCTCACCTTCATCTAAATCCAGCAGCAGCGCCTGACTCTCTCAAGAATTTGATTCAACAAGTCAAGACAGGCTAAACTGGGTGTAAAAGAATTACATGTTTTACAATTATTGCACAGACTCAAGAGATTTCCCCAGGGTTTCCCTGCTGAGTGCGGAACCTTTTAGAGAAGCTACTAAATCAACCCATACGTCAATTTATTTTATTCTTTGTATTAATAGATTATCCAACACATGTAGTTTCTGGGGTTCATTTTTTTTATTCTTTTCAATCTTTGTAACCAATAAAAAGGATTCTTCGTCAAAATTTCACAAACAAAATTTAACATCTAAATTTCAAGTAATTATGTTCTCTATTACATGGCTGCCGCAATATGTGTTGTTCATCGAAAGCTCAGACAGATAAACAAACAATCCTCGGAAACATGCAAGCATGCACTTCCGAAATTTAATTTATTACATTCATTAATCGCAGACCAAGCTTATCAATGATGTTTTGCTTAGATTTATCTAAACAAAGCGGCGACAAGATGCGGCCCGGTCTTCCTTCAACAAACAGAGATTAATTAAACAAATAATGATTAGTTTATAAATCTAGCCGAAAGGCGAACCCCATCAGCACCACCACTGAGTCAAAATAAACACACGTTCAAATAGGTAATGCATAAAACAAGGCTTTCGTACGTAAGAGAAACTAGAGTATACTTACTCCAAACGAGGCTCTCATTAGATCTTCTGTTTCCTTGATACAAGGCATTTTCTTTTTTCATGGGTAAAATAGAGTACCAACCAACGAAACTTGCCACAAGAAGATTGGTAAATCAATCAGTAATTTGACAAGATAATCCACGAATCATTTGAATTTTGATAAACATTATTGAATGTTTATGGGTGGATTACATTTACAGCTTGCCTCTTGATGAATGCCAGCAAGCAGAACAACTTGTTATAATTGGATCTCCCATTTGCATGTAAAGCTTGATAAAATCCCCTGAAAATTTGGTTAGAATAATTGCAAACTGGTGAGCAGAAAGTTTGACAAATGTTCTGTTTGTGAAAAGGTTAAAAAGATGGAAGCAGGTAAACCTAAAGGCTGCCATGATTCAATAATTGCTTAGCCACTTCACGTAGGATTCTTCTCTATTATCTTCTTCTATTGGTTTGGGAAATTAAGCACTCTATGCAAGTTCATGCATTTGCTTTACAAAAATTCGGATGCAATAAGCTCATTGATTTTGATGTTTAACTTTCACTTAGTTAAGACTTAAGACTAAGATTACACAACAAGAAATAACACAGTTGGATAGTCGACAAATCAAATTACTAGTTAATTCTTAATTATTTTAATTAATGGTAATCTTAAACTTTATTTTCCTTGTCTTCTAAGCTTCCTTATAAACTTCATGGAATCTCAATTAATGATGGCGTCCTATACTGCCTTCAATGGAGGTGGTCTGAAAATCTAGTGCTTAGCTGGTATTGAGGACAGCCACAGAAGTGACACATGTACTTTATACTTATAATATAATGCAAAACCGCGTGTAGTAAAATATGTCCCAGTCATGTCATGTTTGCTGGTGCATTAGATACAGCTATTTTGTTACGCTTTCTCGATGCAAACAACTGGCCACAGCCCAGCTTACTAGAGTTTCCAATCACTTTCCTCTGCTTTACACTGTTCTCGTCTTCACCAGCTTATTCAAACTATAAATACCAGATGATAGATCGTCAACATAATCATCACTTCACTTCAATACTCAAACTTAGCCCAGTTTCAATTGC